>ML785324.1:30576-55818 GCA_009831015.1 Picea engelmannii | reverse complement strand
CCTCAGCCGTAGATCTAGGCGTGTGGTCTCTGGCCATGCAGATCTGCTTGTTTCTTACCTTAATGCACACTCACGCCCCAGCTTAAAGACGACATCTCTTCCTCACATCTAATGGTCATCACAGACCCTGAGATCCTCCGAAAGAATCTTGTTCTTTCATCAAGACTTATCATCATGAGAGTTCGAACTCTCGATCATGGGGATCCCGAATTCTTGATCCCCGGTTTCCCGATGTGGCTAATCTTTCGACACGTAGCCTCCATGAATCGGTTGGTCTAGATCTGTACCGGGATTTCCACCATGGAAAGTCTCGATCTCTTGTCATCAAGACTCCCGATTACGCGATTCCCGATTTCCCGAAATGGGTAATCTTATGACATGTGGCCTCCGTCAATCAGATGGCTCAGATCTGTTCCAGGGTTTTCACTAGGAAAATCCCAAACTCTCATCATCAATATTCTCAATTCCATGATTCCAAATTTCCCAAAATGGGTAATCTTACGACACATGGCCTTCGTCATTCGGACAGCTTAGATCTATTCCGGGGTATTCACAAGGGAAAATTCCAAACTCTCATCATCAGGATTCCCGATTCCGCGATTCCTGATTTCCCGAAATGGGTAATATTACGACACGTGGCCTCCATCATTCGGACGACTCAGATCTATTCCGGGGTTTTCACCAGGGAAAATCCCAAACTCTCGTCATCAGGATTTCAGATTCTGCAATTCCCAATTTCCTGAAATGGGTAATCTTACGACATGTGGCCTCCATCATTCGGACGACTCAGATTGGTTCCTACCTGTGCATTCTTTCACGACTCCCTGGATGTGGAAAAATCAACGGTCCAGATACTCCCATGGACCTTGGAGATCTACGGTCTCGAATTCTTCGCTATCCATGAAGACACAGAAAACAAAGGGGTAAGGCATTTAACACTCTACTTACTCCTACCAATCTAACGGTCATGCATGACCACAGGTTTCTCGATGGAATCTCGTCCGACGATTAATATCTATTAGGGTTAAGACACTGAACACTCCATCTTCTTCTTCCGATCTGACAGTCATGAGTGACCACAAATCTCCCGATGGGATTTCATCCGTTGATTCGATACTTCCTCCTTCTGCTGCCATCTCAGGTTTTCAAGAGGATCATTCCTTCTCATGAAGGGTTGCTAAGGCCTTACGCCTTTACATTCTCTTTCCCGGTTCTTGATGGGCTTTTCAAGGAGGGTATCTCTATGGGTAGGTTCACCCAGGGTACTATCTGTGGAATATAAGGGTACCTTTCTCCCACGAATGAGACATGTGGTCTGAATTAGGTCAGTAAGCATATAAATAACAATTTATGAATATATAAGCCATACGTAGTCTTTCTATTATAAACATGCATCTACCAGTATTGATCAAAACACCATACAAACATTCTTACAATGAAATCATTCACAGTTTCACAGCTTATGGGCATAATTATGAGAATAAACATATATATATTTCAAGATGCCAGAGGCAAAACACTTATCAGAAATAACACTAGGGGTTAAGCAACTGCTGAGAGGGGTGCTCATTTCCACCCAACCGTAGGCTCAACGACTCCCAGCAGACTTACCACTAGCCACCCCCGAGCTGAGACCATGATGCTGTGAGAGTATGTCTCTGTTTTCCAGTGACTAGGAACGAAGGTTACTCTCCTTCCTCTCTGCTATCAGTCACTCTATGTATAGCCAGATTTCTCTTCCTCCCCTTGCGTCTGCCCCCAATCACTTCTACCCCATGCCTTATCCTATTGCGAGGTTGCATGTGGCATGATTTCCCTCGCACTGGTCAATCATGATGGCTCTAAGGATTGACGGTTCACCTCCCCATCCCTCATTAATTCTTGAGGAGCCATCAATTGGAAATCTTGTGAGACATTTAATTCGGGGCCAACGAGCCACTTTTGGTTCTCCGGGCCAGTGAAGTCCAAATACGGTATTAATTTTCAGTGGAAGTTAACCCCACCTTTCCAGGTGCCTTCCACCACCATCATGGTCTCTTTTTCTGCTCATCCCCTCTCAATAGTCCTGCCATATAAATTCATAATGTTATTCACATTTATTGACCTTTTCCATAAGGTCCATTCACATTAGATATTCGCATTCATGGGTTTGCCACAACTCTGGCCAGTCGAGTTATTTTTACAAACTGGGGGAAACAATGTTACACTTTCATATTATAAGTGCTCACTTCTGGATTATGGGATGAGACTTTAATCTCATCCTTCTCTTAAGGAGAGAAAATGGGGAATCCATCATCTAGAGTAGGACATTGATGTCTTCCATTCCTTCATTCTATATCTCATTACAGTAGATATAAAGACTATTAATATTGTTTTTACATGGAATAATAGAATAAGAGGTAGTCAACAGATCACTCATAGATTGTAATATTTCTTGGTCTCATAATCCCTCATTCTCTCTAGACTCCAAATGGAGGTCAATATTCTTCCTGTAGTGGGCTTGGATCACCGAACCACTTTCCTCGATATTGGTGGTCAAGGTTCTCCTTGTAATCAACCCGATTTGAATTTTTTTGGCTCATGCATCCATACATCTAGATGAATATTCAAAAATGGTAGTTGGAGGCTAACTCACCAAGTGGAACCATGATGTATGGCATTCAGTGGCTCCTCAAATCCATGAAGCTCCATCTTAAATCCTGGAATAAATAGGTCTTTTGAAATCTTTTCTAAGAAATAAAGCACTTGGAAACTCAAATGGAAGAGTTGCAACAAAAGGCCTTCTCTCAAGGATGGAATGAGGATTTCATCAAAGAAGAGGAATAGATAGCTCGATAACTGGAGTAAAGGCACTCTTAGGAGGAAATTCTCTAGAGACAGAAATGCAGAATTCAGTGGCTCAAGGAGGGGATCTCAATACCAAACTCTTCCACCGCTCCATGGTTCAAAGACAACATGATAATCAAATCACTCAATTCAATTCCTCGTGAGGTAATAATATTACAACCCATCTTGATATTGAACAAGAAATTGTTTCATTTTTCAATACTCTATTATCTAAACCTCAACCATACGAATCATATGAATCATACGAATCATACCGCATCCTTTCCATTACCTGACATATACTGAAGTTGGTAAACAATGAATATAATGACTATCAAATGTGCCCCATATCTCTATATGAAGTATAAGATTCCATTATCATCCTTACCCATGGAAAATCTCCCAAAATTGATGACTTTACCACTAATTTCTTTTATCATTGTTGGCCTATTGTTAAATTGAATGTTTTTTCTCTTCTCTCTGAATCACAAAGAATATCTAGAATAATGCCTTCTTTGAATTCCACCTTCCTTACCCATATCCCCAAAGAATATCAATCAATTGATCCTTCTCAATTATGTCCCATTTAACCATGTAATTTCATTTACAAAATTATTACCAAAGTTCTCGCTTCTGCCCCGAAACCTCTTATGCCTTTCCCAATGGGAACATAATAATATGGATATGTAGAAGGATGTCAAATTTTGGATAGAATTATCCTCACGAATGAGGTAGTCCACTTTTTGAAAAATACCAAAACCTTGGGAATGCTTATTAAATTGGACATGTCAAAAGAATTTGACAAGTTAAGTTGGGAGTACATAAAATAAATATTGTTGGCCTTCGAATTCCATTCCTACTGGGTCAATTGGGTATTGCAACTCATATCATTATCCTTATTTTATATTCTAACTAAGGACTCCCCCTAACCCTCTTTCATGCATTCCCAAGGAAGAAAACAAGATGACCCTCTCTCCTCCTTTATTTTCATTCTCATGGCTAAAGGTCTTGGACGAAGCATCAAAGTTGACATTAAGTCCTAGCGTCTCCGAGGAATTTCTCTACATGATTATTCCTCACCTCTATCTCATGATCAATTTGGAAATCATATGATGTTAATGGGATTCCTTTAGCCAAGGATGTCATAGATTTCAAAGAAATTATGGAAAATTTTATGGAGTCTTCTAGCATTTCTAGTAATCATCTCGAATCCAAAAAAAAATTCTTCAACACTCCCCTTCCTATTCAACTCCATATATCATGCATCCTTGTTTTCTCTAGGAGATCCCTTCCATCCAAATATCTGGGAGACCCTCTCCTGGATTTTTTTTCATGCAATTACTCTTAGGAGGATCTCTTGTCTCACATTGACAACAAGTTATCGAATTAGACATTACAATCTCTCAACATCACTAGCAGGCTCATTCTACTCAAATTTATCCTTCAGGCCATTCCTTTGTATCTCTTCTTAGTTTTAGCTTCCCCTGAGTGCATTATTAAATACATTCCGACCCTTTAATGAAATTTTTTATGAGAGGGATCAAATCCATCAGAAAATGGGTTTTAGTGTTTTGGGATACTCTGTGTACCTCAAAGTTCAAAAGAGGTCTTGGTCTCAGAGATATAGACATTCTCAATGACATTCAATGGGAAATACTTGGTGAATATGGCTACAAAATAAAGGGGAACTATGGATCTCCCTTTGGAAAGAAACAAGTCTTCCAATATATTCTCACACAACCTGATAAGGATGAATCAAACTCAAAATGGATCCATCATTTGGAATGTATCTCAGAAGAATAAATCTCTCATTCAAAATCATTATTTCTAGGAAATCAAATATGGAAAATCTACCTTCTTTTGGGAAGATTCCTAGAAGAAACAACCTAAGTTTCAGGACAACACAAGCCTCCTTCCTCTCAAATAATTTCTAATTGTAGCCCATGGAAGCACTATCGACCTCTCTTGGTAAGATGATGAGAGTCCCGATGATTGGTGATATTGTCTCCTCAACCTTGATCACATCCCTTTACATAATAGGCCACCCTTATAGTTGTTGGAAGGTGCTTACAAACAAGCTTAGATGGGGCTATCAAGTAGTTCAAGGATTCAATTTTAAAGGAAATTACTCGATGAAAGAACATGCCTCTCTCCGAGACGATGATATTTGGAGGAAAATTTGAGGGACTAATCTATGGTTGAATGTAGTGACCTTTCTACGGTCAGTGGCCCATGGGAAAATCCTAACCGGGGACAAGCTCATTTGTCATGGATTCTCAGGACCAGGAATATATTTCTTGTGTGGAAAGGATAGTAAAACCATGGAAAACCTACAAAACACTTGCATATTCATCCAATATATTTGGGATCAAGGGGATATATCTTTGAGGAAAACTAATAGAACGATTGTAATGTACCTCAAATTTTCCATATATATATATATATATGGAACATTAATCTTCAATTTAAACGTAACATACTTGTAGTTAAGAGGAGGTATTTATCATCAACGCTAATCTCTGTGATATTTCTTATGTTATTACTATCAAAACGATGAAAGATAATTTTATGAACATTTATACTCTAATTTAACTCACACTGAACATAACTCCTATACGAATTAATCTCCACATTCTAACATTTATTTTTTTATACCCTTCAATCCTAAGTTATTCTATTACTTATATATATATATATATATATAAGATCTAGGAATCATAGTCCTATACTCTTCTCTAAGCATAGGATTCTATGCTTGCGCGCAAGGGCAAATCTCTTTTGAATTTCGAAATAAACTCATATACCATGCACAATATAATGGGGTCGGGAGTGTACACCCTTAGTGAAAGGTTATCGACCTGGGCGTAAGGTATTTAATGTTACTTTATATGGAAAAACAAAATGGAGCGAACCCCTTTGATTACTGGTTGTTTATAGATCTTCCGATTACCATTAACATGAAGGTTTTGTTAACAACTTATCCATAACAAAAAATTTATCCTGATCCTTAACTGAACAATGTCTTAACTAGACGATAATAGTTATGGTTGAACGATGTCTTAACTATATGATAGAGTTCATTGACTCAAGGTGTTGTGCCATGAATGCAATTGTCCTTCACTTTGCGTTAACGCAATAAGGAACGACTGTTCCTATCCGTCGCGAGTTAAACCTATGAACAGGTCCTTATTGGTAATCGTGTGGATGCGAACCTGAGGCTATCACTAGACCCCTTAGCCAATATGATCACATCATCTCTGCCCCATCACATGGCTAAAGACAGTCTTCATACCATCGTCATTTAATCTATGTAGTAAAGGTTTTACAAGGCTTGATGAGTTTTCGTCTTTGTGAAGTTTCTAATTATCTATGTGTTTTCACAGCGAGGAAGGTCGACAACCTGGAGGATTCTCACCTAGTGGAAGTATGCAGGTCTACTCGACTTTCCTAGTAAGTCATCATACTTCCTATGTTCTGATAGTTGAATGGAACCTTCAGGGTTTTCGTTATAGTGGAAATAATACTTTGTACTGCAAATTCTTTTGCGACTTTCGGTGAAGGGTTTACCCCCATTATTGTTATTTTGTTCCCTCAGTTATTCCCGTTCCTAGATAAGTAGACTTCCTGGTTGTTTATCCTCAAATATTCTTGAAAGACTCGACATTTCGCCTTCTTGTTTCTGACTTCAACGAATTTCCACCGACATTGTTTCATATTTGTTTTACCCTTAGTGTTTTCGTGTTCCCCTACATTCTTTTACGGTTCCTCTATTTTAGTGCGTTGTTATATGGTGTTGAGCCTCTACGAGATGACACGGGGTTCTAGTATAGGAGTTGAAAAACCCATAATGTGCATTGCATGTTATAATGCATTTTTACTTGGGAACCCAACCTTCTGTAGGTTTCATCAGGCCACTATAAGGCTCTTACGATTGATGATGTCTTCTTAAAAATTATTGTATTTCCATTTAGTACATAATATATTGTGGGTATTCTGTGTCCCAAACAATTCGTTAAGGAATTCCTTGCAACATACAATATTTGAGTCTATGATAAATTATTGGGTTAAGGTGTTTCATACTATTACTATCATCGTATGTGTGTGGTAAACACCATTCAAAGCCTAGTAAATTCGGAAAGAATGTTAACTCTGTACTTAAACTGCGATTAAAGCATCCTCTTCATCACAGACATATGGTTCATGTTATATTTACATGACATCATTAGAATAAATAATTTCACTCTATGTTTAATTTTTGAGCAATGCATTCAGCCTACTCGAACTACGACCCAATCTTCGAATTTTCAAAGTTAATGTTATTTGTTTATTATTTCATTTCCTGAAGAGTTTGATTTATATGATTGGGTAACCAATTCTAATTATGGGACCCTGTTGTTGCCAGGGTACCCATCAGGAAGTTCTTAGACCACCCTCCCCTTCAGCCTATGACGTCTTCTCAACCAAAGCGCAATATGGAAAAGACACCAGGTCTCCAAGTCGCAAGTTAAGTGAAACTTTGTATAAACCTTTCCGTCATTAATCATTCTATTGAAAGTTACACTCAGCTTACTTATGTTGAATGATACTAATATTGATTTGTGATTCCTTGCAAGGACTTCGACCATGCAAAGTTCCAGATGCATGCCCCTGCCATACGCAAAAAATTTATTCGGTTTTCATTTCCCTGCTCTTAAAGGAGTGCCCTTGGTTTCTAAGGATTGATACGATTCAAATATAGAATGTTATCATCGTGGGTGAAAAGCTCATTTCTAACGATAGTCGATTCTTTAAATCTGTATCTTCAATTTTAACAGAAGGGCATAAGGATCAAAACCTTATTATTGTGTAAAATAAATGAATGGGATACACTGAACATGGTTGTATCATTATTCAAGTTGTATAGTCTGTTTTTAGATGGAAATACGAACAGTCCCTACTTCTAGAATAATATATATGTTATATAAACATTTTTATAATGAATAGCAACACGTATCTGTGAAATGTAATTATGTCTTGACTATGTCCACTTTTACTTTGGATCTTATAGAGGAATTCGAACGATTTCTTGTTTAATCTTGTAGTTTTTCTTTTTTCGATTATTACTGCAGTAGGTCTATGCGTATCGAAAATATATGGTTCCAGGGTGTATACTCTTTACTACTGCATCGTTTTATTCCATAATTTCGTTGTGACAGTCTGAACCAATCGTTTTCATTTTGGAACTTCATTTTGTGACTACTTGAACTATTCGTTCTCATTGACATTAATTGCAACTGATGGAATTTACACTATAGGTAATAAAAATATTTTGAGGCTTTTAGTATAGCCAACTATGCATATTTATATATACATCTCTATATAATTGTATAGATAGTACTTCCTATTGTAGGTAATAAATCCGAGTCCAAAATGACATCAATACAGTCTATTTGTCATAGTCCTTTAATTCTACCTGTGTATTTGGTCTATAATAATATATGTATGTTTAATTCTAAGCTCTCAAATATATTCCAAAATTCTCTTACTAATGAGATACAACAAGACTTGTAAGAATTATAATATATTTACTTCATTCCAACAACAATAAATCAATAGAACGATTCGTCCAGAATTAAAAATATTTCTTACATGTACATATATATGTATACTTAAATCTTCGTTTTACTTCCGAAATTTCTTTAGCGTTGCATAGTTACAATTTCCATACAAATTGAATATCTAGATGTAAAAGAATCACCTATCCAGTAGGGATTCTCCCGTACAGATGTAAAAGAATCACCTATCCAGTAGGGATTCTCCTGTAGAGATGTAAAAGAATCACCTATCCAGTAGGGATTCTCACCTATACTTGTCACATTTAGTCCTGAGGTAGTTACAACATGTTCCCCTCTCATGGAGTCATGGTCAACTGATTTTAACCTAGATGTTCCATTTTTCCATCAACAATAATTATAAAATATTTTGTTTCATACAAGTGTCATAGTCAAATAGTTAGTTGGGTCAAACCGGATCTCTTCCCAATTATCAATTACAATTAACTAAATTTGAAATCCAGAATTTCCATAAATGGAAATGATTTTCCAATTTCAAATTTACCAAAAACGGAAATAATTTCCTAAGAAATTTCAGACTTGAAAATAATTTATTTTTGTGGATGTTACATCCTTTCCCCCTTCAATAAAACATTGTCCTCAGTGGTATTCCCTTTCTTGGAACATGATTGTATGATATTTTTGCAAATCTTCCTCCAACTCCCAAGTGGCCTCCTCAGGGCTACAGTGCTTCCATTACACTTTTACCTGGGCAACAACTCTGTTCCGAAGTGCTATTTATCTCCTGTCTAGAATGCACAGAGGTTTCTCTTGGAACTCTCTTTATGGTTCCACCTGCACCAATTTCCAATCGATGATATGAGTAGGGTCATGAACATAGTTCTTTAACAAAGAAACATGAAATAGATTATGGATTTTTAGATTGACGGGAAGTGCAAGTTGGTATGCTACAAGTCAAATTCAAGAAAAGATCTTGAAAGGGCCACAAAATGTGGGTTCCAACTTGGCATGGTTTCCTAGATTTACTGAACCTTTTCAGGATTTTAATTTTAAATAGACGTGGTCTCCCACTTGAAATTCCAGGCGTCTTCTCTTCAGGTCTGCGTAATTTTTTTATCTGTCTTGAGCGTATTTTAAGTTCTATCGTACTTTTATTATCATGCTCTCCATTTCCTTGTTCATCTCTGGTCCAACCATGAGTCTATCAACTGTGTTATCCCAACTAATCAGAGTCATACACTTTCTGTCATACAATACTTTGAAAGGGCTCATCTTAGTTGAAGTTTGGTACCCATTTTTGTATGCAAATTCCACCAAGTGTAGATAGTCTTCACACTTTCTTGGTTTTGTTCTTATGTACATGTATAACATATCTTATACGATTTGGTTTGTTCATTCAGTCTGCCCATCAATTTGTGGATGATAAATTGTGTTGGAAATCAAGCTATTATTCAACCCTACATACAATTCTTTCCAAAAAGAAGATGTAAATTTTATGTTTGTATCCGAAATCACCATTTTAGGAATACTATGTAGTCTAAAAATTTCTTTTATAAGTATTTTAGCGATGTTAATAGATTTAAAAGTAGACTTTACAAGAATAAAGTGTGAAAACTTATTAATTTTATCGATTACCACCATAATTGAATCATTATGTTTTTTAGTTCTAGGAAAATCTGTAATAAAGTCGAGTGATATAGTCTCCCAGTTCCATTATGGCATAGGTAAGTGCTGCAATAGGCCAGCTGGATGTTGGTGTTCGGATTTTGTCTGCTGACAATATTGACACTTAACTAAGTATTCTGCGGTTTCTTCCTTCATATTAGGCCAATAAAATCATTTCCTTAGTGTTGTTACTATCTTCTGGTATCCCAAGTGACCAGAATATGGTTTCTTGTGTACTTCATCCAAAATCGTTAACTTTGATTCCGCTTAATTTGGTATGTATATTCTTTTTTTGAATCATAGTAGTCCTTTTCTATCCAAACTCAGATCTGTTTTGTCTGAATTTTCTTCATTATCTCGTAATTCTTCCACTGTTCTATTGTAATTTCTGTCATTATTACATGCAACCTGTATCCTCTGCTCAAGATCGCTTTCTTCCCTTCTAATGTTTATATCAAACAACACATGAACTCTTCTTCTTAAGGCATCAACCACTTTATTTTCATTACCCTTGATATGTCTTATCTCAAATTCAAATTGCTTAAGGATTCTAGCCATCTTGCTTGCCTTGCATTAAGGTCTGGTTGACTAAACAAAGATTTCACACCGCTATTATCCGTCAATAGCAGAAATTTTCTTCCCATTATTTAGTGCCACCACATCTTCAAGGCATGTATTACAGCTGCCAGCTCTAAGTCACAAGTGACGTAGTTTCCTTTCTGTTCCTTTAGTTTTTTGGACTCATAACAAATAGCGTTCCCTTCTTGAGTTAGGACACCACCTATTCCTTCTTTACTCACATCCACACAGACTGTGAAGTCTTTGTTTGGATCCACTACCTTTAAAATGGGTGTGTTTGTTAACAATTCCTTTAACTTATTAAAATTGTCCTCACATTTCTATGACCAGTTAAACTTGGTTCCCTTCTTTTGTAATGATGTGATAGGGTATGCAATCTTGGAAAACCCCTCTATAAATGATCGGATGTCCTCTAGATCCTTAATATCTGGTGATTCCCATGAATGATTAGATGTCCTCTAAATCCTTCGGAATCGACCATTCCATGATGGCTCTTATTTTCTCAGGATCGACTGCAATACCTTCATCAGATATTACATGTCCTAGGTACTGTATTTTCTTATGATAAAATTCACATTTATCAAATTTGGCATACAGTTTGTATTTTCACAAAGTTTGTATAACTATCCTTAGGTGTTCTTCGTGTTCTTCTTCTGTTTTAGAATACACTAGGATATCATCAATAAATACCAAAACAAACTTATCCAAGTACTGACTAAAAATACTGTTCATTAAACACATGAATGTGGTTAGCACATTAGTGAGCCCAAATGGTATAACAACAAATTAATAATGTCCATATCTCGTTCGGAATTTTGTTTTACTTATTTCCTCATATTTTATACTAACCTCCAGATCATAAATCCAATTTAGAAAAAATCTTTACCCCACATACTTCATCGAACAGATCATTTATCTTAGGAAGGGGTACTTGTTCTTGACAATCATTTTGTTTAATTGTCTGTAATCGATGCATAATATCAGAGTTCCATCTTTCTTTTTCACAAATAGGACTGGTGCACCCCATGGTGAAACACTCGATCTGATATATTCTTTGTCCAATAATTCTTGTAATTGAATTTTTAATTCTATTAATTCCGGTAAACTCATTCGGTAGGGTGCTTTAGATATAGGGGTTGAACCAGGTAGTAGGTCGATAGAAAAGTATATCTCCCTCCTTGGGGATAATTTAGGTATCCCATCAAAAAACACATCTCTAAAATCATAAGAGATGACAAAATCCTCGAGGTTGGGTTTATTTTCTTTTTCTAATAGGTTTGTTACTTGGATGGCATAAATATCACAACCCTTTCTCATCTATTTCTTAAATTTCATTGTTGAAATCTTTCTAACAAAGATTGGTTTTTCTATACCTTCAATTGTGCTAGTAGTGTCGTTTTCGTCTTTATACTTGAGTGATTTTTCATAACAATCCAACCCTGCTTTATTCCTTTCTAACCAATCCATTCTAATAATTACATCATAAGACCCTAACGGTAGAATGTTCAGATTTGTCTTTATGTTTTGACCACCTAAACTAAACTCATAATCAGAAAGAAAAGTGACTACTTTTCTTTTTGTTCTTGTTGCTAGTTGTACCAGCCAAGATTTTGCATTTCTTGTTTTCTTTAGTTTATTTGAATCCACTATACCAGGAGTGATATAACTCAGCGTAGCTCCAAGATCAATTAAAACAAAAACACAAGTGTTATTAATTTTACGTTCAATTTCTATAGAAATTTCAATACAAATTATGTATTGTTTCGATTCTCCTGATCTAACAATTATATGCCACTATTAAATACAAAATATCTTCTACTAATATTCTTGTGGAATTTAAAAATGATCACCAATTGCAATATCAAGAAGAAAGATCAATCACACATAACACAGATGTTTTTATCGGGAAATCATAATAAAAACTCCACTATTATATCTTACGTATATATCATGGATCATGAAACAATATCGTAAAAAACTCTAATGCAAGAGCTCTCAGTACAATATAAAATCATCTCACTCTGTCATGCAAAAAATTGACAAATTCATGTGCCAATTTACTGCTCCCAAACAACCTTCCTCCTCTGCGCAATCCCTTCTAATGGAAAACCTGCAAATGAATTTGAATTCCTCTTGCATAGGATGTGCATTTCTCATGGGCACATCCACTGTGTTTGTGATTGCATGAGTGCACTTCACTCAAATCGCATTTGATAGCCAAATTGTCCCTTTTGCCTGTTATCTCGACTAGGTCTCCACTGGATCTGACATGAATGTCGTTAATAGTGGTAAATATTCAATTTCATGTAAGATCACTGATTGTGAATTAATTAATAATTAACTCACTGAACTCTCACTAGTGTAATTTTAGTTACAACTAGTACAACTGAGTTTAACTCACTTAACCGAGTTAAACTACTTCACAACTCACATAACTACACATCCAACTCTGTTACAACTTTGAATCACTCAATTACAACTAATTCAACTTGTATGTCCCACCAGTCAACTTTTGAACTCAAATTTTCTATAGCTAGCTAATTTTCCACTTCAATTAACTATTTTCAAGTAATTATGAGATAATAGATTAATATTTATTGTCCAATTTATTTATGGGAAAAACAAATTAGACACACATTTCTTGTTGACTTTTCAACACTCCTTCTCAACAAGAAATGGATTATCCTTCACCCCAATCCCGTCTCTATGGTATTCAAATTTTGTTCTGGTGAGCGCCTTCATTAGAATGTCTACATTCTTATCTTCCATAGGAATGTACTAAAGAAAAACGATCTTCCGTTGCACACAATATCTGAGATGATGATATCGGATATCTATATGCTTATATCTATAATGAAACAAAAGATTAATTAAGATTTTAATGCAACTCAGATTATCACAATGAATCATTGTCGAATCTAAATGAGAACCAAAAAAACCAACCAAGATCTTTCTCATCCAGATAGCCTCACATGCAGCTTGACTCGCTGCCATGTATTCTATGTTGGTGTCCTATAATTATAGGCAACTCAATTTTTCGATTGTGGATTTGGCGTTTCTCTCGTGATGACGAAGTATGGCTCGGTTGATCCCGTTTCCTCCCTCCATTCTTTTCGCTCGATCCCCCATCACCCTGCTGCATCCTTCATACACATTGCATCCTCACTCCCTTGTCCCATGGCCCCATTGACTACCTCTCGCCGATCACCATCCGTGAATAATCAGACTTAGGATGAACAAAATAACCCTAAAGTTAGTTAGATTACTGATAATGTTAGTATAGGTTAAACTAGCTAATAAATGACTGGTTATTAATTAATTAATTAATAATTAATTAATTGATAATTAAGTTGAAACCTAAGTTAACAACTAAGTTAGTTTTTGGGTTAAATAAAAATATTAAAAACAATTTAAAATAAACAAAAAATAAATAAAATTAAAAAAAAAAAACATATAAAAATCAAACATAAAAATGAAATATGTTAAAAATATAAAACATATTATAATAAGTATTATAATATATAAAACATTTAATAAAATACATAAAACAAAACAAATATAATAAAACATTAAAACATAAAACAATGAAACAAAATTAAAAAAAAAAACTAACGTAACACATGTTAAAAAAGTTTAAAAAACAAATATAAACAAAAATTAAATAATCCTAAGTCTACCCATCCCCACCTACCTCACGTCACTCCCACCTACCCCACCTCACACTCCACTCACTTCCCTCACACCTCACCCATATGTCACCCTCCACTTCCACCAAAACCCACGCACATCTCCATACACCAGCGCCCCCCATCCACATCATATCAAAACTAATCAACCTCCTTAAACTTTTCGGACCCCCCCTCGTCTTCCGAGCTTTAACGAGGGGGGGGGGGTCCGGAATCCCAATTAAACCTTGTACATGTCCATTGAATCATACATCACTTAAAAATAAATCCATGGCCAATAAAAATTCCGGACTCCCACTCACCTTCCGAAATTTAACGAGAGGGGGGGGTCCCGAATTTTGTGTTTCACGAAAAAAAAATCACTTTTGCCTTTGTATTGCCATTTTTGTCTGTTTTACCACGTGCTCTTTTAGATCGATTTTTGGACAAACGGGAATGGATTTTAAAAATCCGAGAGAGTTTTTTTCTCATCATGGGCTGAAGAACAAAAACCTCTCTCAGTTCTTGCAACAAAGTTACGAGCAGGGAGAATCGAAGACATCTTCGAGGCCTATTTTTCCAGATTCTCAATTTTCTGTTACAGTCCCGATCTTGTAGGAGCTGTTACGGCCAGCTGGGAATGAATTTGGGGAAACCGAAGGAGTTTTTTATCCATAACATTCTCATATACAATAACCTCTTTCATTTTTCTCCCAGGTGTCATCGTTGAATATAAAATCACATCTGCTCGGACCCCTTTTTCGCAGAAAACCGGTCCGACTTTCATGGCAGAAAGCTCCAAATTTTGTGAGAGTGGTGGCTATTTTTGGCCGAGGCAGTTAAACCGACTTTCGAAACTTATTGGGATGATCTATCCTATTTATTGAGATGATTTTAATGTAAAATGGTTCGACCTGTGAGGTTCCTGGACTGGACTGTGGGTTATGTATGACTGGAAGACCGTGTTCTTCTTTGTAATTTTGAGATGAGCAATCAACAATGAACATGTTTTCTTTTACAGGATTCCTATGTGGTGATATTGGTGGTGTTTTTCTTTGTTTAATGTTTTTCCTATGATAATTATGCTTGTTTTCAGTTCTTATTATCAGAAGGAAAGTAATAGAAGCATAATTTATCAGCAGATACTCTGCCTCTGAGCTTTTGATGATCTTTATGTTTTCTGCTAAAGCTTAGTTCAAGAATTCTTAGCTTCTCCTGTGCCTAGCTTTTATCTCCCCTATTTCTTCCTCAAATCAATACCATTAAAACTCAATTCAATCCAATATTTCCGCTACCTTGCCCTATGAAAGAACTTTGTCCACATCTAAGAGTGAATCGCATTGTTTAAAGTGCAGACCCCATTTGCCCAATGGCCCTCCTTGCTGTTCCAAATCAACCATTTAAAAACCCCAACCCATGTTCTTCATAACTAGCCTAATACATCTTCAAACAAAGCTATATCAGACAGAGAGATCCCTCTCTGAGTCTTGGAGGGCTAGATCCAAGACTTGAAGTGGTTTTGATGTTGCCTCTGTGACTGCCTCATAGCCTTGGGCAAATTATAGAGTGATAACATAATGGCGACTCCACTGGGGAACTGTCCCCAATAGTACACTTCAAGCTCTAGATCTAATCACTGATGGTGGACAGTGACCAGACACCACAAAGGCTGAGATCATTCACCTGGCAACTCCAATCAGCTCCAGACAGTGCCAACTCGAAGACTCCACTGGAGGAAGAACCTAAAGCATGGCCAAGTAGCCTAGAAAGACCAGGTACTCAAGCTCGAATTGCATTCAATACATCTTTGGTTTTATATGCAATCATGTCTTGTATTTTTCTAAGCGTGATCAAAAGTATATTGTTGAAGAGTATTTTGACCATGAGTCAATTGATGAGTCTCAAGAGATCATATCCCCAATTGTATATTATGTACATGCTCATACTCCTGTGCACATCCCAGATGCATCTGTAGAAAGCCTAGTGAGACATAAGCCTCCTGCTTTGTCTCCTACTCTTGCTAAACCTCTCGATGTTTGTAAGCCTCTTTCTTCATCTCCCGTTCTTACAAAAGTCCCAAACCGATATCAGCCTCTAGATTTGCCTCCCATTCTCCATGACCTCCCTGTCAATTACATCAATAATCTGCCCAGGTTTGATGGAGAGGATGCCAATATTACTGCTGAAAAACATAGTCAAAACCTTGAGGATTTCCTTGACCTTTATGAGGTTGAAGATGATGATGTCTGTATTAGGATGTTCGCCCTGTCTCTGGGAGGTAAAGTTAAAGATTGGTTTAAGAACCTTCCAGTCGCAAGCATCATAAATTTTCAGCAGTTCATGCAAGTTTTCTTGGATAGGTGGGTGGTCATGGGAAATGTTTTCCTCCTCCTAGAAGAGTATGACCATCTGAAAAGAAATCCAGGGGAGACAGTACACCAGTTCTCAACCAGATTCAATGATGTGTATCATTCCATACCTGTGGATGTAAGGCCGCCTCCTGGTTTGGCTAAATTGCATTTCCGAGAAGCCTTTGATCCCGAAATGGCATTCAAATTAAGAGAAAGGAACACTGCAAGCCTTGAAGAAATGCAGAACATTGTAGTTGATGTTGAGACCAACTTGTTGATCAAGAGGTCAAAGTTAAAGAATAAATAAATGGAGCAGCTGAAGTCATCAGAAGCGAAACTGGAGATTTTGGCCAATACCATGGAAAAGCTGATACAAAAGATTAACATAAAAGATGAGCTTGTTGTCCAAAGACATCATGTTCCATTGATTTCAGAGAAAGACACAGTCCCAGTCCCCTAACATTTTTCTGCTCATCTTGGATACCATGGTTTGAATAATGATTCGTTCATGTATTCAATTCACAACACAGTCAAAGATGAAGCTCCATCTCAACTTGTAGAGGAGCAACCGGCTGATATGATGTGCATGTTTGACGACATTCCTTACTTGGATTGTCCACCCAAGTGGGATCAGTATGATGATGATCACGAAGCTGAAACAGAGGTTGATTGTTCAGAGAAATCAATAGCATGTCATTGGCAGGAAGGAGATCATTTACAGTTCAAATGTGACAATCAGCCCTTGCACAACAGTCATGACAGTGATGAGGAAGAGACAAAAAATCTCAGAGATATGGAGGCTGTCCTAAACCCAGAATCGCAACACTTGCCCTCCTTCAATTTTCAAATTCTTGATGAAATCTTAGAGCCTGAGACAAATTATGATTTAATCCAAAAGAACTCTGTACCTTTGTGCTTTAAATCATTTCAAGTTTCGAAGGAGATTCTTGGACAAGTGTTGAAGGATAAATATATAAAAGGTTAGGAAATTTCATTTGAGTCAATGCAGCAGTCTTGTCAGTCTTTTCAGGATCCAATAGCTGATCGGTTGGATGGCCTGTGTGGTCAAAATCATTCTTCATTCACTAGTCATGAGATAAAAAGTTGTTATGATAGGGATATGATTAGACAGTCGGTTACAGGGGTGTGTTCAGCAGAAGCATGAGTTCAAAACTCATTAGGAAAACTGCAACCATGTCAGGAAATGCATAAGGATGAAAATAACGTAGATACAGTGCCAGAGCTGTCATCCAAGAATCAAGGAGCCTGTCATTTCTACCTTGATCCTGTAGCTACCTATATGGAGAAATTTTTTAATACAAGATATTTTTCCATTGCCAGTGTTTTTCCTATTGTTCGGTTTTATCAAATTTTATGTAAGGGAAAGCAGGTTGGAAATTACTCTCAAGCACGAGTAATAGACTTATTTCTGAGTTTCATCACATACAGTGAAAGAACAGAGCCACTAAATCAACTGCTAGATTGGCTCCATTGGCATTTTTCCATTACATAGCTGAGCAATGATTGTAGTAGGGTAGGTAGGAAAAAAAAAGAATAAGCTCAGCATTCCAAGGATCTCTTTTTCAGCAATGTTTATTTTAATATGGTTTCAGTTGCAAGATCAAAACATGTACAGGTTGCAGAATAAGACTTTGGGATCATCCCAATGGATAAAGCACCGGTCAGCATGATTCACAGGTCTTTGGTTCTTGACACCTCCAAGAAGCTGCCATCCCCAGGTGGAGCCTATGTTGGCGTCCTATAATTATAGGCAACTCGTTTTTTCAATTGTGGATTTGGCAATTCTCTCATGATGACGAAGTATGGCTCGGTTGATCTCGTTTCCTCCCTCCATTCTTTTCGCTCGATCCCCCATCACCCTGCTGCATCCTTCATACACATTGCATCCTCACTCCCTTGTCCTGTGGCCCCATTGACTACCTCTCGCCCGTCACCATCCGTGAATAATCAGACTTAGGATGAACAAAATAACCATAAAGGTAGTTAGATTACTCATAATGTTAGTATAGGTTAAACTAGCTAATAAATAACTAATTATTAATTAATTAATTAATAATTAATTAATTGATAATTAAGTTGAAACCTAAGTTAACAACTAAGTTATTTTTTGGGTTAAATAAAAATATTAAAAATAATTAAAAATAAACAAAAAATAAATAAAATTTAAAAAACAAAAACATATAAAAATCAAACATAAAAATGAAATATGTTAAAAATATAAAACATATTATAATAAGTATTATAATATATAAAAAATTTAATAAAATACATAAAACAAAACAAATATAATAAAACATTAAAACATAAAACAATAAAACAAAATTAAAAAAAAAACCAACGTAACACATATTAAAAAAGTTTAAAAAAAATATATAAACAAAAATTAAATAATCCTAAGTCTACCCATCCCCACCTACCTCACGTCACTCCCACCTACCCCACCTCACACTCCACTCACCCCCCTCACACGTCGCCCCTACGTCACCCTCCACTCCCACCAAAACCCATGCACATATCCATAAACCAGCGCCCCCCATCCACATCATATGAAAACTAATCAATGCTCCTTAAACTTTCCAGACCCCCCCTCGCCTTCCGAGCTTTAACGAGGGGGGGGGTCCAGAATCCCAATTAAACCTCGTACATGTCCATTGAATCATACATCACTTAAAAATAAATCCATGGCCAATAAAAATTCCGGACCCCCCCTCACCTTCCAAAATTTAACGAGAGGGGGGGTCCGGAATTTTGCGTTTCACGAAAAAAAAATCACTTTTTCCTTTGTATTGCCATTTTTTCCTGTTTTACCACGTCCTCTTTCAGATCGATTGTTGGGAAAACGGGAATGGATTTTAAAAATAAGAGAGAGTTTTTTTCTTAGAACGGGCTGAAGAACAAAAACCTCTCTCATTTTTTGCAACGGAGTTACGAGCAGGGAGAATCGAAGACATCTTCGAGGCCTATTTTTCCAGATTCTCAATTTTCTGTTACAGTCTTTATCTTCCAGGAGCTGTTACGGCCAGATGGGAATGAATTTGGAAAAACCAAAGGAGGTTTGTGTCCATAACATGCTCATATACAATAACCTCTTTCCATTTTCTCCCAGGTATCATCGTTGAAGAGAAAACTACGTCTTCTCGGACCCATTGTTCGCAGAAAACTGGTCCAACTTTCATGGCAGAAAGCTCCAAATTTTGTGAGAGTGGTGGCTACTTTTGGCCGAGGCAGTTAAACTGACTTTCGAAACTTATTGGGATGATCTATCCTATTTATTGAGATGATTTTAATGTAAAATGGTTCGACCTGTGAGGTTCCTGGACTGGACTGTGGGTTATGTATGACCAGAAGACCGTTTTCTTCTTTGTAATTTTGAGATGAGCAATCAACAATAAACATGTTTTCTTTTACAGGATTCTTGTGTGGTGATATTGGTGGTTTTTTTCTCTGTTTAATGTTTTTCCTGTGATCATTATGCTTGTTTTCAGTTCTTATTATCAGAAAGAAAGTAATAGAAGCATAATTTATCAGCAGATACTCTGCCTCTGAGCTTTTGATGATCTTTATGTTTTCTGCTAAAGATTAGTTCAGGAATTCTTAGCTGCTCCTATGCCTGGCTTTTATCTCCCCTATTTCTTCCTCAAATCAATACCATTAAAAATCAATTCAATCCAATATTGTCTCTACCTTTCCCTGTGAAAGAACTTTGTCCACATCTGAGAGTGAATCACATTGTTTAAAATGCAGACCCCATTTGCCCAATGGCCCTCCTTGCTGTTCCAAATCAACCATTTAAAAACCCCAACCCATGTTCTTCATAACTAGCCTAATACCTCTTCAAACAAATATATATCAGACAGAGAGATCCCTCTTTGAGTCTTGGAGGGATAGATCCAAGACTCGAAGTGGTTTTGATGTTGCCTCTGTGACTGCCTCACAGCCTTGGGCAAATTACAGAGTGCTAACATTCTGCTTCCTATGAACTGAGTGCCACGAATCTCTATTTCCTACTGTACCAAGAAAAATTTATAGATCTGATGCTACACTTTATATAGTTATTTGATATGGATCTATAGTGTATTTGATTGGTAGACATGATTCTATTTTATCTTGAGCATGGGTATGCCTGCCTCGGTGAGACATTTGTTATTTTGCAGATGGCACCTCTTGATTCCTGGTCCCCGGGCTCACTTGTTTGACACATCAGTAAAGATTGGTAATGTATTTCGTCCATTAGATGATCTTATGACCTCACACATTAGGGGGCATCTGTTATAGACCTAATTTGCACCATACATTCTTACCTAGGCATCCAGCCATCTGAGATCCCTTCTTTGCCAAAGCACTGCTGAACAACTCTTTAAAAAACCTCTTTTATAAGGGCCCATGTCCCCTACTCCATTACTGCACACATGTACAAGATAGATGACCTAAAACAGCTCATGTGGACTGACAAAAGCATGAAAAAAGGAAAGTTTTCGATGAAACACACAGCTTTGGGTGAGTTAACTGAAACTCCCAGCCATGCATGGACGAGGGTTCATCCAAATACCTAGCTTCTTATAACCTATAAAAGAAGGGCTAGGGGTCCCATTTAGAGGAGAGAAAAAGAGAGTAAAGAAACTCTGCCCAATGGCATATTCCTATTGTTCCAACCCTTTAGCCATCCTTGTGCAAGAAGAGATACAAAGCAAAGAAGTTGGAGGACATTTGAAAGAGGAGCCCAGGATCAGGATTCGCGGAGCAGTGGCTGGTCTTGACATTTGTAAGTTGATTCATTCAAAATTAATAATAAAGAAACATTTTTCCCGTCCCACTATATGAGTTTTTCATAGACCAGTAAATATATGTTTGAATCTCTAACCCATTAGTCTGTAGGTAAAATGCATGTGTCGTTTGTTGCTTGTTTTTTACGTAGGTCAATCTTGAGAGGATAACTGCCAATAAGCAATCAAGCGTGAAGGAGGATCGACATCGAACATCCAAAACAAGGTATGTTGGTCTAAACCATATATTTGTTGAAAAGGAATGGGGTTTAAGTCTAGGGACAAAGGTAGAAAGTAGATTTCTTTTGTTCATAGTTGCATGCATAATATAACCCTATTTGCTAGTCCATAAGGGGATTTACCTCACATCAACTATACCAGGAATGATATAACTAAACATAGCTCCAGGATCAATTAAAACAAAAATACAAGTGTTATTAATTTACCTTGCCAACCATCCACGGCTACATTGATCCAATGTAAGCTTCTGCCTACATCCCCCACTGTAGAGGCTTCCTGTAGATTGTGAACCATAGTTCTGGATGCTAAATTCAAACATGGACAGTTCCTCCTTAGGTGAGGTTCTCCACATTCCTAGCATTTTAGAAGTTCATGAGGGTTGTCCCCAAACTTCTTTGTTCCCAGATTTACTGGTTTACCGCCTCCTTGGGTCTTCTAATTGTTGGAGTGAAAATATATGCTTGGAAAACTCTTTGCTGCATTCCAATAAGGAGCTGGCTGATATCCCTTCTTCTATTGGTTCATTTAGTCTTGTTTCTTGTCTTTCCCAGCCTTTGGAATTTCTAACCTCTCTTTGTTTTAGTCGTAACATATTCGGGATTTCCTTAAAAGTTCGCTCAAGGACTTGGGATTATCAAATTCGATTTTCTCCTTATAGGATTGTGGTAGAGAGCTTAGGAACCGTTGGATTTTCACTTTGTCCTCCTAGATATAAGGCACGAACCTTAGTAATTCTAGGAACTTGTTTATGAGATCATCAATAGCCATTTGACCGAGTCATAGCTCATAAAAGTCTTTGGTTTTTCTTTCATAGTAACTTTCAAATAGGTATTTTTTCTTAAGTATTTCTTAAAATCCGACCAATCCATTTGTTTTTCCTTTATACCCTTGGCCAAGTTTAGGTCTTTCCACCATATGATAGCCTTCCTTTTCAGATTATAGATGGCCATTATGACTTTTACTGGAATAGTTGTATATCTGCAAATACTTCTTGATGTATAATAACCATGCTTCAACTTCCTCCCCTGTTCTGGATTCCCCGTCAAAGGTAGATGTTTTGATTTTCTTAAACTCTCCCTCAAGGTGATCTACCTGTTTCATTTTTCTTCCTGGTTTTGTTTTATCTTTGGATAAAGGTGTACCTTCAAATGAGTTGTCCTATTTTTTAGCTTCAGGACCAGAATTCTTAGAGGCCCTTTTACTGACCTCTTCCTCCCGGTTATCGTCCTTTGGGATTTTCTTGGTCACTATACTTCATAGAAGGACTTCATTTATTTCTTGTTGTTTGTGTTGTGCCTTTTTCAGTTTCTCATTGTTTGCTTTGAAATCTTCCAGCTCAACAATGAGATTTCTCATAGTTTCCAGAACTTTAGTAGGTGAACTTTTGTCACTGTTCTACCTTTGATCTTTAGGAGGCCTTTTTTCAGGATTCTCCTTGACTCTGATTTCTTCTTCATTCTGGGCTGCCATGATTACAACAGAAAAAAAAATATTTTCTATTTGTAACAATAATTGTTTTGTTAGTTTTACATAAACAGGAAAATGTGTGCTAAGTAAATATTTTGGCCCTGCTTAAGGTCCAAGTGATGTAACTTTTAATCTAATACCATATGTAATGTACCTCAAATTTGCCAAAAAAAATAAAAAAATTATGACGAACATTAATCTTCAAATTAAACCTAGCAGACTTGTAGTTAAGAGAAGGAGGTATTTATCATCATTGTTAATCTCTGTGAGATTTCATATGTTCTGACTATCAAAATGATGAATGATCATTTTATGAACATTTCTACTCTAATTTAACTAACAATGAACAAAACTCCTATAAGAATTAATATCCACATTCTAACGTTTTGTTTTTTTATATACTCTTCAATCATAAGTTATTCTACTATATATATATATATATATATAGATATAGATAGATAGATAGATAGATAGATAGATAGATAGATAGATAGATATACTAGATCTAGGACTCATAGTCCTATACTCCTCCCTAAGCATAGGCTTCTATGCTTGCGTGCAAGGGAAAAACTCTTTTCACTTTTGAAATAAAATCATATACCATGCACAATATAATGGGGTCAAGAGTGTACACCCTTAGTGAAAGGTTGTCATATTGGGCATAAGGTATTTAACGTTACTTTATATGGATGAATAGAATGGAGCGAACCCCTTTGATTACTGGATGTTTATAGGTCTTTCGATTACCATTAACATGAAGGTTTTGTTAATAACTTATCCATAACAAAAAATTTAGCCCGATCCTTAACTGAATGATGTAGTAACTAGATGATAATAGTTAGGGTTGAACGATGTCTTAACTATACGATAGAAGTTAGGGTTCGATGGTTGAAGGTGTCGTGCGATGAATGAAAATTTTCTTCTCTTTGTGTTAATGCAATAAGGAACGATGATTCTTGTCAGTCGTGAGTTAAACCTATGAATAGGTCCTTAATGGTGACCCTCTTAATGAGAACCTCGAGGCTATCACTAGACCCCTTGAAAAATCTGATCGTTCCATCTCTTCCCCATCACATGCCCAAAGTCAGTCTCTGTAACATCGTCATTTAATCTCCATAGTAAAGGTTTTACAAGGCTCGATGAGTTTTTGTCTTTGGGTGAAATCACGAAGGTGGGTTACACTTTCGTGACAATCGGGTCTCCAAATTTTCGAAAAACAAATTTTCGGCCGAACTAAATAATTGTTTCGGCCGAAAGATATTATTTTCGGCCGAACTATTGTTCGGCCGAAAGATATTATTTTCGGCCGAACTATTGTTCGGCCGAAAAAATAAACGTCAAATCGAACGGAGCCATAACCGGGCCCTCGATTTGCGTGTAGAAATTTGGCCGGCTGGATATTTTTTTTCCGGCAATATTTTTTTGGCCAAAAGATTTTTCGGCCGAACTATTGTTCGGCCGAACAATCTTTCGGCCGAAAAATAGTTCGGCCGAAAAATGTTTTATATAATTGCCACACATCGATAGACGATGTTTAGAAGCTTGTTTGGTTGTGAGGTTGTGTGCGCCGAGGCTGTGTTTGGTTGCGAGGCTGTGTTTGGTTGCGAGTCCGTGTTTGGTTGCGAGGCTGTGTTTGGTTGCGGGGCTGTGTTTGGTTGCGAGGTTGCGGTTTGTGTTGCAGAGAGCAGTGGTTGCGGTTTGTGGTTGCGGTCGCGGGAAAAGTTTCGAGTCGTCGCGGGAATTTGGAGGTATTTAACATTCCTATATGTCTGTGTGTTTGCGATTTTATATTACAGAGTTTTTATATGTTGTTTGCGTTTGTTGTATATTCGTTTTTATATGTGTTTGTATGCGTTTGTATATTGCACAGTTTTTGTGTTTGTATGCGTTTGTGTATGCGTTTGTTGTATATAGTTTTTATATACACAGTTTGTGTATATAAAAACTATAGTTTTTATATACACAGTTTTTATAGTTTTTATATACACAGTTTGTATATATAGTTTTTATATATAGTTTGTGTATGCGTATGCATTTTTATATAAAAATAGTTTTTATATACACAGTTTGTATATATAGTTTTTATATACACAGTTTTTATAGTTTGTGTATG
>ML785323.1:301185-315089 GCA_009831015.1 Picea engelmannii | reverse complement strand
TATGAAACCGTTAATCTGGATAAATCTAAATTACTGATGTTGCTGTAACGAAAATCAATAGTATGCTATGAAGTTAATGTTTTCAGTTATTCAATAAATTGTTTATGGAAATAAATACTGTTTAGGAATTTTAGGACGTTACAGGTAGGGTTATGCTTAGTGGGATTGGAAGATTCAAGCCCTTTCTTTTGGGATAACTACCCCTGCCATTGATAACCCACTAATTGTGAAGGAAGGATATGATTTTACATCCCTATGGGTTTGGACATCTATTCTTGGAGTGACTTAAGGTTAGCTAGATTGTCATAGATAACATCAATATTTTGTTGAGCATGGGAGTGGTTGCACTCTATCTTGTGTTGCAACTCATCCCACATAGTTTCCAAAGAGGATAATTTTGGTGGATAACTCTACATATTGAGTGTTAGCAATATAGATGCGGGTCCACAAGAAAATTGTTACTTGATAGTGGTACAAAGGTGATTAAAACTGGATTATGTGTCTATTGAGATAGTTTCCTAGTAGTGGGGTAAGAAGCTACACCAAAAATACTTACTAGAGAGTGATATCATGATGATAAGATTGGCATAAGGATTTTGTTGAGATATGTCTCAAATAATGTTGTGGGTAGGACCTAGAATTTTTTTCTATTATCCTATCAGATGTGTACTTTTGCTTGAATATTAATATGTTGACAGAATTCCTAAATTCTCAATGCTGTAATTTATGTAGGAATTTCATGGAATAGACGTAGGGGCATGATTTATATATTCTTAAGGGAAAGGGAGCGTCAGGTACTATAGTTTTCTATGTATAGGGTCCAATAGTAGTATTCAATCCAATCTCTCAGGGAACCAACTTTTAGTTGTACTTACCGATTACCCTAGTAATTGAGAGTAATCTTTTTAAGTGCTATTATTGATGCACTATATTGTGGATAAATATGACCCATGGATAATCCATACCTCCCTTGGACCTTCCCTTGGTATAAGGAAGACAACTAAGAAAGAGTAGAAGAAAATATCTTTCCACAGAAGGTTGTCCTCGTGTGTCCTCGACTGGTGTAGTCCTGGAGATCCTTCTCCATCTGCTTCAACCTACTACCTGCACACAAGAGACAAAAAATACCAATCTACAATTTCTTTCTAACATTAGGAAACCACAATTTTTATTCAGAGAGATCAGATCGAACATTTATCATTGATTGCAATAAATATAAAAGGAGAAAACCATTGATCTATATCAATATGAAATAGAGAATTAAATCAAGATTTTGTTACCTTGAATGATCGATGCATTCCTCCTTAAGATCCTTTCTCTTGATCCTCCTCATCTCTCAATCAAGCAAGGAATACCTTAACTAAAGGATGAATTGTGTGGAGAAGGTCCTCTGAAAATTCAACAACATGCACCCACGAATTATTCTTCCTCCCTTGGGTATTTTGGCAACATAAGGGCACATCAACTATTCCTTGCTTTTCCCATGGAATGGCCTCCCTTATGTCGATTGGCGAAGGAGGTTAGGATAAGGTTATAGATCTCTAGAAATTAGTGAACCTTGATTGGATTGAGAGTTACCATGCTCTTGCCATGATATAACCAACTCATATAGCACTGATCTCCTTGGAATTCACCAATTCTAGAAGGATACAAAGGCAGTCACAACCCAATAGTACTACAACTAGTGATGGTCATGGGTGAACAATGATGAAACTAGTAATCAATCATGCTCTATGTATAAGTTTAAGTGCGACCTACCTCAAAAATACTCGAATCCTGGGGAGAAGGATGTGTCTTAGTATGATATCCACTATGTTCCTCCATGAGACTTAGGGGTGGAAAATAAGGTTGTAACACACTATAGAAAAAAGATGGTCATTTGAATTATCTAAAGATGGTTTCAGGTGACCTAAGGGACTTTCAACATACCCAAGGGTACATGTAAGTAAAATTTTGTATAGGTTTTGTCTGATGTGGTACTACTGGAAGAGGTACTAACAAATGTTACATGGAGGTTACACAGGTGTCCAACTAGATGAAATTGCTTGTATTTTTTATGTGTATTATGAACCCCTACAAAAAATTTACCCATTGAATGTGTAACATCCCCAGCCCCAAGTTGGGCCATGGCACACAACAAATTTCCTCTATGATACCAATTAATTAATAAATATGCTCTGCATATGAACACACATGCATTCCTAATAACATACAATTCATGCATAAATATGTACACTAAACCATACAAAATTTATATAAACATACACATAGTAAATTACATACAAACACATATAAAATAACACTTATCTTTTGTAAATCACTAACTAGTTTCAGACCTCAGACATTCCTCCTAGCCATAGACCCTACTGATCATAAAATCTCAGTAGCAGGTCACCCCTGAGTTGAGGCTAGGACTCCACCATGACAAAGGATTCCTAAGATAGACTAAGGTATAACAAACAAAAGAAATAAGCTCAAGCCAAGGTTCCAGATCCAACAATTATTCCTAACTCATAGCCTCTCATTCCCCACAACCTATCCCACCCCAGGAAGTGTACCCCTTATTTTCTCAATATTCCTTCGACTACCCCACTTCCTTTCTAGAGCTTCAACAACGGGAAAAAAAATAAATCTCAGAGCATTGTAACACCTGGAACACAAGGATAATACAATAATTGAAACACTCACTATCCTAGCACACCGATAAAAAAATTCCCAATAATTATCTCACCAAGAGAGAATGATGACAGACCTGACAACCTGCATCTTCAACCCAAACCACCAAGGAATTACTGGGTACAATCAACTTCAAATCTCTCCAAGAATAGGTATGATTGATGTATGGAAAGGAGATCATGAATGGTAAGAATGGTAGTGATAATGATGAGAATGATTAGAAATTGCACTAAGTTCCCACATTATGTAGGAATGTTCCCAACTAGAAACTTGTCATGCTAGGAACTATATTGAATCCACATGGTGATATGTTCCCCACCTTTAGGAACTTTGGATAAAATATATCACATAATTTATAATTTATAATTTAGGAATAATATATTATATTATTCCCTTGGCTTAAGACCCCTTGAATTAGCCCCTCTTCCTAGACCCTTATATCCCTTTCCCTCTAGTGGATTTCTAGCCCCCCATACTCTTTTTGTCTTATTGGTCTACAACAATGATGTTTTTTATTAATAAATATGGTTGTGATTACATATTACAATGATAGGCTTGTTGGAATTTTAGCACATAGGCTACCTATCCCAAATCACATAAGTAGTCTGGCCTCAAAACATATATACAAAGGCAGTCTGGCCCAAAATATCACGACTCACCAGCCTATAAAACATATGCACATTTTACAATTGGGGTCAACCTGGGGGTATTACAGAATGATAGATCATCGTGTTATTTATAGTTATAAGAATACGTCTATAGCTTGAAAAAATTCTCTAAAATATTTCCTTAGGAAAGTGCTTTGATAACATTTGTGGTGTTGTTTATTAGTAAAATAAAAGATTCAAAGCAAAAATAAAAAATTATACCCAGATTTAGAGAAGAAATGAAAGATTATAACAACAATAGATAATGGTAGAGAACAATAACCACAAATATCAATGCCTTTGTTTATGGATGGGATGTTCAATTTCCTTTTCAAGGGGGAAAAATCTATTTGAACAAATCTCTAATTATCATACACTTCAAAAGAAATCACATTACATTACTTGTACTTTTTGTATGGTTCTATATACCTCCTAGGAACTTTCTAGTAGACAAAGTGTCACCTCCCTAGGGGGAACGTTCCTGGAACATAAATTTTCATCCTCTCTAAGACATGTGACACTGCAACATTTCCCACTCTACGGCTTGAGAAAACCAAAGGTACTTCATTCAAACTACACCTCTTCACTTAGAAAATACCCATACTCCATTCTAAGCTATGGGTAAGCCGTACTCAATCTATACGATTCACTTGTATACTTAAGAAATGTCAGCATATTTCAACACTGAACCAATTTAACCATAGTACACCCCATAGTGTGACAAGAGAGTCACTCCAAGTATTTTCCTTAACACTTGGTTGATTCATCTATTGGTCACTTCACCTCTTTTCTCATGCTTCCATTCCTTCTTGTCTTTTGATTCCTTGAGCTCATCCATTCCTTTGATATATATATGAGCTCGCCTCATTATGAACCATCATGTCTATCCGAACCATCATATATTTTGGTGACCAAACTGACTCCAAGTCATCACAAGACATGCCAAGGGATTACACTGACCCATAAATGTACATCATACTACTTGGAGCATATAGGTTCACTAACTTGTGTGCACATTGGATTTCCCACTATCCTAGCCGAGTCAACCTGATCCATGCTTCCACGTGACCCAAGTTAGTGTCACCTTATCACATCCTCATGATGTCCATTGCAAGGTAAGTTAGTCATGATCTCCCTTGGGACCATATTCCAAAGACGTGCATCCAAGGAACTCCAATCCATTCCTATAAGATGGTCACACCATCCAACCGATCACATCCTCCCCACTTCATGGGACATTGCATTTCCGAACTCACCAAGGGAGTGTGAATGCTTGGTGGGGTGCTAAAGGGTTTTACATCCACCCCCACTCATAGTCCTTTTCATTCCTGTAAACACCCATTGAAGACGAGATCCACCATGTTCCAAAACGCACCCTCGGATCTTGTATTCAACTTGATGTTGATACCTCACACAACTGCTACCAAATATCTTGAAATATACCAAGTGCCGCATCTCATTGACCTTTTTCTACGCCTATACTCTAGTACATTTTTTCATGCTTTTATGCATTGGTCCCTCTCATTATTTGGTCTAGTTGTGTAGCTAATCCAACCATAATCCCTTGGTCACAATAACTCACTTCCTCATGCTCAAACCCCCTTTTCCTTCCACAACATTGTCAACCTTTGAAACTCTTCCTAGCTTCCAATACAAATTACATACTTTTCCTTTGATCGTCAATTTTCCTGTCATGTTCATTACAACCACAAAACTTCAGTTCTTCAATTTCTCTAAGATACCCTCCTCAAGGAACCCCAAGGATTCATTTCCCACACTGTGGCAGTGGGCCTGTATGTTTCATCTCTAGTGTGAAGGTGAAAGAGGATGGTTGTTCAAGCCATCTCCCTCATCTCCAACTCATCTTGTTTTGATCTGTAGAGAGTCATCATACTTTTGTGTTATGTACATAAGTAGAGGTAGGTTTGACCTAATTTCACATTCTTCCTCCTCAATTAGTCCTTCTAGTTCAGGGTCATGCGGCCACTCACCTTCTCTAAGTTTCCTATAGGATGGATTTACCTCTTCCTTGGATTTCTCATACCAAGGTCATTGCATCACCTTCCCGTTTTCTTGGTCCACGGATGTATTTTTCCCCTATCCATTGAACTACACAATCATTCTCTTTGTTGTTAATTCTCTCGATCCTTGTTTCAAAACTTCATACTTCATCAAACAAGAATCTACCAAATCTTCCACTACTTTCACTATGTTTGACATGATGTACTCAACCTAAGTGATTTTGAGTTCAAGGGACACCAACCTATCTTCGTTCACTATGTTGGGTCACTCAAACACCATTCCAAGTCATCCAATTTTGTCATCACAAGGTTGGTCGACCTAATTGTTCATAATAACTACTCGCAAGGAAGGAATCCATGTGCCTATCTCCTTATTCCTCACAATGTTGGAAACCAAACATGGAGTTTGGCCCGAGAAAATGGATAAGTTATCCATCCATAGAATAGGAATTTATTTCTCCTTTCACATGAACTCTTTCCCCAACACAACCTCAAAGTCATCCATGGGAACAATGGTGAAAAAATCACTTCCATTCCACTCTCCAATATTCAATGAGACATCCTTGGCTATTCCAATGACCTTCTCAACACTCGAGGTGACATGTTTTAATCCGATTTTCATTGGATCATGACATAACCCAAGTCTCTGCACTACATCCTCCCACGTGAAGTTTTGAGTCTCTCCACTATTCACCATCACAACAATTGACTTCCCATTGAGTTTGACTAGCACATAGTAAAGTATTTTCATGTCTTGCTCTTGAATCTCCATGAAAATTCCTTCCATGACTATTCTCAAGACCTGCAATATCCCAACATATGGGTTTTCCACCTTCTCCAAGGAATTCAAATTCTACTTCAAAGGATAATTCTTTCCATAGTTCTCTCTGGCACAAATCCAACATGAAATAAATTTCTTCTCCTTTGTTGTGCCTATTTGGTTAGCATGATATTTTCTTCCCTTACCATATTTCTTCAGTTTTCTCATATCTTTCTTCTTCCCTTTTCCTTAATGTTTCTCACCTTGGGTATGTTCATGCCTCCTTGGAACTATCTTGGCTTCACCCTCGAAGTCCAATGGTTTGTTCATTGTGGTGATGGATTTTGAAAGAGTCTACATATTTTGGTGTTGCAAGTCACTTTGTGCCCATGGATAAATAAAATTCATGAAGTGGAAAATTCCATCATCCTATGATATATCCTTGATATGAAACATGAGCCTAAAAAAATCCTTGATGTAGGATTGGATCCCCCTAGTGTGCGTAAGTGTCAACAACTAGTTTCGTGCGATCCATGCTTGGTTCCCCAAACCAAATTGATTCTTCAAGGATTCCTTCATCTCTACCCAATTTTCAATATTCTTTATGGTTCGCCTGGCTACGAATTCTTCTGCTCACTTGCCCAACCAAATATTCATAGTACCTATCAAGAACATTGTGTTAGAGTTAACCTTGGCTTCACCCAAATTCTCATTCAATTGCTCAAAGTAATGGTCAATGTCCCAAAAAAACTTGCCAAGAAACTTAGTGTTGTGGGTACCATCATACAGTTCTAGATCTTTTATATTGATCCTCATCGACATGATGGATGAAATCTTCACATTGGAAGTAGCTCATTTCAACAATGTGATGGTGTTATTTTGGTCTTTCAACTTATGGGTGACTGGGCTCAATACGTCCTCTATTTCTTTCAGTCTATCTTAAATGTCATATGTCAAAGTGATTGTGACATATATATAGTTTGTTGGAACTCCTTAATAGCCTCATTAAACCCACACACCATATGACTCATCACAATCTCCATCTATTTGACCTTCTCACCATTCTTGCACATTGCGACCGTCATCTATTCAATGGTCTTCTCCAAAGTAACAAGTTGATCCTTCATTCAGGGTTTCTTGGGCTCTCCCTCTGTGTCACTTCCATCCACATGCAACCCTACCATGTTCATCTACCCAAGTATCTTCATGACTACTTTTCCAATGGCTCATCCAAGTCAGGAAAAAATTTCCCCCAAGACTTCACCTCAAAACTCTGTGATCAACTCTATGATCTAGTTCTGCAGTTGTGCTGACCTATGGTTTCTCACCTCACCCAAGTGGCCTCAATGTTATACCACAATTTTCCACACCATTTTCATTTTGATATGGATTAGTACCTGTCCCTAATTTGCAAGCTTAAATCCCAAGTTCCCTCATCAAAGTTACTTAAAAAACAATGTTTTTTCTTATATCCATGGGCCACCTTTGTGCAACACACGAACATCTATTCCTTTCTAGTCTACAACCCTTGGATGCCCTAAAAAATGTGAAAAATAAAATAATTCCATATTTTTGGGTCTGGATTTCAGATGAGCTTGTTTCCCAACCCCTCTAAGCCCATACCAAATGGAATTAAACTTCCTTAACTTCTAGAGGATGGTATAAAGGCACCTTTTGGGGCATGAATGAGGATGACAAACTAGGTGCAAATTTATGATAAATAAATCGAAAGTCTCCCTATTCCCCTTCATCCTCTAAGTAGCATCCTTGTAACCTAGAACCCTTGTTCCAAATTTCCTTCCTTTTCATTATATGTCCATAAGGTGTGTTCATATCATTATTGGGTCATCCAAGGAAGGGAAATCTTGTTGAGTGATGCTTGAAGGACATTTCGGAGGAACCTGGGCAGTTGGCTTCAAGGCAGTGCCGACGGTTGGAGTTAGATCGTAACAACATATTTTACTATTGCTAATAAAAATTTCTCTTTTCCCCATACTTGTGTAGTATTGATTCAACTTGTTTATGTATGTTTAATCACTCTCCATATTTGAATTCGTCTCTTAGTTACTTTTATGATTTTATGCTATAACTACCTTGTTGCATCACTTTCTTGATCTTCGTTTACTGGCCAAATCAAGAAAGAGTCAAGATAAGTACCAGACTTGAGAGTGGGGAACGAAACCAAACATAAGGATACAAGGTGTGAAGCTTTCTTCCCTCTCTGATAAAGTAGTTATTTAATTACAAGTCTTGTGTGTGGGTTAGGATTTTGTCTTTTATTTGGTCAATCTCTGCTGTGACATGACCCAAAGTCACGAGGGAAAAATACCATAATAGAATTGGAAAAAATATTGGGGATTCTCCCAGTTTAGGTTAATTTTAGGGTTTCTTTGGTTGTCTTAGGTTTTTGCAGTTTTTCCTGTTTTTGGGATTTATTTTCAGAGCTTTCCTCATTTCGAAACTCTTCCAATAGTTTTTTCAATCCCTCCTTCTGGGTTGTTTTTTACTTTTCAAGTCTAATTGGTTTATCCGGGATTTTTCCTTATGTGGGTCATGGATATCTACGAGCTACACTTGTATGAATTGCGGATATCTGCGATTCATAGTCTACATAGTCATATACATGTGTAATTGTTAGAAAAACAGGATCACAGAGCAATAAAATAAAACAAATGCGAAAATAAAACACAGAAGGTACACAATACAATAGAGACACAAATATATGTGGTTAACCTAGTGTGGGCTACGTCCACCATAGAAATTGCCAGGTCCTTCCTTTTTATTATCCAACAAAATGAAGGGATACAACCTACAACATACCCACTGTAACTTTCTCTTCTCTCTCTCACAATCTCCTTTCTCAGAATACAATATTCACACACATACACAATCGTAATATAATTCCATCATAAAAGAGGGTTTCCTTCTAGAGAAAAAAACCCTAACATAACTTCTACCATCAAATCTGTGACATGATAATGAATGGTCTAGATTGACTACAAAATTACAATATTTTACAAGGAAAATTTCCTCAATATTTCACTTCGAGGGAACTACCCCCGAATCCCTTGCCAGGGGGGCTACAAAAATTGTCACTGACCCCCTATGGACCCCCCTGGTGACAGTTGTTGGGGGGGCAATACCCCACACACCCCCTGTTAGGGAAATCGGTCCAAGCACGACTGACATAAACATCTGAATCAGGAAGATAATCATGCTCCACAACCAACAGTAGTTGTCTTGAATTTTTTAGTCCTTTTATCAGAATTGGTTGGTCTAAGTTGTTTCTTCAATGTTTATTGAGCCTCCTGAATTGGTTAATTCTCTGGATTGTTGACTAAAGTCTTTGAAAACTCACACTTTATTTCAAAATTTCTTGCTTGCTTGTAAGCTAGTCTTTGAAGTTTTTTAGGCTGCTAAGGTCAGTTGAAGGCCAATGGTATATATGGGTTGAATTCCAGATTGATTGTTGTTCTAGCGGTTAGATACAATTTCTTTTCTTCTTGTTTTCCTTTTCCCCCTTCGTTTTAAAAAAATAAAAATAATTTTTTCCTTATTAGTTGCATGTTCATTTATTTTTAACAAAATATAAAAAATAACTTGGTTGCTAGTTTTCTTCTCTTGTTTCCTTTGCCTTTAAATTCATCAAGAAAAGAAATCGTTTGTTGGCACTCATGCCTTCATACTTGTTTCTTGTTTGATAATTAATTATTTTGGTTAAAGTTATCCTTCTTCAAAAGAAAAGAATTTCAGTATGTCAAGGTCTTTCTCTCTTTTCTGCATGCTTGCTTAGAAAAAATTCTAGGGCTGCAATACAAAGTAGTTTAAATATCTTGCATATATTGAAATGTATATTGTTTTCATTTGCAAAAATACAAAAGAAAAGAGTTTGTTTTTCTGAAGCGTTGATTAGCACTTCTTATTTAGAGTGAAGAAACCACATTCATTTTTTCTTTAAGTTCTTAAAGTGTTTTCTTTAAGTCTGTCAAAACATCACATAAGTTTCATCCATAACTTTTGAGTAACGAAAATCCCCATAAAATGAATGCCTAATAAAATTTATTAGAAATTTTCATTTTGTAGGGTGAACAAACTAGTTATAGGCTAGGGCATTGCTTTAGGTTGGAGAGTAAATTTCTCTAAGGCCATAAAACAAGCATAGGATTCTAAGCTAGGGAGATCCTAAATCCAACTGTTGTATAAGTATAACAGAAAGCCTCCTCTAACAGAAGAATTAAACACGAGTTCGAGTAAAGGAGAGTTGAGGAGAGACCCCTCTAGAGCTTAACTGAGCATAGTGGAGAGGTAGTATATTCGGGGTTTTTTTAGTACCCATACCTATGTGAGAGGTGATGCTTTAGAGGATTTAGGATTAGCTACCCTACCCATATGTTTGATCCTGATTGTCTACTTTACCTCCTAGATGTTGAATGTGAGTTAGTGACCTTAATGGCCATTCCCAGGGATCTCAGAGGTGAATATGGGGCTCTGTCATGGTAACTTGGGAAGATTTCACATAACACTTTTCAGTAATGCTGGAGGGTGCCCCATGAAGCATGGGTACTTGTGTTGGATAAGGATGGTTAGTGGAGGTTGAGATAACTGCTTCTCATTCCTTCGTTCTTTGGTCCACGGGATGTAATAAACCCATGCCTCCATCCGTAAGGCCCTTACCCTACCTTGTGAATGTTGCAATCTCAGGAACTAATCAACATGAGTCGACATATCATCAACGTAATTTATGTCTGTTGTTTCCATTTAGGAATTTTTTGGTGGTGTGATCCACAATAGTAGACTTGATTAGGTAGGTGTGTATGTGGTTGCTTGAGATTTGATAACTCAATGTTTCTGACCAAACACCTCATAGATAGAGGATAATTCAAGGCCTTCCCCTAGAAGAGGAGGTTAGAAAAAATTCTCCCCCGCCTCCACTAAGGCATCGTCTTGATCAATTTGGTGCTTTTGTGTCGACTGGTACATTCAAGATCATAACTATGGAGCTCTCAAAGATTAACGCTTCAGAACCATAGGTTGTAATATTTGAAGACATCAGAGCTGAATAATACACTCTGACTTATAATCCTCCACTGACTAGAACTTTCTCATCACCTGTGGTAAAATTTCTCTCTCCTAGATCAAAATTTACTGATAGTATCCCTCTTTACTAGGCCACCATGGATGGAACTTCACAAGTGTTTGATTTGAGAGTCCATACAAATCCCACTTTGAAAATAATCACAGGTGGGATATTTTCGCTTGGTGTGTCCAACATAATGACTAGTGTGGTTAATTACACCATAGCCGCTCCGATCAACAACATTTCTCTGTTCGTCATTGGTTATACTCCTTCCATGAGTGGATCCATGTTGTTGTCATCGACGTCAAATGATTTTTCATTCGAAATGTCGTCAATGGGTATGCTTAATACATTGGATGGTTCCTAGTCAACGTCTCAGGTTTCTAACATTGGTGCGGGGAGTTATTCAATTCCCTACCAAGCGATCCCTTAGGGTGGAGGTCACATTCCTCCATCATTTCCATCCGTTGAGAGAATGGATTTATTGTATTATGGTCCTAGCCCCTTCAGAGGCTATAGCGTTTCTACGAGTGCCACTAGCATGCCTTTAACTTCCACTCCATTCAAATTATATGATGGATTCATGAGTAATACTTTCTCCGAATTTGTACTGACGGTAAGGGGAAACCCCTTCCAAGCTCAGTGGAATCCCATGCAAGGGTATTTCCCTTCACAAGGGATGTTTTCAGGGGGAAACCCATTTCTCAGTCATTATAACCCCATGCAAGGACTAGTTCCTTCACAAGGTGGTCTGACAGGGGGAAACCTTATTCTTCCATTTTGGAATCAGATGGGTGGAGGTTTTCCTCCATTTAACCAAATCCAATAAGGTTTTACCCAAAGATTTGGTCCATATACAAACTCTTATGACCAACTTGGTGCCAGTTACAATCCACGACTCTATTTTCAAGATACTAATCAGTTGATGATGCAACCCAACTACCTTTTCTAGAAACTCTCCATTTTCCAGACTTGTCCAAGTTGATGAATGACCTGATTCGTCACAGACTAAGCTAGCATGTGGTTCCCATCAAACTACCATCATACATTCCAAAGTCTGAAGGGAAAATGGGTGAAGATACACAATACCATGTAACTATGTTTCACTTAAGGTTCTCATCCAACTCCTTAAATGATGACTCAATATGGTTATGTTTATTCTAGTTTACCCTCACTGGGGTCACCATGAAATGGAAAGGTAAAAATACGAGACGTTTGGTGACCTTTCCATGGTTTTTCTCAACCACTTTCAACTCCCTATCCATTACAACGCTGGTACAAAACTTTTTGCCAACTTTGAATAAGACAACGATATGCACATTTCCGATCATATTCAGGAATGGGGGGGATGAAAGATATATATTAAAGCCATGGTTCCACCTAAATTTATCTTAGAATGGTTCTTGAAGTTGTTTGTTCCTTACATTCCTAAGGATGTATCCACTTCAGGGGTGTTTCATAAGAGTAGGCAATCTTTAGTGCACACAAATTGGAATTGGTTTACTCTCAATATGGAATTCTCTACAAGATTATGCCTATTGCACCTCGGTTAAACCTTGACTTAGCAAAAACAAAGTTGGGATCACATCATAATGGAATTATTGGTTCCTCTCAAAGAAACACTGCAAATTTGGTATCTAACTAGATTCAATAGTTGTCAATTCAACAAACTATGGCTGGTCAGGCCCCTGGCTTGACCACCCCCCCAACCCAGTCCTCGGATGTACACACTGTGCAATCGAAGACTCAAAAGGGTCCTAAACAACATGGAGAGAAAAAAAAAGGAAAAGGAAAGAAGGGTAGTGGGGGAAATGACAAAAATCCTAATAAGAATGCTCAGGGGGAAAAGGGTGAAAAGAGAAAAGTGAAGTTCCCATGCAGGCTTTGTGGGGATGATCACCTTACTCATCAATGACCCAAGATGGAAGAATCCATACACTTGATAAATTTGAAACAACAACAACATCCTGTTGTATTACAAAATTAATTTCCACAAGGACAAAATATGCAGGTTGGCTCTTCCACTTCCAATCCGCAAGGGGGAACTCCTAGTGCACCTTTGTCAGATGGATATTTCTTGTTTGTTAACATGGTCGATTATTTGAAGTTAAAAGAAGAGGAATTAGATTTTTCAACCAGGTCTCATGATTATATGAATGTGGAGTTGACAAAAAAAGGAAAAGAGACTTTTGATCCTCAAGGACCTCTTCACATAGAGAGACTTGACAAGGAAACGACGATGCACATAACAAAAGGTGTATACAAAATAGCATTGCAAAATAATAATGCTAGAGCCACACCCAATAACTCCATTTTTGAGGATTTAGTTCAAATTCTGTGTGCAATGTCTTCTCTTGAGGTGCTTCAAAGTTTCCCCATGCAATGCACCGTGTTGTTACCTGTGACTAGAGCGATGGATTCTTCCATCCCACTCACTACGAAGTTCAACGCTACAGATGTGAAGCCTTGTCTTAATTATCATGTAGCCTTCTAGATTGATGTTGTTTACACAAAGTACGTCATCAAGAGGACCGATGTTGATGAGGGAGCTTCTACATGTTTCATGTATTTGTCCTGCTGGAAAGATGTTCGACAACACAGGTATTCCAACAGAGGACGAACACCTTCAGTAACCACTCACATAACCAGATCAAAGATCAACACACCGATGTTTTCACGTGGTAAAACCCCTACGGGGAAACATCCACGGCCCCAGCCAACGC
>ML785323.1:290626-301085 GCA_009831015.1 Picea engelmannii | reverse complement strand
ATAAGACCTTTCAATAAAATAGAATAAGGCGGATGTAAGAAGACCTAATAGAAGCTTCCGCTTCTAGAAGGATCTTCCTCTAGATGCTTCTTTTTAGTATAAATAGGAGTCGAGGGTATGAAAACCCTATCTTGGATATTATTCTAATAGAACGCTGCTTGATTGGAGGTTGCCCCGTCAAAGAGGCCTGTGAACATTGCTATCTGATTCAAAGTGCTATTTCTGTTGCTATTTCGTGAATCATTTCTGTGTATTGTGAAGATTATGTTGGATATTTTACTGTTATTTCTAGCATTTCGTTTCTGTTCTGCATATTTTATATATCTGGTATCTTGCAGAAAAAGATTATAGAGAGATTTTACAAGAGAGTTTCTCACAATCGATCATCGGCAAATGACCCTCCATGCTCTTTAAATAGAGATCATGGACCAATCGGGTGTTAAGCCACGGATCAATGGCCGTTAAGATCGAGGAGAGTATGAACCGTCAGATCACTCTATGTCGGGAACATATCGTGACCGTCGGATTTCCTAACTACAAATGCATACTAATGCATACTAAAGAAAAACACTTTTACCTAACAACATATTAGACCAAGTAGATCTTAACTAACTCCCAAGTGTCTAAATATCCTAACAAAAGATATCATCTCTCTATAACTCACACCTTCTCCGAATTTGTTAATCACATTTGACGAGCAATCATTTAGTACGAACGAGATTATTTCCTCTTTTCTGGTCCAATTAATAGGCAAGTTCATTTCCATAGAAGTAGAGGTAGTCGACACACCTCTAAACTATAATTTTTTATTGGGAAGGAGTTCGACTTACGTGATGTTAGTTTTCATCTCTTCGGTATTTTAAATTTTATGCTTTCCCCATGAAGAAAGGATTGTGACTATCGAACACATGGATTTTAACTATTCTAGCTCCACGACGAATCAAGGTTCCATGGTTCCATGGATTGAGAACTCTCGCTTAGAAACTAAGAACATCAAAGTTGGAATGTATTATTCACTTATGAATACCTTTAATTTTCCATCACTAGTGTCTTACATTTGTTCCACCCCAGTCGGCTACCAAACGTTGAGTCCCCCATCTCCTGTTACAAGAGTCATTTATTTCAAAGAATAATATCTGTGAGATCCATGGGTGTTACCATTGTCGTATGATTTAGTCAAATGTCACACACATGCCGAGATGGCTATGCCACTTCTTGTAGAAAGAGTCGCTTATCAACCTATACAACACACTACTATAGACTCAAACCAGACTTTTTCTTTGACGAAGGAGGACCATCTTTTTCTAGAGCCTAGGTGGGCTCATAATTCTTCAAATTCCCAGGACTATCTTGACACCATATTTCCTTCAGATAAGGCTATTATTGAGGCAATGAATCTGAGATAAAATGCCATGGGAGGATATGCATCATAGATCACATTTCCAACTTGTGATTATTTGTGTGGAAAATGGATAATTCAAGTCAACCATGAGTAGGAGTGTTGATCATAAGGTAAACCCCTTTTATAGGCATGGTGTATACATCAAGGAAAATATGGAGAATATGTCAAAAACCATCCCCATTAAAATTTCTAGGACCCTTGATGTTGTAAAAAATTTCTTTATTGGGGCAGAGTTCTCTCAAGACGAAATTCATGAGTATAGGGAATTTTTGAAGGATTTTAAAGATGTTTTCACTTGCTTGTATGAGGAAATTCCTGGCATAGATCCTCGAATTGTTTAACATTATATTTGAACCTATGAGAACGTGAAATCGGTTCAACAAAAGTTTCAACCAGTGAATCCAAGGAAATCAACATCAATTAAAGCTTAGGTGGAGAAGCTACTAAAAGTTGGATTTATTTACCCAGTGTCGTGGATGGAATGGGTGTCCAACCTGGTTCTAGTTGATAATAAATAGGGAATGATTCGAGTGTGTATGGATTTACAAGACTTGAATAAAGTGTGTCCAAAATATAAATTCCCTACGTCATTCATCGATCATATTCTCGATGAATTCACATGGAGCAAGATTTTTCATTCATGGATGGTTTTTCGGGGTATAACCAGATCGAGATTTGACCATAAGACCAACATAAGAAAAGTTTCATTTTTCCTTGGGGAACCTTCACATACAAGAATATGCCCTTTGACCTTAAAAATGTTGGAGCTACTTTTCAGCAGGCCATGATGCTTTCTTTCGATGACCTAAAGAATATAGTGGAGGATTATTTGGATGATCTCATAGCTCATTCTTGCAAGAGATCTCATCATCTGTTACATGTATGCCTAGTCTTGGAGAGATGTTGTCACTATTGAATCCATTTAAATACGCATAAATGTATTTTTTGCGTGACTTTAGGACGTCTTTTGGGTTTTATAGTTTCAACTGAAGGGATCATGGTCGACCCTTTGAAAGTGGAGGCAATTACTTAGTTTCGTCCCCCACACACAATTCATCAGCTTCAAAGCCTACAAGGAAAGGTGAATTTCCTTCGACGTTTTGTACCTAAATATGCCAATATTACGAAAGGCTTTATGCATTTTTTGAAAAAGGGGGTTTCATTTTTTTGGGATGAAGCAACACAATTTTCATTTGATGCATTAAGGAAGGAACTAGTTTCGACTCCGTTATTAAGTCCCCTAGATTATAATCAAGATTTCCTATTGTATTTGGTAGCATCCAAATCATCTATTGGCATGGTCTTAGTTCAAGAGGATGATGAGATCCAAGAGAATGTCATATACTATTTAAGTTTCACTTTGTTGGCTCCTGAACTAAAGTACTCTCACATCAAGAAACTGGCCTTAGCAACATTTCATGCTCTTCAACATCTTCGACATTATATTTTGTTGCACAAGACAATCGTCATCGTCGACGTTATTCCTTTTTAGTAAGTCTTGACTCAACGAATAATTGGTGGGAAGTATAACAAGTGGATTGTTGTGCTTTAAGAGTTCGATTTGTATTTTTCTTCAGTGAAATCAAATAAATATTTCGTATTCATCGAATTGATGTCAGAGTTCCCGATAGAGAATGGGGATTGAGAAGTAATTTCATCTTTTCTGGATGAGCATATATTCCTCATATCTTCGTCCGATCCTTGGTATGGATATATACTTATATATCTTAAGACTTTGAAGTTCCCTCTGCATTTTTCACAAGATGAGCGATGGAAGATTCATCACCTAGCAAAGAACTATCTCATTATCACCAACACTTTGTATCGACGAGGGGTAGATTCAATTCTCCATTGCTTCCTCACTCATAAGGAAGCAAAGGTTATTTTAAATGAATTCCATGGTGGAGCACGTAGTAGTCACTTATCAAGGTTAGAAACAACCCAAAAGATTTTATGTGCTGGTTATTTATGGCCTACAATATTTAAGGATTGTATAGAAGTGGTCAAGAAATGTCATCCTTGTCAAATATTTACAAAGAAGATGCGCACACACTCATCTCCTATGTTTCTTGTCACTATTGTCGACCCCTTCACCAAGTGGACGGTGGATTTCATGACATTCCACCCATCCTCATCTATGGGTCATCGATACATTATAGTGGACATTGACTACTTTACAAAGTTGGCAGAAGCGATGGAAAATTTTGATAATGATGGTGAAACCACAACACTTTTCGTATTCAATCAAGTCATAACTAGGTTTGGGGTTTGAGAGAGATTGTCACTGAAAATGGTAGTCACTTCCAGAACCGCATGATGTCTAAGTTATCATAAAAACTGGGTTTTAGACAGGATCACTCGTCTCCTTACTATCCTCAGGATAATGTTCAGGTAGAAGTGGTTAACAAATCCTTAAAAACTATATTGAAGAAGATGATTAACTCGACTAGGTCAAATTGGAATTTGATGCTATATCCAACATTGTGGGCTTACCGAACCTTAGTAAAAATGCAGCAGGATTCTCGCCTCTTCAACTTGTTCATGGCGTTGAAGCAATTTTTTCCGTTGAATGTGAAATCCCTTCACTTAAAATTGTTGTCAAACTCTTACCCAACACAATGCAACTTGAAGAATGCCTAGTTTATCTTGAACATATTGATGAGCATCATCGAGATGAATCTTTAGAAAATGAAGCACGTAATAAATGTGTCAAGTCTCAATACGATAAGTCTGTTCACCCGAGGGTATTTTTTGAAGGAGACCTTGTGTTAGTCTACGACGAAGACAAGGATGCCCTGGAGGTAGGCAAGTTTAACCCCATGTGGAATGTTCCATACATAGTGTGATACGTGTTGGAAAAAAGGGTCTTACGAATTAGTATATTATGAGGGAAATGTTTTATCGGAGACCATAAATGGGATCTACCTTAAGAAGTACCATGATTGATCGTGATGGCTCGAGTACTAGTTCTTTTGTAATTAGTGTTTATTGTTGTATATAGGTTTGTATAGGTTTCTTTATTTTTCCTTGTATTTTTCACTGTTGTGCTTCTACTGTGTGGAAGATGCTAAGGGATTCATTAGTCTATTTTTGATTCACAGATGGTTCCAGTCGTCACACTCATAACCTGGCTTCCACTGCTTGGGTGATTTATTCTCCCACTAACCAACTAGTATTTGCTGGAGGTGTTTTTCTCGGAGAAACTACAAATAATGTTGCTAAATACAACGCAACCATCGAGCTTTTGTGAGATACTCTGTCACATGGTATTCAACACCTTCACATATTCTTGGATTCTCAGTTGGTTGTGTTGCAGTTGAATGGTCTATATTGTATTCGTGATCCAGTCTTGTTATGATGGTTCCTTATGGTATGTCTTATGGAATGATCATTTGAGTTTATTACCTATGAGCATGTTCCTATACACGCTAATATAGTAACTGATGAATATGATAATTAAGTTTTAGATTGGAATTTGTCACATTCATAACATAAGCACATGCATTTTAGACATGTAAATATTTATCATTTACTAGTAGATTATAAAAATAATGCACACAAAGATATATATATATATATATGTGTGTGTGTGTGTGTGTGTGTATTTCCAAAAGAGGTCCATAGTAAAAAACCTAGGATACTATCCCTGAATGTCTATAAGTACAAAATAGTGCTCTCGGAACGTAATAGTCTAGGCCTAAGGCCGATGAGCTCTGTCATAGAAAACCACATCATTAGCCAAACGTCGGAATAGATAGATCCATGTCCGGGGTACTCCTACAACATGACGTTGCATCCCTACTGGAAGGTCATCTATAATGGCCATTGATATTGAGCGTGTCAGTGCCTCCAAGTTTCTACCCATGCTCCGTAAGGCCCTCACCGCATCATCACTAGTCCCTACTTCATCTCTCCCTCGATGGCTTTGTCATGGAACGTTGGTTGGTATCATCGGTGTTATATATGGATGTTTGAAACGAACATGTTAATATTATGGATCTCACCACAAAGACAAGTTTTTGTTCCTTCCTTGTGTATATAGAATGTATAATCTAAAACACAAATTAAATAAAACAAAATAAATGTTATCTATGCCTTGAAGCTCATCACTAGGAGGAATGATGACATCAAGATCTCTGGAGAAGTCTATTCTGGTATATGGATAATCATCGATAAATGGCACTTGGAATTCCCACCAAGTAAAGAAGTCATCATCATAAGGGTTAAATAATTTCCCTCCTCCTAGATGGGCCAAAAATTCAGTTCATCATACCATAGCAGGCCATGGTCGTAAGTGTCCTCTAACATGATCTTTTGGTCTCATTGTTGACACTCTCCCGAACAATAATGTGCAAATAATGTTGCCAAACCCAAAATTATTACTCTTCCACAACTTGCAATCAATGAGTTGCGTTGGTGATATGCTTGATGGGCACTTGTGAGCCCACTTTCTCTATTCCATCCTCCCAGTATTCATTCATGTATTAATTTATAGTCTGACCACCTCTGCCACAAGTTTTGAGGTTGGAAACTTCACCTATATGATACAAATCAATGATTACATATATTTCTTCGATTGTGATGGTTAGTGACTTCTCACTAAGCATAAATTCCTCTACATCTGGATGCCAGTAATCAATCAGGAGATTTAACAATATCTTTTGAGCTCGTATTCCACCAATTTGGAAAAACTTATACATGTCACATTTCTGAAGGGATTCTTTGGCATCATCATCATCAAATACCGCATGATCAAACTCTTCGTGCTCGCGTTCCCTCCAATGAACAAACATCCTGCTCAAGAATCTAAAAGAAATAAAATTATTTTTTGTTTTTTCAAGTTTACCTTGGCATCCGCAGGTCCCTGTTATGATAGTCACAGATATCCACGACTGGTGTTTCTACCAATCATGAACATCTGCAGTCCACTTTGGGGAAAAACATAGACACATAAATTTGTGAGGAGAAAATGAGGGGTATCCCTCAATTTCTCATAAAAATTGAAAATTGAATGGATGGAAAAGAAAGAAATGGATCGAGAACTTACTTGGTCTAGAGGGTTTGTGATTTGGTCACTCCAATATCCTGCAATATCCAAGTGAATTTGGAAGGGTTTCTCCAAGTTTGGGTAATTTGGGTTCAAATCGTAAAACCGATATCGTAAAATGGTAAAATAGCCTTATTTATATAATTTTTAGAAACCCATTTTCCATAGTCTCTTATTTTTCTATAAATTGAACTAATGTCAAGCTATATTGTAGTGTGGTGGTTTCCACTACATGTTATAAATATTTATTTTGGGTACTTTTGGTATTTTTATCGATTGACTGAGTATTTTTCAAGACTCTGGAAGGTGATGTTTTCATGTAACTGGTATTTAGAGTAGGTCTCACATGCCCTCAATATTTGCATAAGAAATTGCCATTGTCACCTTAACCTAGGGTCTTTCCAATTAACGAGAAAAAAAACATTTCCATCTGCTTAATAATGTCATTTCATTGATGGTAGAGCCTACCTTCCATGGATTCCCTAGTTTATAATCCCTTTTGTATTTTGGTGCTCATGTTGTAAGTTTTCTTAGGCTTGGGGAGTCTTATTTAGTCCTACCACAAATTTGCATTGAAACCACATTTCTTCCACTCAATCTTGTTCTGGGCATTACCTGCGGGACTCCTCCCATTATATGATACTCACAACAACATTTTTTCCAACTCTTCAACAGGTATTGTATGCCTTAATGGCATATAGTGTTGGTTCCATCTCACTTTCATAATGAAGCTATATGTATTGAACACATATTTTCCATAGGGTCAACCCCATTCGTTAGTGACATTATACCTTTCCATCCACTTAAGGTGTCACTCATGAATGGTACAACTTACCTCTCTATGGGTGTCCAATTTAGTACTCCACTGGCATTTTTGACACCTATGTTGTAGTTTCTTCGTAGTCTCAGAATCCCTCTTTAGTCCCTCCATGTATTTGCATTGAAGCCTCATGACTTCCTTTCATTCTTTTTCTGGATAACTCACCTTCGCGTGCTTCCAAAATTTGTTGAGTTGCAATTTCGTTGCATATTAACCACTTGCTCTTTTAGGCCTAATGTTGGCCTCCAATTTCTCTTGTTGATCCAATTTATTATGCATTCCTATCAATTTCCATCCTTTCAATTTATTCCTTTGAGACTTGACAAATTAACCCTGGAGGAAACATTCCCCGAGTGTCCTTATCTTGCACATGCTTCCTTGCATTGAGCATAGGTATGTTACTTTCACTTTGAAACTAGTTTTCTTTCCCATGACACTTGTTTCCTCCACTGTACTATAACATTGTATAATTTTTTTTCATGCCCTAATAATATGAAAAAGACAAAAAAATAAAAGAATAAAAAAGGGGGAAAGCATCTATCTTTTTATTGGAAATAGTCTTGTTTTCCTTGAACAAATAATAATATTGAGTCAGTATCTCAGTATTTTGGGTTTAATATGGATTAAGGATACTTTTTCTCATTTTTGAGCATAATCTCCCCTGGTTGGTTATTCTTCCAACCATATGGAGCATTTGTTGATGCCTCCTGTATCACAAATATATCTCGGTTTATAGTCATGCTTCATAAGTAACATAATGTGTCATGCTTTTTTTGAAGGGAATTTCTATACCAAGTCGGCCATTCTGCAGTAAGTCTATGACCTTTCAAGTTGTCCTTCTCGAGTCCATCAAGTTCATCTCATTATCGCAAGTATCTATGTCTCTTACTCGTGCTAGTATAGAAGGTCCCCATTGATTTATTGCTAGCATGTCTTCTCTTATCGACTACGACACATTTCTCTGAGAGTATGACCAAGGCTATCACACTTGGCCTAATTTCATCAATGATAGGCGACCTTCAGTAGATGAAAAACCATCATTGGTTTCTGACTGAGCAATTTCCCTTGTGTTTGATGTCAACAACAATCATCGCACATAGGTATTTGTGTGGTACCTTGGTTTTCATTTGACCCCATTGGTAGATTCCTCATATTTGTCAGTAGTTTTCATTATTTGATACTATTCAGAGAGTATTTGTCGTGTGCTATTTCATTTGGTGCATTCCAGAGTCGTACCTTGGTGTGGTCCTCACAATCTGTTCTTCTGAGTCCTTCAAAATATTTGGCATTCTGCTACCCCTCATGATGGATGATGGAGGATGCATTAATGCCTTCCTTCCAACATATCTTTTCCTATCGACTTCAACACATATTACTCTAGAATAGGGATATAGAGTCATCTTTGGTACCTTGGAGCTTGCAGTCATCAGTGGCAGGTTCCCTCGTTATTGACAGTGGGAGTACATCAATGTCCCCTTCTCGATAGATTCTACTAGGTGTTGGAAATTAGCTCATTTATTCGCATTTGTTAGATTGTACCATGGTACCTTGACACCCATTATCATTATCGGTGGGTCGTCTTGCATTTGTTAATGATATATATAAATGATCGATAATGAAATGGTGTGTCACTGTGTTTGACCCCAACACATTTATTCACAACGTGTAGACTTGTATCGTGACAGATCATTTTCAAGACTTCAGGTGAAGTACAAACATCACATGTTTTGTGCTCCTACCCGACATATATTGTACCACCCCATAGACATTGGTACTTGCAGAGGATCAAAATTTTCACATTATTGGTCCTAGATATCCTTTGTTTTTTATTTTGAGACATAACTCCATTGTGTATCTATTTGTGGCTATGATCTACTTTCACATGGATCCAATACGTATTCCTCATGGCCATGATTTCTACTTCATATATATCACATGGATCCACTTTGTATTGTTCGTGTCCATGGGCATTAGTCATACTTTCATCCATATTCCATGGATCCATAGTGTACTTGATTTGGCAGTAATGCTTGCATCACTCCTAAGCATGGGTATGCCCGAATTGGGAAGATAATACCCTTACCTGATCTCTGTTAATGATCTCTCTTCTTGGATTATATTTTTAGGAACCTTCATTTGGCTCTACTTTAATGCATGCTTGCCTCTCAAATTTATAATATATTTCATCCATCAATTTCCCTTCTGACCTCAAACATTAGGGGGCATTTGTTATACCACAATTTTCCACACCATTTGCATTGTGATGTGACTTAGTCCTTGTCATTGACTTGTAATATTAAATACCAAGTTCCCTCATCAAAGTCACTTAAAAACAATTATTTTTATTATATCTGTGGGTCACCTTTGTCCAACATGCGGACATCCACACCTTTCTATTCTGCAACCCGTGGATGCCATCAAAAAATGTGAAAAATAAAATAATTCCACATTTTTGGGCTGGGATTTTGGTTGGGATCGTTTCCAAAATTCCCTAAGCCCATACAAAAAAATAATCAACCTTATTAATTTCTATATGATGGAATAAATGAACCTTTGGGGGAATGGATGAGGATGACAACCTAGGGGAAAAGTTATGTTGAATAAATTGCAAGTCTCCCTACTCCCCTTCATCCTCTGAGTAACATCCTTGTAACTTGGAACCCTTGTTCCAAATTTCCTCCTTTTCATTATATGGACATCATGTGTGTTCCTATCCTTATTGATCCATCCAAGGAAGGAAAATATTGCTAAGTGATGCTTCAAGGACCTTTTGGAGGAACCTTGGCAGTTGGCTTCGAGGAAGTGTTGACGGTTGGAGTTAGGTCGTAACCACTTCTTTCACCGTCGCTAATAAATAATTCTCTTTTCCCCATACTTGTGTAGTATTGATTCAATTTGTTTATGTATTTTTAATCATTCTCCATATTTGAATCTATCTCTTAGTTACTTGTATGATTAATTATGCTATAACTACCTTATTGCAAAAATTTCTTGATCTTCGTTTGCAGGTTAACTCAAGAAGGATTCAAGAGAAGTACCAGGTTCAAGAGCAGGAATGGCACCGAATGTAAGGATACAAGGTGTGAAACTTTCTTCCCTCTCTGATAAAGTAGTTATTTCATTACAAGTCTTGTGTCTGGGTTAGGGTTTTGTCTTTCACTTGGAATCTTTGCTGTGACATGAACCAAAG
>ML785323.1:279252-290576 GCA_009831015.1 Picea engelmannii | reverse complement strand
CCCATAACACTTAGCTTCTCACATGAAATTATTATCCATATCGAGTTAGTGAAAGGGTTCTCCCACCTCCATTGCAACCAAGAATTACATGCATTCCACAACCTTCTGTTGTTGGAACTTCACCAACATTGCTCGCAAGTATTTCCAAGATCATTTACTAAACTTCGTTCTCAAGTTGTGACCATTTTCTACAACTCCACCTACCATATTGTTCTCCGAAGTGTTTTAAAAAAAAATTGTGACCACTTTCAAACTTTCTTTGATACCACTTGTCACCTCCCCATGGAGAGCACACCCGAAACATCAAATTTCATCCTCTCTAGGGGGTGCGACACCACGGTATTTCTCACTCAACAACTTGACCAAAAAATAGTTACCTCATCTAGACTACACCTATTCAATTAGAACATACCCATACTCAGTTCTAATCTATAGGTGAGTCACACACTAAATCTGTACAACTCAGTTGTATACTTAAACAAAGTTAAAATAGTTCAACACTTAGATAATTTAAGAATATATTCAAGAAACATGTGAGACACCATAGAGAAAGAAAGATATAGAGTTGGGTGGAAAAATCCATGCCTAACACCCACTTTGTTCTTAGATTCAAGTATGGTTATAAAATACAAAGAGAAGAGATCAGAGCTCACTTTACATAATATACAATGCTTTGGGACAAGTCATCTGACTTTCCTAAACCCAATCACACTTGTGTTCTCTCTTCCTTGTCCAACCAATTCATCCACTATCCATCATAGAATTAACCACTACACCTTCTCTAAACAGCCTATGGTACACCCAAATATACCAACTTATTTCACCTTACTTTCCCCCCCAAGATTCATCGTCGACCTGCAATCCGCCCCATAGTGCGCCAACAAGTCACTCCAAGTATTTTCCTTAGCATTTGGTTGATTTATCTCTTTGTCACTTCACTTGTTCTCTCATACTTCCATTCCTTCCTATCTTTTTATTCCTTTATCTCATCCACAACTTGGTTATATATATGATCTCACCTCATTATGAACCATCACATTTTTTTGAACCATCATGTCTTTTGGTGACTGAGCTGACTCCATCTCGTCACAATATGTGACAAGGGGTCATACCAACCTATCAACATGCCTCATGCCACCTAGATCATATGGTTCCACTTCCTTGTGTTTTTTTTGGCTTTCCTTCTCTCCTAGCCTAGTCAACCGCATTTGTGCTTCCATGTGACCCAAGTTAGTGTCTCCTTGTTGCATCCTCATGACATCCATCACAAGGTAAGTTGGTTGTGAGCCCTCTTGGGACTGCATTCCCATGTTCCTCTTTCCCACACCTATAATATGGTTGCAACATCCATCCAATCACATCATCCCCACCTTGTCGACTATCGCATTCCCAAACTCACCAAGGGAGCGCGTGCGCTTGGTGGGGTGCTAGAGGGTGTTACACAAAGCCTACTATTAAGCCTTCTTACAATCATTTCTTTCACACTATATCTACTACATCGGAGTTATTATTATAGATGACATCAATACATAGAATACTATCCATCTACTTAAAGGGGTTAACATAGGATCCTAACACATTAGCTCCAAAATTAAAGTGAATTATGGTAAATAAAATCAAATTCTACATGAAAGATATTCTAAAATAGAATAAATCTTCACTTCTTCTGAGTATTTTTACTTCCTACATTTGGAAGTTTTTAATTTATTTGTAATAATCAATTCCTCTAAAACATAGGATTCATAATTCTCATGAATGGAGACCAAATATTCATAACCAATGATGTAACTAAGGATCAAAACAGGGTAATAAAAGTTGAATTTTTTTGTCAGAGGTTATTGCAAAACAAACTTTTTGTTTTAGACAACCTTCCTTTTCAGGGATCATAATTTTCTATCATAGTTGAGAAACTTACTACATTGTCATTTTTTGTCAAGGATGGTTGCACTGAAATAATAATCAATAAAAATGGAGAGCATTGGATTCATAAGGACATACTATGGAGCTCACCCTAAAATTTATATTTTTTGTTTCCATTACTTATAAGAAATAAAACCAAATCATGGACAATTTGAATGAGATAATAAGCATAGTGTTTCATTTTAATATTTATAATATTACATGGATATTCTAATGTTTTATTAAGAGAGAAAGAGATTGGGATGAGGCACATTTGGATCCTCTGCAACTAGGGTTTTCCCTAGTCACCACCCTTTGTTGCTGGGGTGTCGCTTGAATGCAGAGGTGATTCAGAAGTGGCTCTCTGATGGTCTTGGCCAATTTCTGACCGTTCCTCGTTATTGTGAATCGATTGAGGTTATTGATTCATCATGTGGGTTGGTCATGACTGATTTCTTGTCATTGTCTTTCTAAAGCATCATGGGTGGGACTTCACCTTTCACTAGTGAGGGAATTTTTTCCAAAAGGGATTATTTCATCCCCAATATGGACTTGGGAACTCTATGGAAAATCAAAACTCTATCATTTTTTAGAGCACGGTCTAGTTGGTAAGTTTTTAGTCCTTTGGACCTATCCTCAAAATGTTGTGGAATAGATTTCCAAGAATTGGTTGGAGTAATATCCCTATGATTTCTATTATGGGAAAGGATTTTTTTTCCTTTTTAAAACCATTGATTATCGGGACCATATCTTCAAATATGGCCCTTGCTTCATGGGTTCCATGGGGATTTTTATTTCCCCTTGGACCCTAGACTTCAAACCAGACATGGATATCTCTTCTTCTCCTATTTGGATTAGACTTCCACGCCTCTATCTTATTTGTTGGGGTGAATACAACTTCATATCCATTGGAAATAAACTCGGTCATTTTATAACCCATTCTGAGCATAAGGTCAGTCTTTACATGTGCTAGAATATGTCTGGATATGGAATTTTCTAAGAGACTACCAAAGGTTATTCAACTCAACCTAAACGATTGGATTCATCTTCATTCGCTTGACTCTGATCAGGTTCCTTTCAAATGTAAAGTTTTTTATGAATATGAGAACTTTTCCAAAAGCTGCCCCAAAGCTCAAGAAACCTAGCCATTGCAAAATAATCTGGACCATGGATTCAAATAGGTTCCAAGAAAGCATAAGAAGAAACAAACTAGGAGGGCTACGCCTTATCATAGTTTTTAATATTTCCCATCTATTCCCTCTAATAATAGATTTGAAGCATTGGAATCTCATGATGTAGAAATTGAGGGGTTTGTGGAGGTATATCCTCAAAAATAAATCCCAGGGATCAATTCTAAGCAACAAATAAGAGATCGAAAGAAAGAAAAGATCTCAACTAAAGGAAACGAGGCCTTGCTCTGGGGAAACACTTCACATGGGGATGATCTATTTCAAGATCCCGTGGATAGGCCTTCAATTGGTGTTTTGTCTGCTTCTTTCAAAATTCCATTAGTGGGAAAGGATATTGGTGAATCTCAGGAGGGAGAATATCCTAAATCTCCCTCTTTCATGGAAAGTTTAAATAAGAATACATGCCTTTCTCCCCCTTTAATGAAAGGAAGGAAATCTAACATAAATCGTAGAGAGAAAGAAGATAAATTAGGAATCTTAGAGGGATCTCAATGAACATTGGATCACATTGTTTATAATGATGGGATAACTTGGTGCATCTATTAATTATTTTTTGCTTCTGCAAATCAATTTGTAAGGATACATTCTTTCCATCAAGAAGTACTGATATTGAATCAAGGGAAATCTCGGGCTTGGTTTAAAAAATCCAACCTAGAAATTTTGGTTCTCTTTTACCTTAGTATAGCTAGCAAACTATTGTTTCTGAATATTGTACTCTTTCGTTAGCTTTAGCGCGGCCTTTTTTAATATATAATTTTCCCCTTTTTTCTATTAAAAATATATTTTATAATCTTACTGGTAAATAATTTTTATACTAGGCCATGATTATTAAACTTATGTTTTCTGAAACTATTCTATATGTGTACTATGCCATGATTTTTGAACTTATATTTATTGAAAGTATACCATGTTTGTACTATGCAAGATCCCAAGTTTTCTCCAACCACTGAAGACAGGTCAAGAGACATGCACGATACAAAACTTGTCTTCTGCATTGATTATTCTAAGTGGAATGCAAATCCAACCCTACAAATTCCATTTTGTTTTTATTTTATTTTTTATATTCAACGTTAGATTAGACAAATTAATTTAGAATACTTGTTTTACTATATCAAGCTTTCTAACTTTAAATGGTCTATAAATTACATGAAAATATATGAGATGCAAAAGAAATAACAAGAGAGAAAGGTTGTTCAAAACCAAATCTTTTGTTGGATTTGAATTTATCTTTTAGCAATATTTGAGTAATCAGGAAATGGGGAAATAAGCATAATTGTTGTTTTGTACTTTGGAGATCACATTAGATATGATCATGTTAAAAACACTACAACCATATTTCCAAAAATCTAATAATTTTTTTTTTTTTTGTGAATATCATTATATAGATAAGTAGCTCATAATTTCAATTTTATTTTAATTGCAAATATGGTTGAACAATCAAATAATGGGTAGTTTGAATGTACATATTGATAGAAATTGAAAGATTCATAGTCTACATGAATATTTCCACTATCATATATATATATAGTTTGGAATAAAACATTAAAGTTCATTGTATACATTTATATTTTCTTTTCATTGTATACATTTATATTTTCTTTTTCACTTATGGCTACACATTTTTTTGTATTCTTTAATATTATATTAGAGCTATATATATATAGCTTGCATCTTTGAAATATTTCATTTATTGCATATCTTAATTTCATTTTTATAAAACATGTTCAATAATTTTAATTATATTAGTTTTAGGTGAAACTATTAAAGATCGATCGCTCTATTTCCTCCTTTCGTGGGATGTGGGTTTTATGATAATTGTGAGGTGATAAAGTCATTAAAAAGAAAATAACTATTAGTTTTAGGTGAAACTATTGAAGATCGATCACTCTATTTCCTCCTTTCGTGGGATGTGGGTTTTATGATAATTTTTGAACAATAAAAAAAGTTATAGTGAGGTGATAAAGTCATTAAAAAGAATTAATTAGTAGATTTCAATTTTTTTACATTAATTCATAGATTTCAATTTTTTTTACATGGAACCCTTTTGTACGTTGTCTTAAATTTCTTTGAAAAAGTACAACGTTACAATGTTGCATGCAATGATTGTTATCATCATTTGTTTTAAAATATTTTGTTGTATCTCTTCAATATTGATGTATTTATAAATGGCTTTGATAATTATATTATTCATTGATATACAATAATATAATGTTTATTATATTCATAATTTTGGAATTAAAATTTAAATTTTTTTAAGTCAAAGAATAAAAACTGGTTGGTTTACAAAACTAAATTAGGATATGTAGAAAAAATGGAAGAGGAAGAAACAAGGGATAACAAATGGTGGTGCAGAAAAGCTATAATTTTGTTGCAAATGTTATGATTTATAATAAAATGCTTACATGGATGATGGTTAAAAAATAAATTTGTGTGGGCCAAGATGGTGTATAATGTGTAAAAAAATGGAAGATAAATAAACCATTTATTTGTATGTTGTCCATATGCAAAAGAGGTATGAGATGAAGCAATAAAAATTAAAGTTTTGGATTTGAAATTTACAACTTCAAAATTGAAATTGACACTTATGGCATTGAAATTCATAATTTCAAAATCAAAATTGACACTTTTGGAATCAAAATTTGCACTATTGGAATCGAAATTCACACCTATTGAGTTTGAAATGATTTAAAATTCACACTTTTGAAAACCAATATTTTCACTTTCAAAATCCAATTTTGCACATTGAAATGTCTAATTTGACACTTTTAGTATGAAAATCAAAGTTTAATAGTATATATTTTTCCTTGCTATTTCAAAATTTAAATGAAATTGGGGTTTATTCTTTGATACCTCAAAAATGCACTTGCTATGTCATTGGTTTAGGTTAAAATCATGAATTTGGGTGTATATTTTCCTTGATTTTTTGACAAAATAAAATATATTTTCAGAAGTTTTTCAACTTCCAATAAACAAAAGTATTTTTTTATTTAGAATTGCACTTCAATTGCACTTGCATTTGAATTGCACTTGAATTGCACTTGCTATGTCATTGGTTTAGGGTAAAAATCATGAATTTTGTTAGCTTTTTATTGACTATTTTTCGAAATTTTTTTATTCACATTTAATATGTGAATTTAGTGATTGTTTGACACTATGTTCCTTAAAAATGAAGGGACTGATAATGAGTTATGTTTTTAGACACATATGTACTCATTAATAAACTTGTTTTTATGAAAAATGAAATATGCTACAACAATCTAAAAAAATTCTATTAAAGTATGACTATAGTTTTGAATTTAACCAATTATTTCTATAATTTTTTGAATTTGACCAATCTTAAAAAGTTGCATATTTTAAATACCTTTAGTGAGACTCCATGTATGTGCTTTAATTTTGATTTAGAAGTAAAATCTAAAAATACCCTTTTGAAGAGGACACTGAAAGGTTTCATAATATAATTTTTCCATAATCTTCCACTGTGTTGTATTATTGCAGATATTGATTTTTCATTTTACTGAATCATTATGTCATCTAAGAAAAATCTTCATATATATTTTTTTAAACAATTAATTAAAAATACTAGAAAACAATTAAATTGAATACACATTGTTTCAAATGAAAGTCCATTCAATTCTAAAAATGTTGGAATGAGTTCTGAAACCAAACTCACAAGATTTGAAGGAGTCCTCACCTACAAAAGTTGGACTAAGGTGAAGAGAAGTGATAGTTTTATGAAAAGTGTCATAGTTACAAGTTTTCGACTGAACTATTTGGCCAAAACTTAGTATTTTTCGGTCGAAAGTTAGTTTTCATGGGAAATTAATGTTATAATTAAAATTTATGTTAGATTTTTAGGGTTGCCGTTATATTTAACTTTCGGCCGAAAAAAGAGTTTGGCCGAAATATTTTCAGCCAAAAAATTTAAGAGTTTAGACAAAAACATGCCAATTGAAATTTTGGTGACCCGATTCTCACAAAAGTGTTACCCAGATTCATGATTTTATTGAGTGACCCCTATGGAAAACACATGAAAAACATGTTTTTTCATGATAGGTTTAATTAAAATTATCAAATCTGGGTAGTGATTGGATGCGGAATTTAATTTTTCATCTACCAAGTACCCCAACTTGATAGTTTTAATAAACCTATGAGAAGATAAATTGAAAATGCCTGAAAAATAGTTTCCTATCATTTTTTCCACAATTCCTAAGTCTTATTTTATTATTTTATTTAAGAAACCTATTTTAGACCTCAAATTTCCCCTGATATGAAACACATAGAATCCATTAATTATATCACCATGGAAGTCATATAAATTAGGCCTTCATTCACACTAACATTGAAAATTTAGAGTGAGTTTAGCTCTATGTGTAGTGGTCATTTTCCAAATACATTATATACACAATACATGATCTCACAACAATCCTAAAATAACACTTGGGTTGGTTTGGACATACATATACATAGTAATAATGACATTTAGGAATTATATTAATAATTATATTTCATTGACATCATCCTCTTCTTACACATCCATTGTAAGGGAATGGCGAGGATGGACCAAACTCATAAGTTTTTTTCCCTCACCTACTAATCCTTCCCAAGTTAATGGACTCAACCTCATCATTCCTATAACAGTTAGTGTTGGGTCACTTAATACATTAATTTAGAATGGTTGACATCATCATATGCATACTAGTAAAACTTTGGTTCTTATAGTGACATTAAGCAGAAGCTTTCAACATTGCCATCTTCCTATTACCACAATCCATCAAAATTACTGCAAATATGGTCTCTAAAGCCTTGCAAAATAGACCTCATACATTATTGAGGATACCAACTAGTAATCAATCATAGAAAGAATGGGTGGGATGTTTTTCCTTTGAATCCCTGAGAAAGTAATTCATCTGATCCATATCCAATATGTGGAAAGATTGAATTTTCTTTCCTCTACTAGTACTATTCATTTTGTCTTTCATACTTCCAAACTCTTCATAACACCACAAACAACCTCTTTTATGGAAACAAACTCCTCTCCATTCCATCCTCAAATTCAATTTGGATGATTCTATAACTAAAAAGAGCCACCCAACATTCAATCTCCATACCTTGATGCCCCTACACAATCCTAAGGAAATCCTTGTACTAAATTCAAATCGCTTGCCAATGTTTTCCATCATTAGGAGGTGTAGAATTTGTGTAAACCATAAACACGTGAAAATGAAATATCTTGAAGGGAGCTTTCCATCACCGAAGATAAACAATATTTTCACTGGATGACAAAAATAACTCATTATTGTAGAACTCTTTTTTGTAATTTCAAATTGTAATTTTTTTTTCCCATTATAATAGTGAAAACTCATCACAAAAAAAATATATTATAATACCGATAACTCCTTGGCCATATAAACTACATAAATGATTTTCAAAAAAATAATTTTATGGCTAATTCACGAGCCCCTACCAATTTAACTCAAACTAGCAACTTACTCTTACCAAGCACTCATGAGAGTCCCTTTACTGGTCGAGCTACTCATGATAGTTGTAAACTTCTTACATATTGCAATATGTAAAAATATCTAAATGTTACCAAAACGGAGAGGGGATTTATAAACAATATATGATAAGCACAACATTATTTCAACTAATAATACATAAGTACAAATATATCCTATTTCTGATTTTTTAAAGTTTAAATTTATTCTTGTTAATATTTGCCAATATTTTTCATAAGTTTTATTTTCCAACCTTATATATATATATATATATATATGGTTGGAAAATAAAACTTATGAAATATATATATAAATTTTATAATACAAAAGCCAAATGAAATATAAAATTTCATATATTTTCCATATATATATATATAATATTTTGTTATATATAAATTTTATAATACAAAAGCCAAATGAAATTTCTGATTTTTTAAAGTTTAAATTTATTCTTGTTAATATTTGCCAATATTTTTCATAAGTTTTATTTTCCAACCTTATATATAAAAGATTGGAAAATAAAACTTATGAAAAAAATATATAAATTTTATAATACAAAATCCAAATGAAATATAAAATTTCATATATTTTTCATATATATATAATATTTTGTTATATATAAATTTTATAATACAAAAGCCAAATGAAATATAAAATTTCATATATATATATATATATATATATATATATATATATATATCCCATGATTGAGTTAATTGGACTTTTTTTCGTTTGGTTTTAATGAAGATGAGAATGGTGATTTTAATGGTCAATTGGATTCTTGGATGTATCTAGTCTGTCTCTTTTGTCGTCCTTATCAACGGAGCTCCTTCTCAGTTCTTCAAGGTTTCCTGGGGATTAAGACAAGCATGCCCCCTTTCCCCTTTTTTTTCCCCTTATTGTGGTGGAGGCTCTCAATAAGCTAATCGAAGAATCTAGAAGGAGTGGCTCAATTAGAGGCATAAAAGTCACCCCCCCCAAGGAAACAATGTCCCACCTATTGTTCGTGGATGACATCTTGTGCCTAGTTAAGGGCTCAGAATCAGATTTATTAGTGCTAAGGGATGTCCATGATATTTTCTGCAAATCAACCGGTATGTGCATTAGCCTAAAAAAATCTTGTCTCTATATCAATACTCTCCCTGACTATGTCTCAAGGGATGTCAAAACGTTTCTCCCTTTTCTAGTAAAAAAATTTGACTCCAAATTCAAGTACTTAGGATTCCATTTAAGGATGAATGGTTATAGATATGTGGATTGGGGGTGGATCGTCGAAAAAGTTGGAAAATGAATTTTGGTATGGGTTAACCAGATGATTTAAAGGGGAGGAAAACTATTGAAATTAGTGATTGAGAGCATCCTTGTCTTTTTGTTTTTTATCGCTTCGATCCCCAAAGGAATTCTTAATAAGATATGAAGGGTTATTTTCCAATTTCTTTTGTCAAGGTCTCGATGATTAGGCGACATACATTCGGTAAATGGGACAAGATGGTGCTTCCCAAAGATCTTGGGGGATGGGGCCTCAAAAACAATTTCACCTTTTCTCAGGCCCTTGCAGTAAAGACCCTATGATGTTTCTCATAGAGTAATTCCATATGGGGGAGAATCTTAAATTCCAAATATCTAAACGATATTTCGATGGAATATTTGTTCTTCCTTCCTTCCAAATCCTCTAAAGGATCGGTAGTATGGAAGGTGTTGGTCAATGCCTTTCCCTTACTTGGCCTTTGGATGGATTGGAAAATCGAGGACGTACGTTCAATTCGGATCACTGAGGACCCTTGATTGGGAACAAGTGATGAGGTCCAATTTGATCAAGATGGATGTCTATGGCCTCCCACCTATTCCAACTAGCTCATTTTGGAAGTTTTCTAGTTTGGCAGTTTTTCCCTAGTTTTCGGGTCCCTAACTTGTGGGGTCGTTTTGAAGCCCTAAACAATGTTTTTAGGGTTTTCCATAGTCAGAACAACCTTTGATATATAACAAAAAAATTTGTAGTCCTCAGATAGACCTTTCCAATGGCCTATCATACGCCTAAAACAGAGATCGTATGCAAAAGTTATGACCCTGGGAAGTTGATGTACTAACTTACCCAAACAGGGCCCACATGACTTTTGGTGCTTCATCTCCTAGGGTTAGGTTTTTGGATGTCTAGGGTTTTTGACATTCATGTTTATTGTAAGAAGGCATTCAGAGCCTCATTGTAATCATCTTCTTGCGAATGATCACAACCATTACATCTCTTCTTAGAGCTAAGCCACCACCATTCTAGCAAGCTTGTTTCCACTGCATTTTATAGTTTCGACTTATTTCCTTATTGAATAGAAATCGGTTTTACTGTATATTTGTTATTCTGTATTAAGCATCTTTTGATAATAATCTGTATTCATTTCATTTTGCAAATATATTCTGGATCATAATTCTCTGAGCCTCTCTTCCATTCCATCCATTCTCTGAACATATTTACTTTAGATGGAGAATGCACATTCATTCCTCTGGTCAGTGGAAGAGCGAGTTGAAGATATGTAGCCTGATTGGGGCTCGAAAATACCGAGGAAATAAAATAGGAGGACTTTATCGGGAAACTTGTCACAAATTACATAGTTTTACAGGATGATGAGATAGATCGTCTCTACTGTTCTGAAAACCCGAAGACAGATGATTTCACTACTAAGTTAGGCTATAAATCTTGGATGGATCATTTCTTCTCTGATGAAAAGCAGTAGTGGGGGGGGGGGGG
>ML785323.1:256802-279243 GCA_009831015.1 Picea engelmannii | reverse complement strand
AAATCAAAGATATATGTTTGGCTAGATATGAACAACAAACTCCTTACCTGGGATGTTGGGTTAAAAAAAGGATGGGTGGGTCCTAGTAGATGTGCTCTTTGCAAAAATTATGAAGAAACATCCTCACATGTTTTTTTTATTGTGTATACTCAGACCAAGTTGTCGGGATTGTCTATAAATAACTAAAATCCACCTCTTCGTGGTCTAAAGTATGCATGGAAGATAACTTAAAGGACATGTTAGTAGATAAGGTAGTCAAGCAGTACAAATGTGTGCCAAGTCTTTTGGTGAACAACTTATGGTGGGTAAGGAAATAAAGAATATTTAAGGATAAATATATATCAACTGAGGTAACTGTTGGTATCGTCTTTAATATTTCCCATGAATTTATGAAAGAACTGAAAGTCAAGGATCCTAGGAATCATTCCATGCCTTATCTATACTTCAACATTCCATGGAGATTCTTTGATGGTGCTTTTCAGAGTCACCCAAGAATTTGTGAAGTGGGAGTAATTTTATATCTTCAACAGAACCATTACCTTCACGTCCGACACTCTCCTGGTTGGGGCATTGATAATAGACCTAAATTTATAGCGTTGTGTGTTCTCTTGGAAATTGTATTAAAAAAGGGGGTTCCCAAGCCTTAATATATTTGGAACTCCAATATTTTAATCAATTGGGAAAAAAAAAACATAAGAATGTCGGATGTGAGATTAGAACCTTAGCTCAGAGACATCTCCAATACTCTCCTTTCTTTTGAATGTCTCTTCTTCAACCATTTATATAGAGAACTAAATACAAAAAGTGATCAAGTGTCCAAAGAAGCTATGAATCTTCTGACTGGTGATTTTGGCCTCTATGATCTCCTCGATAACGAGAAAATTATATCAATGGAGTTTTGTCTATAGCCTTTCATGTGATTTCTTTGTATCTATTTTGTTTAGGAAGTGAGTAGTTTTTAGACTCGACTGTAAATGAATTTTTTAAAATCTTTCCGGATTGTAAAAAGCCATAGCCTTTCATGTGATTTTTCTATATCTATTTTGTATAGGCTGTTACACATTATTTTTGTCACCCCTATGACCGTTAATGATGTAAACCTATATGTTGCCTTCAGAAGGGTCAGTGGCCCGAATTCCTAAAGAAAGAAGAAGAACTTTCCCTGAGAGAAGAAGTTGTATTTTCCTTTGTAAAAACCCTATTAAGGAGGATTTCCGCAGGTTGCACTATACACAGGGTGTGGAAATGCCTGATTTTCGCACCTTTCTTTATAGCTAGGTTGCAGAGTTTCTGCAGGTTGCTCTATAGCTAGGGTGCGGAAATTCTTGTACGTGGGAAAAACGAGCGTCTTTTCGATGCTTCTAGAAGGAGAAGATTCTGTGGTGAGGTGGCTTCTGAACAATTTGGATCTTACTTGCTTTCATGATTTAGTGGGATCATCCTAACCTCCTCACCTTATCCTCTTCAACTTATAAAAGGAGAGGAGCTCTCATGGATTGAGCTTGGTTTTTGTAGTTTGGATTCTTTGGAGCTTGTATATTGGCTTGGAGCTTTGCTTTGTCAAGATATATTGTGAGTAGCTATTAGATCCATGGTCTCAGAATCCTTGGAGCAAGAAGTGTGTGGGAAGCAAGGGACTGTTGAAAGGAACCCGACAACATCAAGGCATCTGGTTGTATCTTTCTTCCACATTCTTTAATACATATATACTTTTATTTCCTATATGAATTTCATTTGTCCATATTGTATGATTCCTTGATCACTTACATAGTTTCATATCAAATAGGTTCTGTTATTGTTGTCTTCATTGGCTTGTGTTTATTTGCAGATATTTCCCCATAAGCCTTGCGACGAAGCTTGGATTGCATTGGCGAAGTCGAATCTTCGATATTTAAAAGGTATGTTCTAGATTCATTCCTCATTTGATAATTCAAATAAAGGAAAGAGTAGTGTACTATCTTGTTTTGTTCTAGTTTCGTAGTGAAGCTAGGGGGATTGATTTGTGTCTGCACTTAACAATTAGCCCGATAACAAAATTGGCGACCATACTGGGGAATATATTGTTTTCCTAGTTTGTCTTGATTTATTGGTTTGATTGCTTGGGTTCTGTTTTCTGAGTCAGTGGGAGATCCAACTTGATTCTTTGACTGCTTAAATTCATTGGAAAACCTTCATACTTTTTTTTTTTCATTTTTTATTTGATTTCTGCACCCTGCTTTGAGGGATAGTGTGGCAATATAGGATCGCCACACCCTGCCTGTTTAGACTAGTGCAGAATCTCTGCATCCTACTCCATAGCTAGCCTGCAAAAACCTCAATTTTCTGCACTGTATTGGTTTTCTGGTCTACGACGATCAGGGATAGATGCACTGTGTTAGTCTACAACTTGCGATGATTGTGAAAATTTTGATTTTTGATGGGTTTTCCTTACCCAGATCTTGGATTTGGTTTTGGGGTGAATTTTTGGTTTTGATTATGATCTGTTTATAGTCTGCTTGACAGCTTTGAAATTGCTTTTAGTCATCTTTTCTTTGTTTGCTTTTGAAATATTTGGTCTCTTTCTTTGAGTGTCTTTCAGTTACAAAGCCTTGTTTTTCTTTAGAATTGTTTAGTGAAAAGAACACTTCTTTTTTCTGAATAACTCGTGTTAAAAGATAAACTTTGTTTGGGTTTCTTTTGTTTTGAAATGATTTGCTATTGATTTTATTTATATTTGAAACAAAAATATTATTTCTTTCTTTGCATTAGATTGGGGGCATCCTTGCATTTGAAGTAGCGAAATTGCATGATTTTTGGTCTTAAATTCTTAAAAGAATTCCTCCTCATGGCCAGGGGGGCCATGAATCGTGTATTGGTGTACAATCTATTTTGATCATTTCTTGAGAATCTTGATATTGATGAGTTTAATAAATTTTTGGGACATTGTGCATATGGGAATGATAAACGTTTTCTCCTTCTCATAATATAGCTTTCATCGAAGTGAAATATTTAAATTCTCATTTCTTTGCATTGTTTAGAGTTGGTCAAAACATCATTTAGTCCTGTTGACGGGCGAAATTGACCGTCCGTCAACTGGGAGAGTGGAACCGGTCCGGGGTTGTCTAAATAACCCAAGCCGTTTGGAATGGACCACCCTGACGAGTTTAACGGCTCCGTTGGCCGCTCGAAGGTCTCGTATGGAAACCAAAGAGAAATGATCTGAGTTAAGAAATCTAACTAAACTAAATGAAAGAAACTAAACTACAACAAAATACTAGAAACTAAGTAAAATTGAGGAAACTAGAAACTAATAAAACAAAGAAAGAAACTAACTTCACTAATCTAACTGTGAACTACCAACTATTATATATATACAAGATACTAACTATGATTATAATAACTCAAATCAACTACCTAATTATCAGTTGCGTTATTTCTTATATACATTACATACAATCTACAGATTTGGATAAAACCTGTGAAACTAATTTGTTTGCTGCCCCAAGACAGCGAAAATAACTCTTTTTTGATTTTATGATTTATGAATAAGAGAGTAAACTAACTGAAATTAAACAATCTAATATAATTTACTGAAATTAAACGAACTAATATAAATCTAACTAAGATTACATCTATATTAGACTACTTAATGAAAGCAGTAAACTAAATACTAATTGACCTGGAAACGCTCCAAGTCTGCCCTGTGTATGATGACTTCTTAAGCTGGTTGGAGGAAGAAATTCACACCGTTTAGCTTTTAAGCTTCTCGCAAACAATCAGCTATGCTGCTTCTTGAAGTATGTTACAGGACAAACAATACATAAAAGAAAATCATAACAGTTTTCTGATTATAAATTCTTGCAAAAGGGAAACCTATTATGCATCAAACTTATATATTGCAATTCAATTTTATGAAGAAGACAAAGCTATAATTCACAAATTGAACTAACAACTGTTATGTCTTTTATCTATTTGGAAGAAACAAGATATAGATGACAGTAATATAATTATATCATTCGAATTAGATTTAGATAACAAAGTAATACTAAACCATAAACATAATGATATACAAAACTTGGAACACAATGTTGATATATTAAAAAGCAAAAGTTATGACAAAACACCAATTCTGCTCCAGTCTGAATCAAAACTCTATATCCTTGTTCTCCCACAACTGAGGATGTCCAATTATTACAAAACCATAGGTTTATATAGGTTTCTCACAAGGTAAAACATCCTTGTGAATAATAGTAAATAGTTTTACACAATCTGGGAATAATCCCAAAATCCCTTAAACTAAGTAACTAAAAATGCAGGTAAAATCCTTAAGATATCCTCCAAATGCTCCTCATATCTATTGCCAATTCGAATTTGCCTGCAATAGACACAAAAAATCAAGTTAGAAGAATATTTTATTAAGAAAACAATAAAATTTTGACTCCACAGACTCAGCTACAGAATCATCTGATTCTGTAGCTAGTCAAGAATARCCAACAGGAKCAGATCTCAATCAAATAAAATCAAATCVAATTATCYTTTRATAATCCTYAAAACGAGTTACTAATAATCCAATTGAAATTWTCATCTAAATTAAATCGCATCCAAATAAATTTAATTGAAACARAKTMCCAAAATGTTTMTGTCTTTAGTTACCATAAAGTATAGTCAAACTTKGACAGGTCGAAATTGGWCATTGAATCAAGTTCGAATGAGATACGATACAATCGTRACCAATAATCATGATCAAABAGGATAGTAACCATATCAAATAAGATTTKYYACAACCTAACTATAACYGATATGATTTGCACACCAAACAKACGTTACAGCTGTAGCAAAATGGATATCATTTCAATYAATAGTTACGATAGAAAGGCTGTAGAGATTCAGCACGATATTCATTCTATTTTGATCAAATAAGTGAAAKYTGTTACRATATACATTTAAACGAAACGTGTGTAACAGTCTTGACCAAAATCATCATATKCTTCAATTTCTGGGTATGACACAATMAAAATCGAACAGTATTTGCATAACCGTAACYTGAAAAGCAATCAAACAAGATYGGGTTTAAGACAATTATAGACGAATTTTTTGTTCTGGACATGTCRTTTTGTTTTACAAATTCGTTTGTGACTAAAAATATAGTGTCGTTCAATTTCGCAACAGAACAGGGTCGACTTGCCTTACAAAATGACTGACAAGAAATCGGGTTATTGTTATGATTTGCATCAATTCTCAATATAAAACAAAACCCCTTTTTTCAACAAAATCGAAATCATATCCAGGATGGTCAAAGTTACATGCAAGCAGCAGATAACCACTGTAGGTGTATCATAACCAATTCGATTTACCATATAGATTGTGTTTCAAAACGTTGCAAAACAATTTGCCTATAATAGATACAATAGAATCTTCAATCGTAACTAATTTAAATCAAACAAATCCAGCATATGATTACTAAAATCAAAACCAAATCAAACTATAAACAAAATTCAATTTAACAAATCAAATCATATACAACATTGCATGTTTATGTAACCGAGCAAGTCAATAATGCACACAGAGTTCACGAATGTGCCATATAAATGAACGGGGGTTATACCAGCTAGACTACTGAGATTATGCCAGTTTCGAATTAACAATAGCCGTGGCTGACTCGACATTCTTGAACAGGATCGAACCAGTGGTTCGTTGCTTCTTGTCAGAGGGTTGCACCTTTGCCTCATGACCAGTGAGCTTAGCTACTTGATTTTCTAAATCACGGATTCTAGTTTGCAACATCGGTACATCGGTGTAATATCTCTCCAACCACAACCCACACTGATCGCACGGGGTGCTAGTGTTTTTTGATGATTCACCGAGGGTTCCTTGAGGTAGTCCAATGCCAGGAAATTTAGGATTATCCCTGAGACAAGGTGGAAAATTCTTGACGAAATCATACGCAGGCTTGTCACATAAACCCTCTGAGTAAGGATACTCGTTGGCGAGAAATCGTTCGATTTCAGAATCAGAGTCTTCGCTGACCACGATAGGGTCAGAGTTGGCAGGGGTTTTAGGCCTATTTCTTGCCATGCGAGAGATTAAGCGAGAGTTTTTCTTGCCTTTGGAATTAGCATTAGCTTTAGGTTTAGGTCGATTGACTGTAGGCTTAACAATTTCGACCTGTTTGGCCACAGACGCGGGTAGGCTCGTAGGGGGATCGGGTAGAGGTTTAGGTAGCAGAACACTGTAGGGTACAGGGGCAGGCTTGCTCTCGGTCACCATAGGCTTATCAACCTGTGGTGGGTTGGGCTCTTGAAAACCATTACGAATGAGAAAGTCACCCCAGCAGTCACGACGTAACCCCAACTCGTATATCATACACATTTTAATCAATCCCGCATGGAAGAGGCTAGTATCAGCCTGGCTGCGTTTGTACCGCTTGGCCATCTTGAACAAACTTCTGTGTAGATAGTGGGGCATGCTGAGTTTGAAACCCATAAATACCATCAATAAACGAAGGTGAAATAGAAAAACAAACCCGTACCTGCCTTCGCAAGTAACAAATTGTTTGATTACCATTAGGAGATCATACCAACGAGGTTTTAATATTTTCGCAGGCAGGCCCCTGTCGCAAGAGTTCACCGCTCGAGACTGAAATAACAATGTCCATGGGACATTGTCCACCTTGTAGCTTTTCGACCACTTCTGTCCCATAACAGGTAGGCTAGTTACCGAGCTAAGGAATTGTTCAGTGATTTCAAGTTGCACATCACCTACTTTGGCTCGACAGCCATCGAATGATAACGCGAATTGCCGAGCCACAACAAGGTTATACCCATCAAATTTCCTTATAAACTGGAGGCATCCATATTTCCAGGTCGCTATAAGCGCCATCAAACATCAGCAGTGCTTGGCACCCGTTGGGCTCGACCCTCACAACCGGAGCCATAGCTTCCAAGCATGGTAGGGTTTGAATCAGAATGATACACAAGGTCGACAAATGGTCACGGCAAACATCTGCAATACTCAAAGAGGCAGGGATTAATGGTAATACGTGCGAAGGTGGCGGGACTACCACCGCCATGCAGAGCATTAATGGCATAGTACCAACCCTGTTCTATCAATCATAACCACATTCAACATAATCCGGCCAACCCAAATCGTAAACGGTGGACAAACATATTAATATGCCAATGTATGGTTCGAAACTATAGTCTTTCAATGTAGAATCAAGCCAATAAAACAATGCGCCAAGCAACGATTCAAACCATAAGATTGAAACCCGAGAGATTAATCGATGTGCCATTGTAAACTTAGACTAGTGCCATTCCATGTTTTTTCAAACTCATAATATTAACAAAGCGCTTTGTTTGCATATTCAATTGTTTCAAAGTTTATTAGAACATTGCAACCAAAGTCTCATATAATCAACAAGTCAAGAGCTCATAGTAATAAGCACATAAAACCAAAATCAATTATAACCCTTATAGGACCAAATGTAATCAATAAGTTTTCATGCTTGATGGCTTGTAAATCGACTTGCGCAATAAAAAAAGAAATGGACATAGTTTGAAAAAACCTTTGCAGTCATGTGATAGACCAATAGTAAAGTATCTTTCATAGAACAAATAAAAGACTACGACAGTCCAAATAACGATAGATGGGTTTTCACACCTTCAGTTGTGAAAACTGAATCGAAATCAAATTGTAATTGTCGCAAAAATAAAACAAAAGTCTAGTTGCAAAATGCGACAATGATTTGTCGTTAGAAGACAAATTGGTGTAGGCAGCCTTTTTAAGAGCAATTAAAAAAATTGAATTGGCTGCCAACAAGTCCATGCCATTTTCCTCTTGAGTAACAACATCCTTAAAATAAAACGCTTATAAAAATTGATTAAACATTTTTATGTTTTATGGTAGGAAACCTACATTAGATTAGTTGTAGGGATTTGGAATAGGTGTGAAAGATAACTTTCCAAAGCTGCAAACCAACATAGAATCTTGCGCTAGGGAGCGGTGAAATCCAATTGCTACATTTTGTCCTGGGAAGCCCTTCTAACACACAAGTAAATCACGAGGTCACATTAAGACTAGCAGAGTTACTCACCTTGCTTTGTTGGTCTTGGTGTAGAGATTGCGCGTTTAATGGGGGTCGCTTGAAGGTATACCCACAATGATGAGTGGAAGCCTTTCAAGTTGATTTCAGGCTAGATACCCTGCCTTTGCGCGTGGATCGGACTGGCGACTGTTTCCCCAGGCATCACTGTTGTAATTGGTAACTTTAGTGGCCTATCTCTTTAGGCTATTTATATGAGGTGATTGTGGAGGGGAAAGTCTTCATGGTACCTGGAATCGACGTTGGACAAACTCACTCGGGCTCCTTGGAGGGTATACTCATTATTATGTGTGGGATCTTGCACTAGGGTGTAAGTCTGTTAAGAAGGTCGTCAATGTAACTTTTCCACCTGCTCTATCTCAACCCCTTCTTGTATTGTTCTTGTGACGTTGGATTTCATCACCAACTAGTGCATTCATTGTGAGAAGGTTTTGTTGGTTCGCCTGCTTCCTAAATTTTTAGCGTGTGTTGTTTGTTTTCCTTAGCAGACTCTAGGTTGGATCTTTGTTTTAATTGCGTCAGTTCCTGGAATGACCAATGAAGGAACCCCTTTTCCAGGGGAACCTTTTGTTTTTCCTTCTTATGGAAACATTGGTCCTCCTCATATCACTACTTTGATCCTTCCAGGTTTCACAATTGGATTACCAGTATGGTTGTTTTCCACTCAGGCAATCTCGAATGCATCTAGTGCTTCGGTTGTAAGCACTCCCCCCCAAGAACATCAACCTCATGTTGATCCTTCACCTTCTTCACCAGTAAGATATTCTTCGCCTTCTTCACTTGCAAGGTCTTCTTCCATTTCATCTTCTTCGTCGAGTGAAAGCTCTAAAGCTAGTAACTCGATGGATAAGAAGAAGAAGAAACAGAAGAATAAGAAGAATAAAAATCAACAAGGGTCCAAACTTCTAACCACTGCTAGACATGTTGGAAGACAACCACTAGTTACCAATAATTGTGCTAGGAGTGTTGATGATGCCAAGATCACCCAAAAAACCGGTAAGCCCAAGTACCCTTGCAAGATTTGTAAGGGTATCCATCTTATTAAGTATTTACCTAGTCTATCCAAGGTTATAGAAGCATGGTCTACACAACCTCGCCAACCCATGTCATCAACCTCTGAACAACATGTTGATGACCTCCCGTCAACTAGTCAAGATACCGTTGGGAAGAAGAAAAGTAGAGTCAAGTTCCCGTGTATGTTATGCAAAGAGATTCATCTAACTCACCTTTTCCCTCATATGGATGAAGCCTCGAAATTACTAGAAGACATGACTATTTCACAGCCCCAACTTCCAGTTGCTTCTCGCAAGATTACTCTCGACCCACCTGTAGTTGATGGAATGATCGATCCGGCCCCTTCATCAGTCAGTCCGGTTGATCATGTAGTCAATATGGTCACATCCTTAGTTGAACCAGTTAACAAAGTGGTTGATCTGATCCCATCCTTGATCAATCCCACTCTCTCTCCATAGAGTGAAACCCAAGTGGTTGATCTGTTTCCACCTGTCGACCCCATTCTCCCGTTGGAGAATGAAACCCAAGTGGTCGATTTGATGTCATTATCAGTTGATCCTAATCTCCCGCTAGAGATTAAACCCGATACTGCACATGTTTTTCTCATTGATACAGAATCTACCATGCCGGGGGGCATTCCTCCTTCTCCCGTGGAACCTCCTCCAAGTAATGAGGCCATCGTTTTTAATTGGGGTGTGCTAACTGGACCTCGTCTTCCCTCTCACATTCCTTTCCATATTACAATACAGGTTTGTGGTCAGGATGTTCCTCAGATGTTGATAGATGAAGGTGCATCCGTTAGTATTTTGTCCTCTTTTTCTTGACAAGCTTTGGGTTGTCCTCATCTTGCCCCGATTACACATAATCTGTTAGATTTTAACAGAAGAACCAGTCAACCTTTAGGGAACCTTCCTCAGTTTCCTGTAAATTTGGGAGGGAAAAATGTCTTTATTAACGTCATGGTAGTCCAAGACCCCTTTTATTTTTATTTACTCCTTGGGCGGGATTATGTCTATGCCATGAAAGCTATTGTGTCCACTCTTTTTCGTGTGATATCTTTCCCTCGCGATGGAAGAATTGTGAATATTGATCAACTTTCATTCATTGGTCCTGACTGGATGACCTCCCTAAATGGTTCTTATATGCAAATGGTTTCACCCCCGCCACAAGTTAATTATGTGGCACCGTCTCCCGTGAATTCATATTTTGATGATTTGGATCCAGTAGTTGACATGGTGATCTCTTTGATAGGGTTTTTAGAGCTTTATCTCCTTACCCCTATCACGACCCTCGACATGGTGTCCTTCCAAAGTGTGTCTCTTCCATCCAGTGAAGATCTCTTGGAATCCATGACTGAGTTCTATCCCTTGACATGGTGTCCTTCCAGAGTATTGTCCTCTTGGAAGTCATGATCAAAAAGAGTCTGTTGAGCATGGTTTTCTGATTTCAAGATCATTAAAAAATGAAACTAGTTATGAGGATAGTTTTTTTTCCGTCTCTATGGAAACGTCGTTAAAAAATGAAATAGAGATTATGAGGATAGTTTTTTCATCTCTGTGGCGACCTCATTAAAAAATGAAATAGAGGTTACAAGCATGTTTCTCGTTTCTGTGTCAAGCTCGTTAAAAAATGAAACAACGGTCTAGGGATTTAACCTATATTCACAAGCATAGTTCCTATTCCTGTGTCAAGCTCATTAAAAAATGAAACAAATTCCCCCTCTTCGTTTGAGTCAAGTCTAGTATTTGAAGCTTCATTTCATCCGCCTGTGATGTTGAATGAGACGAAGCCTGGGGGACAATGCTTCCAGCCTATGGAATTCATGCTGAAGTTGAGCCGCTAATTTATTAAGCCGGGGGCTAAGTACCAAACATCCATGTGTTATGCGTTGGGAAGTCCAATCATAGTTTTCTATGGTTCAAGCTTGTGTAAAAATGAAACCACCTACCTCAAGCATAGTTTCCTCTAGTTCAAGCTTGTGTAAAAATGAAACCAGGTCCAAGCATAGTTTTGTTTTGTTTTAAAGCTTGCGTAAAAATGAAAACAATCCCGAGCTTAGTCTTTGTTCTTTCTCATGCTCATAAGTACATGAGAATAAGTTACCGAGCTTAGTCTTTGTTCTTTCTCATGCTCATAAATACCTGAGAATGTAACCAAGTAAAATTTTATCGCTTTTTCGGACTCGTAAAGTTTATACGAAAAAGGAAACCCCCTGGAGTTCCCTTTAAGATCTTTTCAGACTCTCTAAACATGAAAATATTGCCGAGCGACCTTGTTCTTTTCACGCTCGTAAAAGTATTTGAAGAAAACATTTGATGTGCGATAGATTATCACTTTTTCAGTCCCATCAAATTAATTTACGAAAAAGGAATTGAGAGAGTTCTCTTTAAGTGTTTTTCAGACTCTCTAAACATGAAAAACCCTTAAGTTTTCTTTCTTTGGACTCACAAAACAAACATTGAAAGGCTCGTATGGGACCGAACAACTCCTTCCTAGGGTTCGTTAAAAATACTCCGAAGGACTCATCCGAAGGATGAGCTTACATCTACAAGCATATGTTATCCTCCTCAATCTTGTGTAAAAATAAAGAGGTACTCGCCAAAAATGGTGGGGGAAAATTGGGAAAGAAATGTATCTAAACCTGTATTCTATGGAAGAGTCGCTTTTGAACATGACACCCTTTCACTCGCTTTGTGTCTAGGTTGGAAAATCCACTTGTCTCTTGATCATACTCCTTTATAAGATTACAATTTGGTATGTGATCCCTATTGTTGAGTCAGTGTTTCCAAGACAGTTGTTGTGTCGTCAATATGTTCAAAGAGAATTTCAACCCGGAAATCCTTCTATTGCGTCGACCATTTCTGCATTCCTTAAGCCTTCTATTGCGTCAGCCATCCCTGAGTCAGTCCTAAATCACTTGTTACTCTGATCTACTTCAAATCTTGTTACCCATTTCACGTCATTGATGGGGGATACATTAAGGCCCTCCTGTGACGAGTCTTTTCCTGTCGAATTCAACTCATTATCCAAGAATTAGACTTAGAAACTCATTGGTACCTTGTGACTTGTATGCCTCAATGGCAGTTTTCCTCACTTTCGATAGTGGTTTTTCATTATTGACCCCTGGTCGGGAGATTCTGCCGAGTATTCGACTTCAGCTCATTAATTCACATTCGTTGGATTGTACTAGAGTACCTTTGGAGTCATTGACATTAATGGTGATTTCCCTCGCACTTGTTAACGATATTTATTAATGACTGGTAATCAAGTGGTTTATACCATGTTCGAATTCAACACCTGTAATCACATGGCTAGATTTGTACTATAGAGTGGTGGAGATGAAGACCCTGAATCTTTTCTAACAGATTCAGGTTGCATTGGAGTATGTTCATATTGTACTGTTGCATAGATCCACATTGTATGTCTCGTGTATATGTTCAAATTTGAGTCTTTAACACATAGATTCACAATGTATTTTTGGTGGCTATGTTTAGATTTGAGTCATATTGGCATGGATCCACAGTGTGTGTTTGGTGGTCATGACCTGTCTTAATTGGCATGGATCTTTGCATGTCGACATTTATTCTTTGAGTCATTAGTATTCTAAGTATCGGAATGCCTACCTCAGTGATGATATATTATTGTATTGTATTTCCTTATTTGTTGGCAGGTTTCCGACCGACGTGTTCCTTGTTCCCTACACACACTCGACAAAGTATTTCATCTATCACTCTGTTCTAACTTCATACTTTGGGGGGATCTCTGTTACACATTATTTTCGTCACCCCTATGACCGTTAATGATGTAAACCTATCTGTTGCCTTCAAAAGGGTTAGTGGCTTGAATTCCTAAAGAAAGAAGGGAGAAGAACTTTCCCTGAGAGAAGAAGTTGTATTTTCCTTTGTAAAAACCCTACTAAGAGGATTTTCACAGGTTACACTATACAGAGGGTGCGAAAAATGCCCGATTTCCACAGGTTTCACTATACACAGGCTGTGGAAATGCTTGATTTCCACACCTTGCTCTATAGCTAGGTTTCAGAGTTTCCGCAAGTTGCTCTATAGCTAGGGTGCGAAAATTCCTGTATGTGGGAAAAATGAGCGTCTTCTCGATGCTTCTAGAAGGAGAAGCTTATATGGTGAGGTGGCTTCCGAACGGTTTGGATCTTACTCACTTTCATGATTTAGTGGGATCATCCTAACCTCCTCACCTTATCCTCTTCATCTTATAAAAGGAGAGGATCTCCCATGGAGAAAGTTGGATTGAGTTGGATTGATCTTGGTTTTTGTAGTTTGGATTCTTTGGAGCTTGTATATTGGCTTTGAGATTTGCTTTGTCAAGATAGATTGTGAGTAGCTATCAGATCCATGGTCTCAGAATCCTTGGAGCAATAAGTGTGTGGGAAGTGAGGGACTATTGGAAGGAACCTGACAACATCAAGGCATTTGGTTGTATCTTTCTTCCACATTCTTTAATACATATATACTTTTATTTCCTATATGAATGTCATTTTTCCATATTGTATGATTCCTTGATCACGTACATAGTTTCATATCAAATAGGCTCTGTTATTCTTGTCTTCGTTGGCTTGTGTTTATTTGCAAATATTTCTTCTTAAGCCTCGTGACGAAGCTTGGATTGAATTGATGAAGTCAGATCTTCGATATTTAAAAGGTATGTTCTAGATCCATTCCTCATTTGATAATTGAAATTAAGGAAAGAGTAGTATACTATCTTGTTTTGTTCTAGTTTCGTAGTGAAGCTAGGGGGATTGATTTGTGTCCACACTTAACCATTAGCCCGATAACATAGGATTTGAATAGTTTTTAGCTTGATTATAAATAAATTTTGTAAAAGATTCCACTATTGTAAAAAGTCTGTTGTTCTACTATGCTCATAGCATTGATTTTTGGACAAGCAACATGTATATTCTTCTCTAATAAATATAAATATTTTTTTTCCACCTAATATATATAATTGTATTTTTTTATACTTAATATTTTATTATATATAAATTTCATAACATAAAATCCAAATGAAATTTAAAATTTAGTCAATTTTTTATACACATATTTAAAAATAAAACTAAAAAAGATTAAAAAAAACTCAAATAACATATTGGTAAAAATGCATTTAAATATACAATATATTATGGTGAATAATATCCACCCTCGATTTGAAAACAATTCAAATCCAAAATCCAAGTCTCTATAGTCCATCCATCCACCCCAACATCTACTTAAAAGATGGACATTACAGTAAATAATACATATCCATCTATAAAACATTTCATACTTTATATAATGGACTGTAAATAATCAAATATAAAATAATTTTGGATTAGTCACTTTATACTCACCATCCACTGTAACATCTACTTAAAAAATGGACATTATAGTGAATACTAAATATCCATCTATAAAACATTTAATACTTTATATAATGCACTATACATAATCAAATATGAAATAATTTTGGATTAGTTACTTTATATTCAGACATATAGAGTATTAAATACTTTTTAACCAATACTTTTTAGTTGCCAAAATATTATATCAAATCATTCAAATAAAATGAAATAAAATATATAATATACATATATCTCACTTAATTCAGATTCAATCTACAGACATTTCACCTCACCATATAAATTTATACAAATTATATAACATACAATATTCATCACTTAATTCAGATTCAATCAACAAACATATTTTAGGTCACCATATAAATTTGTACAAATTATATAACATACAATATTCATCGCTTAATTCAGATTCAATCTACTCACACATATCTCACTTGACCAAAAAACATTATATAACATACAATGTTCATCAACATTTTAGCACATGAATCCATTGTTCGGAATAAGGATCACTGCACAATATAAATTTATACAAATTATATAACTTACAATGTAACATAAAATTGTACAAATTATATAATGTATAATGTTCATGGGCATACAATTTATATAAGGTACAATGTACTATAAATTTATACATTTTATATTCTGTACAATGTTCATGGACATTTTAACACGCGAAATCCATTCCTGTGAATAACGATTCAACTAGTCTATCTTTTTGCAGTTCTTGGTACCGTTCAAACGAATACACCCCCCTTTTTGGTACCATTCCAACGAGCGAATAGCCTAGCCACAGGTGAATGAAATATATCCAAGACACAGTGGCACAAGGAAAGAAAGATGTCTGAAACACTCACAGAAGAGTAAAGGGAGGAAAGGGCATGTCATAAGGTAGTGAGCTACAGTAAGATCAACCTTCCTGTTAATTAAGATAACATGGAAATCGAAATTAGTAAGAAAGATTAGTTTTGGGTTGGGATGGGACTCAACTCATGAGGTAATTGCGCACGATGCCCTAAATATGGCACTGGTTGTAGAACTTAAACCATTGGGTTTCTGGTTAGTTATGACTAGTTTTATCATAAAGTCATGGCTGACCCTAGACTGAAACAACATCCTGAAGTGCTCTTTCTATCAGAAACACTTCCATCCCAATATAAATTAATATATCCATACAGTCTGAAGTCATGATATCCATTATAAAAAATACCATATTCCAACGTACCCTTAAGGTATCTCATCACATGTTTTGCAGCTACAAGGTGAACACGTCTAGGATCTACCAGAAACTGACTCAAGTTGTTCACAACAAAACATATATCGGGTCTAGTATTCGTTAAATACATCAACAAACCAATAATCTGTATGTACAAAATAGCATCAACCAATTCTGATGAAGTATTAACTGGGAGCTTCAACTTTGTTTCCATTGGTGTGTTCATGGCTTTACATTCCAACATGTCAAACCTCTTCAATATTTCAACTACATACTTCCCTTGGTTAAGAAAGATCTTTTCTGGGCTCTGCCAAACTTCAAGACCTAAGAAATAATGCACCAGGCCTAGGTCTTTCATTTCAAATTCTGCAACGAGATTCTTCTTACAATTTGTGATGATATTTTCTTCTCCAGTTAAGAATAAGTCATCTACATACAACAACAATAGAACTGGCTCATCATTCATAACCTTGAAATAGAGGTTATAATCAAATTTACTCTTGGTAAATCCCTATCCCATCAAGAAACTATCAATTCTTCCATACCAAGATCTAGGAGCTTGCTTTAACCTACACAGAGTTTTGTTCAACCTGCAGACACGATTCTTTCTATATTCAACTTCAAACCCTTGAGGTTGTTCTACATACACTTCTTCTTCAATGACACCCTTTAAGAAGGATGTTTTCACATCCATTTGGTGTAACGTCCACTTAATTTTGGCTACAAGAGCTATGCTTATTCTGATAGAAGTGTATCTGGATACAAGAGAACACATCTCTTCATAATCAATGCTTCCTTTTGAGAAAATCCACGAGCTACAAATCTTGCTTTATGTTTTTCAATACTTCTGTTTGCAACATGTTTTATCTTGTATATCAATTTGGAAGATACCACATCTTTGTTCTTTGGTCTGGGAACTATTTCCCATACATCATTCTTTACACTGGACTGGTATTCTTCCATCATGGCATCCACCCATTCTTTCTTTTGAATGGATTCTTCAAAGTAAGTAGGTTACTTTTCTATGAGATCACACATAAAGGCCATATAATTGGAGAATGGCTTAGGTTTCTTTTTTTGTCTAATGGTTCCTTCTGGGGCACCATTCTTCTCTCCATGTTGAATAAATTCCCTTGCCCAAGCTGGCTTTCTCTTGTGAGAGATCGTCATCTGGGGAGGTTCTTAAGATTATATCATATCATGATCTTATGTAATCTCATCATCAGGGGTAACTGTAACTTCCTTCACAGGTTCTGCAACTCTGGGAGCTATAGGTTCTTCTTCATATACTTCTTCAAGATGGAATTTCCTTGATATTTTGAGTGTTGCATCTTCATCAAAGGTTACATCTCTATTGATCTCAATATGATGGTAACCTGGTATGTAAATTCTGAAGGTATTATAGACCTCACAGTATCTAACAAATATTCCCTTCTTTCTTGCAGGATCCATCTTAGTTCTCCTTTCTTTCAGAATGTGTAAAAACACTGGACAACCAAATATTTTGAGATGTCTTACTTCTGGCTTCTTTCCCGATAACATTTCTTTGGGGGATTTGAATCCAAGTGAATTGTGGGATAATATGTTTTGGATATAGACCGTTTTTCTTGCTGCTTCAACCCATAAGTACATTGGAAGATCTTGATCATGGATCATAGTCTTCACTTCTTCCATTATTGTTCTATTCTTTCTTTCTGCTACACCATTTTGTTGAGGATTATAGGGAGTGGTGATAGCCCTCTTAATCCCGACATTTTTGAAAAAGATTCAAAATTCATTTGAGGTGTATTCTCCTCCATTATCTAACTTGAGTATCTTGATTTTTATTTCATTTTCTACCAAGGCTTTGAATTTCTTGAACTTTACAAGTACTTCATCTTTTGATTTCAAGAAATAAACCCAAGTCTTGCAAGAATAATCATCAATAAATGACACATAGTATACATACCCACTTAGAGAGGTTGATGGAATTGGAAAACATACATCTGAGTGGATGAGCTCCGTGATTCCTTCTGCTTTAATATCGCTCTTTGGGAAAGGATTATTTATGTTGTTTCCTTGTGCACATCCCTTGCATACACATTCATTATCAACCTTGAAGTCTGGTAAACTTGTAACTACCTTGCTTACATATGGTAAGGATTTGTAGTTGATGTGAGTTAGTCTTCTATGCCAAATTTCACATGGACTCTCAGTGGAGAGATTCAAGCTACATATGAGTGACCTTTTAAATTATACAAGCCACCTTATTCTGTTCCAATAACAATTGCATATTCTATGGTTTTTCCTTTAGGCCGCATAAGAACTTCACCATCTATAATTGAAACCTTGAATCCTTTCTTATCTAGAGTTGAGATAGAAAGTAAGTTATTTTTCAAACCTATTACATAAAGCACATCCTTCATTTTAATCAGATTCCTTGAATCAAGTTTGTAGGTGGATTTTCCCATTCCCTTGATAGGATACTGATAATCATCTCCAAGTGAAACTTTATGGGGAAAGTCTTACCTGTCATGTGCTTAGAGGAACCACTATCTATGAGCCAAGCATCCTCTCCAGGTGTCACATATCCTGAGAGGGTGGAAAATAAGACATAATATTCATTCTCATTCCTTAATAGTATCTCTTCTCGATTGGATGCTCTTGCTTCTTCTTGAACACATACTTCCCATAGACTATCAAATTGGAGTTTTTATTTTCTTGCACAAATAGTTTGTATGAAGGCATCCCAAGGTCTTGTGAGACAATTCAGAGTTGTCATTATGAGTTCATATTCATCTAGGTTGTCTCCAATTGCTTCTAACTGTTCCTTGAATTGAGAAACCCTAGAGAAATAGTCATGAATTGTTTCTCCTTTCTACATCTTTGTATTCTTGAGTTGGGTTCTCAAGTTCATCTTCCGGTTGATGTTATTTCCTTCATACATTTTGGTTAGGGCATTAAACATTTATTTTGGAGTACATTTATAAGACATTTGAGGAATCAAGTGATCTTTAATGGATTCTGCAATGATCCTTTTGGCCCTAACCATATCCTTCTTGTACTTCTCTTTGATTGCTTCTTCTTTGGGTTCTGGTACATTTTCTTTTATGAACTTTGCAAGTTCATTCTCTTCAAGAATGAGTCTGATTCTGTACTTCCAGGCACAAAAGTTTTCCACACCTTTTAACTTGTCAACAAGATTAGTGCTTGCAGGCATCTTGACCTAGAGCTAGGAAAATGACCAAAAAATGAAAGTGCTCATAAATTGAATTTGGACTTACCAGGAGATGCGTTGGGCTGAGGTGAGTAGGTTGGAGTTGTCTGTTTTAAAAAATTTCAAGTTTTACCCCTTGAAACTTGACCTGCAAAAATATGGACTGGTACTTCCAGTATTGGTTCTAGTTTCTTGGTTTTCTGGTACCAGTTAAAACTAGGTTTTGATTTTCTAGAGGCTTTGGCCACTGAAAAGGTGCGCTCAAGCTGCCAAATGATGCGCTAGGGTATGGCGAACTTTTCTATATGGGTTTTAGTCATAAATTCTCTTCCAACAAAAATCCCTATTTTTCTTGTACGACTACAATGACGTTTTTGGTTACCCAGTGAAAGGTGCTCTATTCAGTCAAGCTCTGATACCATGTTAAATTTAGAGTTGCTATTAAGTTCTTTTCAATTTACTAGAGAATAATAGCATAAGCAGGATCATTGAAAGAAACACAATCACAAGGTACACATTGTTTTATCCTGGGAAACCCTCATGAGGGAGAAAACCCAACAAAAAATTCCTCAATAATATATTGTCAATACAATGGAAAGACTTAGAAAAAAACTACAAAGAATATCCAAGACTGAGCATGCGCTTCTCTCTCCTTCTTCTTGTAACTTCAACTATCTTCAAAACTTGTGCACTAGATGAGTGGCTTAAGTGAGTGAGTGAATGAGGCACCATCCTCTATTATTTATACTAGTTGAGGGGTGCTAGGGTTGTGTCTTTTCACCAAGTAGGGTTGAATTCTTCAATTAGTGGTTAAAACCACTTTATTAATCCCTAGGGGTCAACTTTACAAACACCACCATATAATTATGGTTTTACAAATCCACAAAAGGGGATTTGGTCTTAGACAAGACATGACATGATCAATCCACAAAAGGGGATTTGATCTATATAATAATAATTCAATTATAAGTAGAATATTCTTCACAGTTACAATATTTCAACACTAATATAGTAACTGATGCATATGATAATTACATTTTAGATTGGCATTTGTCACATTCATAACACACACATTTTAGACATGTAAATATTTATCATTTGCAAGTAGAATATAAAAATAATGCACAAAAAGATATATATATATATATGTGTGTGTGTGTGTGTGTGTGTCCAAAAGAGGTCCATAGTAAAAAACTTGGGCTACTAGCCCCAAATGTCTATAAGTACAAAATAGTGATGTTAGAATGTAATAGTCTAGGCCTGAGACCAATGAGATTTGTCATAGAAAACCACAACATTAGCCAAACGCCATAATAGACGGACCCATGTTCAGGGTAATCCTACAACATGATGTTGCATCCCTACTAGCATATCATCTATAGTTGCCATCTGTATGGAGTGTGTCAGTGTCTCCAGGTTTCTTCCCATGTTCCGTAAGGTCCTCGCCGCATCATCACTAGGCCCTGCTTCGTCTCTCCCTCGATGGCTATGTTGCGGAACGTCGGATGGTCTCGTTGGTGCTCTATCTGCATGTTTGAAAAACATGTGTTAATATTATGGATCTCACAAAAAAGATGGGTTTTTATTCCTTGTGTATATAGAATATATAATCTAAAACAAAAATTAGATAAAAAAACTAAATGTTACCTATGGCTTGAATATCTTCACCAGAAGGAATGATGACATCGGGAAGGAATGATGACATCAGGATCTATGGAGAAGTCTATTCTAGTATATGGATAATCCTTGATAAAGGGTACTTGTCATTCCCACCAAGCAAACAAGTCATCATCATAAGGGTTAAATAATTTCCCTCCTCCTAGACGGGCCAACAATTTAGTCCAACGTACCATAGTAGACCATGGTCGTAAGTGTCCTCTAACATGAGCTTTTACGCTCATTATTGGCACTCTCCTGAAAAAGAATGTGCAAAGAAAACTGCCAAACCCAAAATTCTTGTTCTCTGCAACTTGCAATCGGTGAGTTGAGTTTTCATGCAAGAAAGAATCGTAGTACTCCAATCAAACATTATGGGTTGCAAGCACTCAACCCCATGCTGCATTTTTTCCCAAGAAGCCAAGTGCAAGGAGTTAGATCCCACAATGTGCACTATATTATACAATATTACCTTAAGACTTAGGTTGGTGATATTCTTGATGGGAAATTGTGAGCCCATTTTCACTATGCCATCCTCCCAGTATTCATTTATGTAGGAATTTATAGTCTGACCACCTCTATCGTGAGTTGTTAAGTTGGAAACTTCACCTCTATGAGACAAACCGATGATGAAATAGATGTATTTGACTGTGATGGTCAGTGACTTCCCACTGAGCATAAATGCCTCTACGTCCTGATGCCAGTAATCAATGAGGAGATTTAACGATATCTTTTGAGCCTGTATTCCACCAATTTGGACAAGCTCATACATGACACATTTTCAGAGATATTATTTGGCATCATCATCATCATCATCAAATACTGCATGATCAACCTATTCATTCTTGCGCTCCTTCCAATGAACAAACATCCTGCTCAAGAATCCAAAAAAAAGAAAATTAATTCTTTTTTTTTCAAGTTTACCTTGGCATCCACGAGTCCTTGTTATGATAGTCGTAGATATTCGTGGCTAATTTTTTTACCAATCATGAACATCTGCAGGGCACTTTGGCGAAAACCACAGATGCATAAAGTTGTGGGGAGAAAATGACGGGTATCCCTCAATTTCTCATAAAAATTAAAAATTGAATGGATGGAAAAGAAAGAAATGGATTGAGAACTTACTTGGTCTAGATGGTTCATAATTTGGTCACTTCAAGCTCCCACAATCTCCAAGTGAAGTTGGAAGGGTTTCTCCAAGTTTGGGTAATTTTGGTTCAAATGGTAAAAATGATATGGTAAAATGGTAAAATAGCCTTATTTATATAATTTTTAGAAACCCATTTTCCATAGTCTCTTATTTTTCTATAAATTGAACTAATATAAAGCTATATTATAGTGTTGTGGTTTCCATTGCAGGTTATAGAGATTTATTTTGGATACTTTTGGTCTTTTGGTAGAGCTTACCTCTCCATGGTCGTCCTATTTAGTACCACACTGGAATTTTTTACACCTATGTTGTAGTTTATTTGTAGGATCGAAAGTCCTCTTTAGTCCCACCATGTCTTTGCGTTGAAGCCTCATGACTTCCTCTCAATATTTTTCTTCCTAAATCACCTTCAGGGGCTTCCAAACTTTGTTGAGTTGTAATTTCATTGCATTTTAACTTCTCATGCTTTTCAGCCTAATGTTGGCCCCGACTTGCTCTTGTTGAACCAATTTCTTATCCATTCCTATCAGTTTCCAGCCTTACAATTTATTCCTTTGTGACTCGACACCTTAACCTTGGAGGTTCTTATCCATTCCTATCAGTTTCCAGCCTTACAATTTATTCCTTTGTGACTCGACACCTTAACCTTGGAGGAAACATTTCCAAAGTGTCCTTATCCTGCACATGCTTCCTTGTATTGAGCATAAGTATGTTCCTTGCACTTTGGAACTAGTTTTCTTTGTTGGACACACCTACCA
>ML785323.1:231044-248177 GCA_009831015.1 Picea engelmannii | reverse complement strand
CATGAGGAGTTATGTGACATTCCACATACCACCAGAAATGGCATGACAAGCACTATCCATCTAAGATAGTTTCACCAACAATTTCCTTGATCTTCATCTTGTTATTCCACATACAAGCATGGGTCCTCCAACCATTCTTCTAGAATAACTCAATCCACAAAGCGTCTTCCCATGAGGGCTTTCACCATAAGGGGACCACTTTGGAGTTCATCCATTTGTGCACCTTATCAATCATGATAAGACAATAATGAGTCATCTATACATTTTTTCAACAATGCATCATATACCAATGAAAGCACATCAATCCATATTCATCATGTATCAATGACAACTCATTGATCCATCTTCATCTATGCATTCTCATCAAGGACAATACATATTATATTACATAAATCATCAATCAATCAATCCTTTGACATCAATCAATCACTTGACATCAATCAATCAAACCATTGGCATCAATGACAACATGATCCAACATTCTTTCCCACAACACTTGTCTCCTCCACTGTACTATAACATTCTTTAATTTTTTTTCATGCTTTAATAATATGAAAAAGACAAAAAAAATAAAAAAACCAGAGGGGGAAATCGTCTATGTATTTTTATCGAAAACAGTCTTGTCGACCTTGAACAAAGCACAATATTGAGTCAATATCTCATTATTTTGGGTTTAGTATGGCTTTATGAGACTTTTTATCATTGTTGATCATAATCTCCCCTGCTTGGTTATTCTTCCAACCATATGGAGCATTTGTTGATTCCTCTTGTATCACTAATCTATCCCAGTTTATAGTCATGCTTCTTAAGTCACATAATGTGTCATTCTTTTGTTTAAGGGAAGTTCTAGCATGAGTTGACCATTTTGCAGTACATCGATGTCCCCTTCTCGATAGATTATACCATGTGTTCGACATCAACTCATTTATTCACACTTGTCATATTGTACCATGGTACCTTGATTCCCATTATCATTATCGATGGGTCGTCTCACATTTTTTAACGGTATACATCAATGACCAGTAATCAAATGGTGTCTCACTATGTTGAACCCCAACACATCTATTAACATAGTGTAGACTCATACCACGTCAGATTGTTTTGAAGACTTAGAGTGAAGTAGGAGCATCACATATTTTGTGCTCCTACCTGACATATATTGTACCACCCCACAGACATTGGTACTTGCATAGGATTAGTTTTTTCAAACTATTGATCCCATATATCCTTTGTATTTTATTTTGAGACATCACTCCATCATGTATTTATTTGTGGCTATGATCTACTTTCACATGGATCCACTATGTATTCCTCGAGGCCATGCTTGGTACTTCATATATATCACATGGATCCACTGTGTATTTTTCATGGCCGTGGACATTAGTCATACTTTCATCTATATTCCATGGATCCGTAGTGTACTTGATTTTGCGACCATGCTTGCATCCCTCCTAAGCATGTGTATGACCAACATGGGAAGATAATACTCTTACTTGATCTCTGTTGATTATATCTATTCTTGGATTAGCTTTTTGAGAACCTTTGTTTGTCTCTACTTCAATGCATCCTTTCCTATTAGAGTTATAATGTATTTTGACCATCAATTTCCCTTTTGTCCGCACACATTAGGGGGCATCTGTTATACCACAATTTTCCAAACCATTTTCATTGTGAGATGGTTTAGTCCTTGTCCCTAACTTGCAATCTTAAATCCCAAGTTCCCTCATCAAATTCACTTAAAAAATAGTGCTTTTTCTTATATCCATGGGTCGCCTTTGTGCAACATGCAAACATCTGCACCTTACTAGTCTACAAACCATAGATGGCCTCAACAAATGTGAAAAATAAACTAATTTTACATTTTCAAGCTGGGATTTCACTTGGGATCATTTCCCAACCTCCCTGAGCCCATACCAAATGGAATTCAAACTACTTAACTTCTATAGGATGGAATAAAGAAACCTTTGGGGGCATGGATGAGGAGGACAACCTAAGTGCAAAGTTATGCTGAAGAAATTTCAAGTCTCCCTATTCCCCTTCATCCTTTGAGTAGCATCCTTGTAACCTAGAACCCTTATTCCAACTTTCCTTCCTTTTCATTATATGGCCATTAGGTGCGTTCCTATCCTTATTGGGTCGTCCAAGGAAGGGAAATATTGTTGAGTGATGCTTGAATGAACTTTTGGAGGAACCTAAGCAGTTGGCTTCCAGGTAGTGTCGAGGGTTGGAGTCAGGTCGTAACCACTTATTTCACCATTGCCAATAAATAATTCTCTTTTCCCTATACTTGTGTAGTGTTGATTCAACTTGTTTATACATGCTTAATCATTCTCCATATTTAAATCTATCTCTCAGTTGTATGATTTTATGCTATAAATACCTTATTGCAACACTTTCTTGATCTTCGTTTGCAGGTTAACTCAAGCAAGAGTCAAGAGAAGTACATTGGTCAAGAGAGGGGAACAACACCAAATGTAAGGATACAAGGTGCAAAAATTTCTTCCGTCTCTGATAAAGTAGTTATTTCATTACAAGTCTTGTGTGTGGGTTAGGGTTTCATTTTTTACTTGGTCAATCTCTAATGTGGCATGACCCAAAGTCACGGGGGAAAAATCCCATAACACTTAGCTTATCACATGAAATTATTCTCCATATTGAGTCTATACAAGGGTTCTCCCAACTCCATTGCAACCAAGAAATACCTACATTCCACAACCTTTTGTTGTTGGAACTTCACCAACTTTGCTTGCAAGTATTTCCAATATTAGTTACTAAACTTCCTTCTCAAGTTGTGACCATTGTCTACAACTCCACCTACCATATTTTTCTCCTAAGTGTTCTCTTCAAAATTTGTGACCATTTTCAAACTTGCTTTGATACTGCCTGTCACCTCCCCATGGAGAGAGTACCCAAAACATCAAATTTCATCCTCTCCAGGGTGAGTGACACCACAATGTTTCTCACTCAATGACTTGACAAAAAATAAGGTACCTCATATGGACTACACTTCTTCAATTAGAACATACCCATACTCGGTTCTAAGCTACAGACGAGTCACACACTAAATCTATACAACTTATTTGTATACTTAAATAATGTTAACATATTTCAACACTTAGACAATTTAAGCATATAGTCAAGAAACATGTGAGACACCGTAGAGAAGGAAATGTATAGAGTTGGGTGGAAAAAACCATGCCTAACACCCACTTTGTTCTTATATTCAAGTATGGTTATAAATATACAAAGATAATAGATTGGAGCTCACTTTGCATAAGGTACAATGCTTTGGGACAAGTCATGCGACTTTCCTACACCGAATCACACCTACGTTCTCTCTTCCTTGTCCAACTGATTCGTCCACTATCCATAATAGACTTAACCATTACAACTTATCTAAATATCCTATGGTCCACCCAAACACACCAACTGACTTCACCTTACTTTTTCCCTCAAGACACATCGCCGACCTGCAATCCACCCCATAATGTGCCAACCAAATCACTCCAAGTCTATGGCTTAACACTTGGTTGATTTATCTCTTCATCACTTCACTTTCTCTCTCATGTTTCAATTCCTTCCTATCTTTCGATGCCTCTATCTCATCCACACCTTGGCTATATATATGATCTTGCCTCATTATGAGCCATCACATTTTTCTGAACCATCATGTCTTTTGGTGACTTAGCCGACTCCAACGCATCACAAGATGTGCCAAGGGGTCATACCTAACTATCAATGTGCCTCATTCGACCTAGAGAATATGGTTCCATTTTCTTGTGTGTTTGTTTTCTTTCCTTCTCTCCTAGCCCAATCAACTAAATTTGTGCTTCCATGCGACCCAATTTAGTGTCTCCTTGTCGCATCCTCATGACATCCATCACAAGGTAAGTTGGTTGTGAGCCCCTTTGGGACCGCATGCCCAAGTTTCTCTTTCCCACACCTATAATATGGTTTCAACATCCAACCGATCGCATCCTCCCCACTTTGTTGACCATCACATTTCCAAACTCACCAAGGGAGCATGTGCGCTCGGTGGGGTGCTAGAGGGTGTTGCACAAAGCCTACTATTAATCATTCTTACAATCATTTCTTTCACACTAGATCTACTACATGGGACTTATTTATTAGAGATGACCTCAATACATAGAATCTTATCCATCTACTTAAAGGGGTTAGTGTAGGACCCTAACACATTGGCTCCAAAATTAAAGTGAACTATGATAAAGAAAATCAAATTCTACATGAAAGATATTCTAAAATAGAAGAAATATTCACCTTTTGTGAGTATTTTTACTTCCCACATTTGGACATTTTTAATTTATTTGTAATAATCAATTCCTCTAAAACATAGGATTCATAATTCTCATGAATGGATGACCAAATATTCATAACCAATGATGTAACTAAGGATCATGACAGGGTAATAAAAGTTGAAATTTTATGTCAGAGTTTATTGCAAAACAAACTTTTTATTTTAGACAAGCTTCCTGTTGAGGGATCATAATTTTCTATCATAGTTGAGAACCTTACTGCATTATAATTTCTCGTCAAGGATGGCTGCATTGAAATAAAAATCAATAAAAATGGGGAGAATTGGATTCATAAGGACACACTATTGAGCTCACCCTAAAACTTATATTTCTTGTTTCCATTACTTATAAGCAATAAAACCAAAGCATGGAAAATTTGAATGAGATAATAAGAATAGTGTTTCATTTTAATATTTTATAATCTTACATGGATATTCTAATGTTTTCTTGAGAGAGAAAGAGATCGTGATGAGGAAGAGTTGGATCCTCTGTGACTAGGGAAAAAGAGTTGGATCCTCTGTGACTAGGGTTTTCCCTAGTCGTCGCCCTTTGTTGTTGGTGCATCGCTTGAATGCGAAGGTGAATTAGACATGGCTCTCTGATGGTTGTGGTTGGGTTCTCACTGTTACTTTTTGTTTTGAATCGATTGAGGTTATTGGTTCATCATGTGGATTGGTCACAACTGATTTATTATCATTGTCATTCTGAAGCATCATGGGCGAGCCTTCCCCTTTCGCTGGTTAGGGAAGATTTTCCAAAAGGGCCAATTTCATCCCCAGTATGGACTTGGGCACTCTGTGGAAAATCAAAACTATATCATTTTTTCGAAGCATGGTATAGTTGGTAAAATTTTAGGCATTTGTCCCAATCCTCAAAATGTTGTGGAATGGATTTCAAAGAATTTCCCGGAGCAAGATCCCTATGCTTTCTATTGTGGGAAATATTTTTTTTTCCTTTTCAAAACTATTGAATATCGGGACCATATCTTCAAATATGGACCTTGCTTCATGTGTTCCATGGGGATGTTTCTTTCCCCTTGGACCCTTGACTTCAACCCACACATGGATATCTCCTCTTCTTTAGTTTGGATTAGACTTTCACCCCTCCCTCTTATTTGTTGGGGTGAAGACAACTTCACAACCATTGGAAATAAACTCGGTCGTTTTATAACCCATTTTGAGCATAAGGTCAATCTTTACACATGCACTAGAATATGTCTAGATATGGATTTTTCTAAGGGACTACTAGAGGTGATTCAACTCAACCTAAACGATTGGATTCATCTTCAGGCCCTTGACTATGAGCGGGTTCCTTTCAAATATAACTTTTGTTATGGATATGAGAACTTTTCCAAAAGATGCCTCAATGCTCAAGAAACCTAGCCATTGTAGAATAATATGGACCATGGATTCGAACAGGTTCCAAGAAAGAATAAGAAGAAACAACCTAGGAGATATTAGCCTGATCATAGGTCTCAAGATTTACCATCTATTCCCTCTAATAATATATTTGAAGAATTAGAATCTTGTGATGTAGAAATTGAGGGCTTTGTGGAGGTAGATCCTCAAAAAAACATCAGAGGGATAAATTCTAAGAAAAAAATAAAAGATCGAAATAAATAAAAAATATCCGCTAAAGGAAATGAGGCCTCGCTCAAAGGCAACACTTTAGATGGGGAGGATCCAGTTTGATATCCTATGGATAGGCCTCCAATTGGGGTTTCGACTGCTTCCCATGTAATTCCATCAGTGGGTAAGGAGATTGGTGAATCTCCAGAGGGAGAATATCCTAAATCTCCCTCTTTCGTAGAAATTTTAAAGAAGAATCCACACCCTTCTCCCCCTTTAACAAATGGAAGGAAATCAAACATAAATCATAAAGAGAAAGAAGCTAAATTAGGAATCTTAGAGGGATCTCAATGAACATTGGATAACATTGTTTATAATGATGGGATAACTTGGTGCGTCTATTAATTATGTTTTGCTTCTGCATTTTCTTATGTAATCAATTTGTAAGGATATATTATTTCCATCAAGAAGTAGTAAGCTTGAATCAAGGGAACTCTCAAGCTTGGTTTAAAAATTCCAACCTAGAAATTTTGGTTCTCTTTTACCTTAGTATAGCTAGAAAACTATTGTTTCTGAAGATTGTACTCTTTCTTTAGCTTTAGCGTGAACTTTTTTAATATATAATTTCCCCCCTTTTTTCTATTAAAAAAATATTATCTAATCTTACTGCTAAACCATTTTTATGCTGGCCATGATGATTAAACTTATGTTTATCGAAACTATTCTATATGTGTACTATGCCATGTTTTTTGAACTTATATTTATGGAAACTGTACCATCTTTGTATTATGCAAGCTCCCAAGTTTTCTCCAACCACTGAAGATAGTTCAAGAGGCATGCAAGATACACAGTTCGTCTTCTGCATTGATTAGTCTAAGTGGATTGTAAATCCAACCCTACAAAGTTCATTTTGTTTTTATTTTATTTGTTATATTCAACAATAGAATAGAGAAATTAATTTAGAAAACTTGTTTTGTTATATACATATTTCTAACTTTAAATGGTCTATAAATTAGATGCAAATATATGAGATGCAAAATAAATAGCAAGAGAGAAAGGATTATTTAGCAAATATTTGAATTCATTTTTTAGCAAAATAAATAGCAAATATTTGAATTCATTTTTTTAGCAATATTTGAGTAATTAGGAAATGGGAAAGAAACATAGTTGTTCTTTTGAACATTGGATATCACATTGGATATTTTGATCATGTTAAAAACAATATAGAGAGGTTGCCAAGAAGTTAATAGTTTTTTTTTCATTTCTTTTGTGAATATAGTTGTATAGATAAGTAGTTCTTAATTTCAATTTTGTTTTAATTGCAAATATGGTTGAACAATCAAACAATTGGTAATATATATATATATATATATATATATATATATATATATATATATATGGATTCATAGTCTAAGGGAATATTTCCACTATCATATGTCATATATATAAGTATGTTTAATGTTATGGAATACAAGTAACATTAAGTTTCATTGTATAGATATCGTCTTGAATCTTGGTAATGAATTTATGCCAGAGCTGAAAGTCAAGGACCCTAGGAAGGCATCGTAGGCTTCCTTCCATGCCTGATCTATACTTCAATATTCCATGGAAATTCTTTGATGGTATTTTTTTAGGGTCGCCTAAGAATTTGTGAAGTGGGAGTAGTTTTATATCTTCAACAGAATCATTACCTTCATGTTCGATGAGGCACTGATATTTGGGACTCCCATATTTTAATCAACTGGGAAAACAAAAACATAAGAATGTTGGATGTGAGATTAGAACCTTTGCTCAGAGATATCTCCAATACTCTTCTTTCTTTTGAATGGCTCTCCTTCAACCATTTATATAAAGAACTAAATACAAAATATGATAAGTGTCCAAAGAAGCTCTGAATCTTCAGATTGGTTTTTTTTGGCCTCTATGAGCTTCTCGATAACAAAAAAAATAAATCAATGGAGTTTCATCTGTAGCCTTTCATGTTCTTTCTTGTATCTATTTTGTATAGGAAGTGAGTACTTTTTATACTCTACTGTAAATGAATTTTGTAAAAGTTTGGGCGGTTGTAAAAATCAGTAGCCTTTCATGTGCTTTTTCTGTATCTATATTGTATAGGCACTGTGAATAATTTTTAACTTTGTAAAAGCTTCCATTGTTGTTAAAAAACCTCTACTATGCTCATAGCATTGATTTTTAGACAAGCAATATGTATATTCTTTTCATATAGTTAATTGCAATTTTTTATACTTAATATTTTATTATATAAATTTCATAATATAAAATTCAAATGAAATATAAAATTTAGTCAAATTTTTATATACATAATTAAAAATAAAACTAAAAATGATTAAAAAAAATTCCAATAACATATTGGTAAAAATGTATTTAAATATACAATATATTATTGTGACTAATATCCACCTTGGATTTGAAAGCAATTCAAATCCAAAATCCATGTCTCTATACTCCCTCCATCCATCTCAACATCTACTTTTTTTTCCACGTTGGAATTCCGCGCTGGAAACCCACTCCCCCATAGTGGCTGATATGGGAGTAATAAAGCTTCGCAGCCCCAAGGGACACAGGACACCTCAACATCTACTTAAAAAATCAACATTATAGTAAATAATAAATATCCATCTATAAAACATTTAATACTTTATATAATGAACTATAAATAATCAAATATAAAATAATTATAAATTAGTTACTTTATATTCACTATCCACCTCAACATCTAAAACATTTACTATTTTATTTTATATAATGTATTGCACATAATCAAATATAATTTTTTTAAAATTAATTACTTTATATTTAGATATATAAAACATTAAATGCTTTATAACTAATTATATTCAATCAAATAAAATATATTATATACATATATCTCACTTAATTTAGATTCAATCCACAAACATATTTAACAATATAAATTTGTACAGATTATATAACATACAATATTCATCACTTATTTCAAAATCAATCATATTTCACTTCATCATATAAATTTGACTTCATCATATAAATTTGTACATATTATATAACATACAATATTCATCCAATCAAAAGATATATTTCAATCAAAAAACATATTTCAAGTCACCATATAAATTTATACAAATTATATAACATACAATAATCATTACTTAATTCAGATTCAATCTAATTAAAATAAAAAATATATAACATACAATGTTCATCAACATTTTAGCCAGTGAATCCATTGCTCAGAATAAAGATATCTGTAAAATATAAATTTGTACAAATTATATAACGTACAATGTTCATGCACATACAATTTATATAAATTATATAACGTACAATGTTCATGGACATACAATTTATATTCCGTACAATGTACTATAAATTTGTACAATTTATATTCCGTAAAATGTTCATGGACATTTTAACACGCGACATCCATTCCTGTGAATAACGATACAGCTGGCCTAGCTTTTTACGGTTCTTGGTACCGTTAGAACGAATACACTCCGTTTTTGGTACCGTTCGAAACCCGGCCACCGGTGAATGAAACAGATTCGAGACACAGTGGCACAAGGAAAATAAGATGTCTGAAACACTTCCAAAAGGAGTAAGTTAACTTTGGAGTAATCTTTTATTTTGAGTTTTGTTTTTCAGGTAAAAAAAATGGGCTTGAATTCGTAAAATTTTCAGGGATAAGTTGAGTTTCTCATGAATCAATATTCCATGCATTTCAAAACCTTACCCCAAGGGTTATGCTTCATTTTAAACAAATCCAAATGTTAAGAAAATCTATCAGAGTTCTGGATTGACTGAAGATTTAAAAACGGACTGCAGAAAAACCTGCTGGAAAAGTAACTCGGGAAGGAAGATTGCTCCCTAGTTAACCCGCTCCCTCACAAAAGAGTAAAGACCTGTCATAAGGTACTGCTCTACAGTGAAAATCAGCCTTTCATGTTAATTGCTGTAACATGAGGTAATGGTGCCTGATGCCCTAAATATGGTACCTGGTGTAGGACTTAAACCATTGTTTTTTTTTGGTTAGTTATGAATAGGTTTTGGTTTTTTTTGGTTATATTTGGACAAAATAATTATATTTTGCTATTTAAATTGCATTTTTGAATGCATAAATAGATTCAGGGCATTCAAATTATACAAACTTAACCACTCAAATCTGCAAATCCAACCATTCCTCACTATATTTAGGAAAAAATCAAACTAAAAAAATAGTGTTTTGTTCCACTAGCTTGAAGTGAAGTGAAACCAAGCTAGTGTTCAAAATGGGAATTGATAATCCTTCTTGGATTTTGAAGAACATTTTACCCTTCAAAAATTACAGTTTTAACAGGTTAACCAAATATTTTTATAAACGGGTTTAAAATAGTTAAGTTCATAATCAATAACTTTATTTATAATAAACAAAAATTACATTGTATTAAAATAAAAAGTGTTTTGTAATTAGATTGAGTGTATATATGTTTGGAGCTAAATAATAATAAAAAAAATTCTTTGATTTAAAAGGACATAGATTACATCTTTATGAGTCATATTTACATCAAAATATATCTACAACAAAATATGAGTGTTTATAGTTTTAAAAGACAAAAACACATCTTTGCAAAGATCATAATGAGGAATCGGTCCATTATACTAATTTTATAGACAAGATGCATAAGAGAAATCGTTTGTATGTCCATCCCTAAAGATGGAGATGGTTCAAGTTGGCTGCTCCAATCCCAATAGTTATTTTAAAAAGCCATCAACTATCTTGTTCTTGTCCCTGTATATATGAGACAGAAAAGTGAAAAAAATTATCATTTGTTATTGGATATCATAAAAAAAAATAAAAAAATATTGTAAAGTAAAATTGATGCTTTCTTTTGTAACCATTAAATAACTAATAGAGAATCTCAAAAACAATTATAACTATAACACCTAGCATCATATTCTTAAAGCAAGTGCAAAATTAATTTGAAAAACATAACTTTACAATAATTGTTAATATCTTTTCCAATAAAAACTTTTAATACTATATTATATTATTTAAATATTACCTATTATAATATTGTTTAAATGTTACCTTCTTATGAACTAAGCTACCACTTGATGGCTTAGGAAGAAGCATATGCTACCCATATCACAAAGAAAAGATTGGCTAGAAGATTACTATTCAATTTGGTTGAAATTATATTTAGAGTTAAATATCAGTAATGTATATATGACAACTTTATATTTAGAGTTAAATATCAATAATGTATATATGAAAACTTAATAATAATAATAATAATCTATTTTTAAGGTCACGGTCAAGTTAGACACCAAATTGGTGTAAGAGACCTTTTCAGCCTAGCGATTTTATTGGTAAAGTTTACTGAGATATACATACCCTACCCCCTCTGATAAATCTAAATATATTTTAGAATTAAATACAAATAAGATATGTATGAGATAAATCAATTTAGATTTTATTAAACAAAAAATCCAGCCATGTTAAGGGTTGATGTGGCTCAGATCTGGTGCCATCTCCTTAGATGTCTCTGAATAGCTATTTTTCAACCACAGACTAGTCCTCAAAAATCACTAACAAACTAACAAACAAAAAATAAAAAAAATTAATTATCCAAAAAAAACTGACAGGCTACCGAGTTACTGTGAACATAGGTAGCTTTTACTTTGAAAGAATAGTAAAAATCTTATTTGACAACTATGTAATCTACAGAAAGTATGCTGAAAGTTAGAAAAAACATGAACATATAATAAGCATAAAAAAAATCTATATGGGAAGAAAATTGCAGAATGAAATTTACTGACAAAATATACGACTTCCTTTACTGAACAAAGCTCAGTTATATATCAATATATAGACCTCGCCTTGTCTTCTTGCATGAAGATACCATAAAGAGAAAATTAATAAAAATTTAAAAGAGAAAATTAATAAAAATTCAAAACAAGGAAATACTTTCAATTCCAATAAAGTTATAAATCGAATAAAAGAGCCACATATGGCAAGCTCGATCAATTACATGTTAACCAGACTAGAGGACAGCAAGTGATGGAAAGTTTGTTCAATTAAATTTTAACCAGATTAAAGGATAGTTGATGTTACTATAGTAATTGAGGTATTGTACTTTTATATATAAATCTCAAAATTTACAAAATAATCATGTCTGAATATCTGTACCTGCACTAGAGACTGGCATATTATCGTCCCCGATGCACACGCAGAGTTCTGCAGTATACAAATTTCTTTGAATTATGGGGGACGTCACCAAGATACTGAGCATTTGTTCCTTTGACAATTCTCTCATCATCACAGAATTAGTTCCAGGCATGGAAAATCCCCTTGTCTTTGGCTTGAAATTATTAGTATTAACAGCTCCATTTTCAATTCCATCTCTGCAGCTGCCGATGGCATTGTAATTCAATTGAACATCTGATGGTGCAGAGTGCTCGCAGGTAAATTCAAGCACCTGAACCTGGGCCTGAAGAAACTTCACGTACTTGTTGGCCTCCTCCAGCATTCTGGCCGTGTCACGCTTTCTTATGCCGCCGGGAATAAGCCTCTCAAGCGACCTAAGTTTGTCACCGATCTTCTTCCTTCTCTCACGAGCAGCAACACTAGTCTGAGGCTCCACCGATCCTGAGTTCTGTAATTCTCTTAAGTCTTTTCCCACTACCCAACTGAATCCAGACCACAATTTCGTTGAATCCCCCATGCTAATTAGGTCAGAATGCTTGGGATATTGACTAGAATTCAAGGAGAATTCAAGGGCGCTTACATTTCTAATCGAACCGCCAATGCAGGCTTTCACAGGCTTTTGTGGTAGTAGCCTTTCCATCATCTCATTCAAACTATAACATGAGCCCGTTCTCTGGATTTTGATTGGTGGTTCAAAACTTTCTGACACAACAGATTCAGGAGTTCCAGATTGATATGTGAGTCTTGGCCAGAAGTAGTGATCAGATGAATAGCATAATTCAGAATTTTCCAATGAAATATCAGCTTGCTGCCCATCATGATCACCAGCTTCATTCAGTATTGCAGCAGGTTGTAATATATTATTCAGTCCACATGCTGTTGCAGCTTCAATTGATTCAGAAGAAGAAAAAGGAAACTGATTACAAAGACCATATAATCCAGGCCCAGAACTCAGGTCAGGAAAATTGGCATCTTGTGTCAGGAAATCTTCTTTGAATTCCTGATGATCCATAACAATATTGATGTTACATGAATTTGTATCAGAGTGATTCAAAGAACAGATACCATCTTGAACGTTGCAGGAAAAGTGGGTTCCCTCCAGAATAGACTTAATATAAAGATCCATTGAGAGACTCACAGACAATTGCTGCCACACTGTATATAACAAACTGCCCAACGATTCTAAACCTGTAAAGCTGTACGCCCAACAAACATGGTATATTTTCATTTGTTTTTGCGGCTATCTAATCTGTGATCCAAACATAATTAGCATGGCGTACATTCTCGTAATTTCGACCTGAAATGACACGAGAAGTACTACGAGAATTTCAAGGCTGCATCATATGGAGACGATCATCACGGTGAAAAAGATTCACTGCAAAATATCATATTTGTTTTGTGAAAATAAAGAAAGATATGTGATCCTTGTGAAATCATTGAATGTCATGGTGCCTAAATACATTTGAAAATATAAATATGTGATTCATTGACACACTTGATAATCTCTAATTTATCATGAGAAGGCAGGGACAACAACATCGAATTAAATTAAAACTGCGGATCGTGTAAGCCCTTCTCACTTACAGTGGTAGGATTCGCTATCAGATTAATTTGCGTAAGCTATTTGTATTCAATGTATCTTATTTGTATTCCTTGTATCCTATACAAGGAGAAGGATAGAAAACTCATCGATCTGGTCCTAATGAATTTGAGAATACCATTTGGCATATTCATGTCGACCTTCCACACCAATGAGCAAGCACACAAGGAAGATGGTAAGGACTACTCTGAATTTATTGTGAACTTTTGATTATTGATCAACATAGATTGCTTTAAGAGGGCAAGCTTGGTGGTAAACATTAGGCTCAATTTTTCAAGGGTAAGGGAAAGATGGATTATAGGAGTAAAATGCAGTCTGCACAGAAACTTGCATATCATGATCCTGGACCTGAAGTCAAAAGAAAAAGAACTGTTGGTACTTTGGAAAGACTAGACATGTCGAGAAGAAATGTTTTAAGAAGCGAGAAGATTAACAGACTTGAAGGAGACATGTTCACTGTTCATTGACCCGCTGATAATTTCATCTTTCAAGTCGAGACATCTCAGGCCTTGATGTATGATATTGTCCGAAATGAATGGGTTTTCGACTCTAGGTGCACTCATCATATGGACAAAAATTCCACTTTATTCATGAGACTAAATAAAGCCGAGGATAGTAGAATCTATGTTTTCAATGAGTTTTCTTTGGATGTTGTTGGTCAGGGTGATGTATGTTGTCGAGATGGAAAAATTTTCGACGTCTATCATGTGCCAAATCATAGTGCCAATATCTTATTTGTCACTCAGTTGAATCAAAATGATAAGATTATGGAATTTTGGCCGGATTGGTTCTATGTTTGGGATTTGAAGAAAGGGAAGTCGATTGTCTATGATGAGCTTCTTGACCCGACGAAAAATTTATACAAGTTACGTGGCTCAAATCGACCTGAATCTAAACCGATTGCACTTATTTCTCAAGATGATGAGAGAAGTTGAATTTGGAATGAATGACACTGACATCTAAATTTTTGAAGTTTGAAGGCACTAGAAGCTCTGAACATGGTTGTTGGTTTGTACATGGTGTTTCCCCTTGAAGGTGTATCTAAGGGTTGTGTACTTGGGAAACATCATCCATAACCATTTGACTCTGGAAAAGCATGGTGAGCACATAAACTACTAGAATTGGTTCATAGTGATGTCTATTATATGAACTTACCTTCACTAGCAAGTGCAAGGTACATTTTAACTTTCATTGATTATTTTTGTCATTTCACATGGGTGTTTATCTTGAGGAATACAAATCTTGTCTATGCGGAGTTCAAAAAATTATGGGCTTTTGATGAAAAACAATGTGGTCGACCCATCAAGTGTTTGAGATCAGACAATGGTGGTGGGTACGTCAGTTGACCCTTTGACAAATACCTACTTACATCTAGTAATGACTGGAAGTGATCGGTCTCTCACACACCTCAAAAGAATGGAGTTGTAGAACATAAGAATCGAACATTAGTTGAAATTTATATATTTCGTCTATAGGCTAAAGACCTTCCTCCTCACTTCTGGGATGAAACAATGCATTGTGCCAATTATTTGCTTAATAGCATCTCGACTCAAGTTGTTCCTTCCATGACTCCAGTTGAATGATGGTATGGGAATAATCCTTATGTTGGCCACCTCCGTGTGTTTATATGTGTTACTTGGGCCCACATTCCTGATGCTTTCTGAAAGAATTTGGATGCAAAAATTCAAGATTTCATCATGATGGGATACTCTGAAGAGTTAAAATCCTATTGACTATTTGATCCTATCAAACAGAAAATTATTGTCCGAAGTAATGTTTGGCTTGATAATAATTCTTCTAGAGTTAAGTTGTTGAATGCCTCCTCTGTATTGATATAGGATGAGTCTATTGATTCTACCTTTGACACCGACTCTCTAGATCTACTATTGAGTCCTTCAACTTGTTCATTGAAATTTCTTCCTATTTTGACTTGACCGTCGACCTCTCAGTCAACTAGTCCAACGCCTTCTATTTCGATTGGTCCACCGGATGAAGAACCTCTGACTTTTGATCGACCTGATGATCTGAACCATAGTTCACCTATTTCTTGTCTACCTTGATGGGTTGTCAAGATAATTGAATCTGCTGGAGCTAAGGTTGGAGATGCCTCTTTGGAATGATAGACTCAAAGTTGGAAGCAACATGCTAGTGTTACCTTAATGATTCATTTCCTTGAAACCTCTAACCCTGTTACCTACTCATATGTTGAAGGATGACCTGAATGGGAGTAGACAATGAAGAATAAATTGATTCTTTTTTGAAGAATCACATATGGGACTTGGTTCCCCTACCACACAGAAAGAACATTGTAAAGTGTTGACGGGGTTATAAGACCAAATTTACCTCTGAAGGTGTTTTTGAGCGACATAAATCATGTCTCGTTACGAAGGGATTTTATTGACAAGAAGTCATCGACTATAATGAAACCTTTGCCCCTGTTGCAAATATGAACTATGTTCAACTGATTCTTTCCCTCGCTGCTCATTTTGGATGGTAGATCCATCAGATGGATGTGAACAATGATTTCCTTTAAAAATATCTATTTGAATAAATTTACATGGAACAACCACCTAGTTTTGTGAAATTTTTTGATTTGGTATGTCGACTCAAGAAGTTTCTTTATGGTTTGAAGCAGGATCCCCGGGCCTAGTACGCTAAGATCGACAATTTCTTTCTTCAACTTGGTTTGGAACGGTGTGAATTAGATCACAACCTATATGTTCTCCACCCTAATGGAGAAAATATAATTATTGTTGTGTATATATGAATTTCTCATTACTGGAAATAATAATTCTCTTCTCTTTAAATTGAAGAAACATCTTGTTGACTCCTTTGATATGACAAATCTAAGCACTTTGCATCATTTTTTGGGTCTTCAAGTATTACCAATGTGTGATGGTTTTTTCATTTCTCAGTCTAGATATGTAATGGATATGTTGACACTCTTTAATATGGATCATTGCAAGCCTTGTTCTGCTCCTTTTCAGTCTAGAGTGAAGCTTACTAAAACCTATCAAACACCCACTCTCGATGCTAAACTTTATCGATAATTGGTCGACAATCTTATTTATCTTACTCATAGTTGAGTTGATATATCCTTTGTTGTTAGTTTGGTTTCTCAGTTCATGTAGGATCCCAAAGAAAACTAATGGAAGGTAGTCAAACAAATTGTTCATTATCTAAAGAGTACCACTCATTTTGGTATCAAATATTCTCATAGTTCATATTCGCTAGTCAACTTCACCGATTCTAATTGAGTGTTAAGAACCAAACATCAATATAGCATATAAAAACCTCAAGAAAAGTACTCAACGCCTTGAAAAAAAGATAATTTCAGATAATAAGCCTCTTCGAGGGGGCAATCTCCTTTTACCCCACTTAAATGTTCAAGTACAAGATGATTCAAAATGAAAATGTCTCCTTGGTATATATAGGAGACTAGGAGGTATAATTACAAATAATGGCTTA
>ML785323.1:202451-226943 GCA_009831015.1 Picea engelmannii | reverse complement strand
TGAATCCATCTTATTTTGTAGTTCATTTATGTCCCTACGCATTTCTTCACCTTCATCAAGAGTCCAAGTAGGATTTTCTGGAGGCTTAATTGGTGTAGAAGTTCCCTTTTTGGGTGGCATGTTGGCCAAGTATCACTTTTGAAACTTGATTTTGAGGTGGTTCTGCTAGACAATATTTCTTCTGTTGTATCTCCCAATTTTTGGCCCTTCTGGGTATGAAACTTTCTCTTACATATTTCTCTAATATTTCTTCTCTGCAATGCCACTGGTCTGATCAAAATTGGATGTGCCAAGTGGAAATTATGGTAGCTTCCCCACAACTTGCCGATTTTTGGCCTTTCCAGGAGATCTCACTTGTATAGTTTTCCCTGCACAAAATAATTGATATAAAATTTTGAATCTCACACCCAAAATACTACAGACTGGCCACGATCCAATGCAACCAGTCCCACGCAATTTGGATACTCTAGGAAGAAGTTATGATTGTTTTACCTAGAACACATTCTTGAGACTAGTCAATAGGACTAGTCAGATACCCTATCTTACACAGGGTGTATATACAAATTTAAGATGACCCAGAAGCTGAAATTTTTACCACAGATACATTACCAATTTATGTAAATGGCCTCCAGATTTCAGGGTCTGAAACGTTACATAAATTCTTTTATAGCAAAAATTCTGCAATGACTCATTTCAGGATGATTCCAGAACCCTATCTTGTACTGGCTGTATCTCCGAAAGTATAAGGCCTCAGGAGATGAATTTTGAACCCAATGTACCTTGATCCATCTTCTAAATATTCTCCAAGACGTTCCTTCTGAAATGTTGTAGAAAAAAAGTTATAGTGAAAATTCCACGGTGTCTCAGATGTAGCAGCGAAACCCGAAGACCTTGAGCTCTGATACCATATGTTAAGAACCAAACATCAATATAGCATATAAAAACCTCAGGAAAAGTACTCAACGCCTTGAAAAAAAGATAATTTCAGATAACAAGCCTCTTTGAGGGGGTAACCTCCTTTTACCCCACTTAAATGTTCAAGTACAAGATGATTCAAAATGAAAATGTCTCCTTGGTATATATAGGAGACTAGGAGGTATAATTACAAATAATGGCTTAAAGCCAACATAATTAAAATAACATTACTAATCTAAATTACAACTAATGGCCTAAAGCTGACATAAATAAAATAGCATTACTAATCTAATATGCCCCAATTAAGGGGTAATGAGCCAATATTAGGGCTTAACATTGAGATGGCGACGATGATGATCATAATTCCACTTCTGGGTATGTGTTTCACTATAGAAATGTACCTTTGGTATGGTCATGCAATAAACAAAAGGTATTCTCCTTGTCGACTATAGAGGAATTTCTTTTTGGTGCCATTCAAGCAAGTACTGAAGCAGTCTGGATTCGCCAAATTTTGGGAGAACTTGGCCTTCCCTTTCTGACCTTGAATACCATCTACTATGATAATCAAAGTTCCATTCAGACTTCTGAAAATCCCGTTTCTCACAGTAATATGAAACATATTGAGCTCTGTTGGGTTTACTATGAGATGACCTAGGTTCTAACAACAATATTACCAACAAACCCTTCTACCATAGACCCTTCTAGATACCAGAAGGAAACACAATGCACATAGTGCAATACATAGTATCACCTGAGATGGCTTCTATGGGTGGACGCAGGACTCAGATGTCTGCAAACTAGGGATGGGATGTGTTTCTCTCATAGGCTTTTAACCTACTCATTGTTAACCTTCAAACTCTCATTAGATCTCACTCTAGACCACTGTCACAACTATCTTAATAGGATTTCATTAACCATCATAACCACATGTGTTCAATGCTAATCATTTACCTATTGTAATGCAATATTATGATCTAAACAATAGCTATAACATTAGTGCTATCCTCCAGATTCCATTAGCTTATTCTTACTGTGCAGTGTTCATTCCTCTATCATATAACATATTCATCATGAAAACTCATTAAATAAAATACAATCATAGACACTTCATACAGTCACATAAAACATAGATATACCTTCGTTCACCCCCCCGGGGATACATCCACAAATATTTGTCACTTTGGTTCTTTATTCATATTCTCTATAAATCTAGTGCCGCGCACTGTACAATTCTTCCTCCATTACATTCGATCTCCACATATCGCTAAAGTATCTCAGCAAGATATTCTACTCAACCCAAAAATACCTATTACAATCTCAAAAATAAATATGTCTACCCAAAATTACAACAACACACTCATCGTCCTAATACATTCTGCTTATACAAAACTGGGACAAAGCCCTTACAAAAACCCTAACCCTAAGTAGATTAGGTTTTTCCACTTTCTCCTTGACTTAATCTCAACTAGTCCTCAATCCAACCATTGCTCCAAGTCGAATCTTGTCCACTTTCAAACTGCTCCGCAATAGTTTGTCTACTTTGTAATTAATTTTCTTGGCGTTTCTTTTTCCTCTTTTTCTGGCACCACTTTTCCTTTATTCCCTGCGTGCTCCCCTATTTTCCAGCGCTTCTTTAATTCCTTCAAAACTTCTTTGATTTTTCCAAAAATTGGCCTGTGGCAACATGCCCCCAACATTAACATTGTGACTCGTCTCGAGTCACTCATGGACTCCAACATATTTCACTGCATGTGCTAGTGCTTCGTACATCTTTTCTATCCATTGGCATTTTCCCCGTGCTTGGGTGATCTTCTCTGTCATGGCCTCTACCACCTGAGTGGTGACTGTAGGTCTTAATATATCTCCCCCCTTCAAGCCTATATTCTCTATGTTCAATTTCGTTGTGTCAATATCCACAACCAGTTGCTCCTCCTTCTCCTGCAAGGGCTCCAACTGAGCCTATCCTTCCATCTTTTGTGCTTGCACCACATTTTACTTTTCTTGTAGGCTCTTCATCTCTGTATTCGTCCTGATCTTCTCTGGAAGTGACATTGGTTTTTGTCGCTGCTTTACCTCTGACATTTTTGCATGTAATTTTTCTTCCTCCCCTTACAACTCTTGTAGGCTCACATCCTCTAAGAGCTGCGTCCACAACTAGGTTCTCTTTTCTCACAACTCTATCATTCTATGTATATTTTGCGTGATGTTCTCCGCAGATGTTGTTGCATATTTCTCTCTTTGCGCTCTGAGTTCTGGAGGAGTAGTAGGTATTGCATGCTCCTCCATCTCCTTGATATGTTCCTTATACTTCTCCATAGTCTGTGCTGTTTTCCTTATCTTATCTTCTGAAGATGCTTCCTATGATTCTACGCTATTTGAGATGGCTTGAAATACTACATTTATATCTTTCTCCATCTCGTCCAATTTTTTCTGTGCTATCTTCCTCTCTTTACCTTCTTGGCTAATTGCCTCCTTCATTGAGGTGTTGTCTTCTTGTGCCAATTGTAAGTTCGTCGCATCATACCTTTCCCTGGACTGAATCTCCTGCATGATGCTAACCTGCAATTTATACAATGCCTTTGTTGGAATCTTGGGAAAAGGCAAGTCCAATGTCTCAATGTATTTTAAGGGATTTTGTGTTGTCTCCTCATCAACAAATAACATCTCAGGTGTTATGCTGAATTTTACACTCCCTTGTGCTGTGATATGCACTATCTCTCCAGTAGGTGTTCCTTCTCTAGTCTGCGCTAGTTTATTTTTCTATTGTTTCTCTACCCTAATCTTCAACTGCTCCAGTGCAGTTTTTACTTCCTGTATTTTCTCCAGAATCGACACACTGTGATTCTAAACATTCTTCCATACTTATGACAGTTGATCTTCAAATGTGGTGGCTATCAACTCCACATCATATACTTTCAGTGATGTTTGCATTGGAGTTCTGTGGGCCTTCGCCTTATTTCTAGAGCCACTTGCTTTCTCCCCTGTTCTCTTATTTTGGGTGTTTGATTTCATAGATGCCTCTGACATCTGTGTATCCATGTCTGCATCTTGCCAAATTTCTTCCTCCACATGTTTCTCCCGTGTCTCTTTTCTTATTCCTTCTACGTGGACTTTCTCTGTTGTTTCCCTTGGTGCCTGCACTATGCGCAATGGTTTCCTTATAGAAACATGTTGTGATTTATTCTATGTCCTACTTTTCTTTTGAATGGGGCTGCTTGTCCCCACTGGACCTTGTGTCGTCTTCTTCTTTTTACTAGATCCATTCCTATCTGTCTGCTACACGTGGACTGTTCTACCTTACATCTGATTTTGTACTATTGGCATTGTTTTTTGGATCATCGACACTTTCTAGTCCTCAGGCCACTCCTTGAAATCCATCTAGATGTCTTGCATCATCGCGTAGTAACTCAACTGTAGCCACCCCTTGGATGAATCCCTCTTTTCCTGTAGCCACATTCTATGGTGTGATGCTTGGAAATTTTCTATCTTTCCAAACTCCTAGACAAATTCTGGGGAAATCCTCCATGTGTCTGCCAACCTGTTATAGATCTCCGTCAAGTACAGAGAAAATAAATCATTGTTTATTTTCTTTTCATTTGGGTCTATTTTGCTTTGAAGCGACGTGTATTGGGCTGCACCACACTTTCCTGTCCCCTGCATGAACATACTGTATATTGGTTCTTTCCATCCTACCAATGCAATGATGATGAGTAACCATGAGTAGTGGAACTCAGAGCCCCAATCATGCGTGTCCTTGCAATCCTCCAAGTATGAGTTAAGTAGATAATGTTCCCAGCTCATCGAGCTCCCCTTCGCACACTACGGTATAGCTGCTACCACTACTACCGATACTTCTTCCTTTTTTCACTTGCACATTAATTTGCAACCTAAGAGCCTTGTCGCAAATCTTGTTACATGATAATTGATGTCACTGATATTGATTCCCCTATTACCTCTCTCCATGCCATACTTTTCCTTGATTTCGTCAGAGATGGATTTTTCTTTCATTTTTTCCTGTAAGTACTACTCTGGATTCTCCCTATCCATGGGTATCCTTGTGATTGCTACAATCAAATCAATGTTGATAGGAACTGACCTATCCATCCATAGAATTCCTCCATGCACCCTTGCTAGGAGTTGATTCACACATCCATTGATGTGTTTATCATGCCCAAAGTGTGGTATATCCAGTAAATTCAATATTCCCGTGTTGTAGAGCCCCAAGATCCACTGTGCAGGCTCCAACAGTGGCGCGCTTGATGGGCCCTCTCCCCTATTCTCCAAATAGTTATGTGGTACCAAATATGAGAAATTGACTGCGTATTCTATGTCATGCCCATATTATTTGATGGTATCTACTCCTCCCACAATCTCATCCTTGACCTTCACTCCCTCGGGGATTTTCGACATCACGATTTCCAATTCCGCTTGCATGCATGATATTTCTTGCGCACTGCTCTCTTCTCACGCCTTCTTCTTCCCTTTCAGGGACGACATCTTGACCTATGATATGACCTGGTGCTCTATTTCATTCTCTACGTCTGGATCTAGGCCCTGCTACACTGAATTTGTGGCATGTTCATCCTGTTGCGACCCTTTTCCCCTGAACATGTCAGATTTTTTTCTCTTTGCGTCCTCTAGCTGCTCAACCTCATGTGCTGGGATTTTTTCCTCCTCCACATGCATGGTAGTAGGTCATACTTCAACCTATGGATATCATCCACATCCATTACAGTGGGAATCTATTGCATCCCTTTTTTTGTCACCCGAGCATTACTTCTCTTGTTTCACCCAGCTCTACTCGACGCTCCGACTCTCAGTGGTGACATCCTGCTAAAATTCTAATTGATGACCACAACTATCCACTTGATTTTATCACTTCACACCCTCTCACACTCAACTCTTTCTCTTTTTTCTTCTCTTTAGTGAAAAAACACAAATGACCACATTTCCCCCCTTTTTTTGACTTTATAGAGGGGCAACGAAATGACAATTGTTCCGCACTGACAATTTTCACTTTTTCACTTTTTCCTACATGCTCCACTTTTATACCTGTCAACCATTTCTCAACGCACATTGTTTTCAAATTGGTTTTTCTGTGGCACACTTGTTAATGCTAACAATTCTATTACATCAAAATCTCTAATGTTCTCCTATCTTTTTGTCTTTTTGTTACCTTTCTTCTTTTTATGTTTTTTTGTCTTTTTCTTCTAACATCTGCTATATACAATATGTCAAATCACACATTTTCTTTCTGTTTTACCATAGGTTGTTAGGTCGACTATCTTGATATAGTTTCAATCGACTGTTGTTCATTAGTTCTATGAGATTCTTTCCTGCAAGATATTTTAGTTGCATAACACCTCCATTTGTGATGGCCTCTACATGATAAGACCCTAACCAATGCATTTTGAACTTCCCGGGGTGCTATACATACCTGTTGTCATAGAGGCGAACTAGATCTCCTTCCTTAAATATTTTCTTTTTTATGTTCCTATCATGCCAATCTTTGTCCTTTGCTTTCTGTACTTCCTGGTGAAATCCTTCTAAAACAATTTCTTCTTCTAGCTCCATCAACTGATCCAATCTTTCTTGCACAAAACCTTCTTCTGTCATGTTGGTGATTGCTGCAATGCACAGACTAGGTATTAAATAATCTAATGGAGCCACTACTTCCTGCCCATACACCACTCTGAATGGTGTCTGTCCTGTAAGCTTCTTGCATGTAGTCCTGTAAGCCCATAATAATGTTGATACCTTCAAATCCCAATCATCCTTATTCACATTGGAAATATTTGTCAGTGCATTCTCTAGAATATTGTTAAAATATTCTACTGTACCATTTTCTTAGGGATGGTAAGGTGTGCTCTTCTGATGGTATATCTCAAATTCTTATTTCATAGATTTGATTATATTGTTAATAAAATTATTTCCCTGATCACTCAACAAAATTCTAGGACATACAAATCTAGTCACCATGTTCTCAAAGAGAAAATGCACTGCAGTTTCTGTGATGCAGTCCTTCACTGGGGCTACTTCTGCCCATTTGGTTAAATATTTTGTCACAATGATGATGTATCTGGCTCATGATATCCTTGTTGGTTAAATAATAGGTCCAATGAAATCCACATCCCATTTATCAAATACCTGTAAAGTTACTTGGGGAATAAGTGGCATTTCATCCCTTCTGGATGGTTTCCCCAACTTCTGACAGACATCGTAGGTCTGGCAGTATTCATTTGCATCCTTATGTACTATAGGCCACCATAATCCTACGCGCAACACCTTCTATGTTGTAGGATTTCCTGCATAGTTCCCTCCAACTATCCCTTTATGTGCTTCTGCTAGAACCATGGAGAATTCCTACTCCATCACACATCTTCTTAGAATTCCATCTGCACCTAGCTTGTATAAATGACCTGTAATCAACTGATATTCTACAACGCACACTACCAACTATTTTTTCTATGCGATAGTAAATTCCTTGGGAGCCATTCCCATGCTCAGAAATCCAACAATGTCAGCGAAATAATCATCAACAATCTGAACAGAAAATAAGTTAGCATCAAGAAAATTCTCCTCCAAGTTCTTTGGCTCCTCTCCATTAGTAATTATCGACAAATGATATGGTCCTGCATTCAACTTCCATGGTTTTACTATGATTTCAAAATGATATTCCTGAAACAATAAAAACCATCTACATATTCTTCCCCCCAACACTGGCTCTTTAATGAGGTACTTCAAAGAAGAATGATCTATAAACATCTTAAAATGTTGACCCAATAAATAATGTCTAAACTTCTGTAAGGCATATACCATAGCCAGACCTTCCCATTTTGTAGTATTATAGTTCTGCTCAGACTCATATAACTTTCTAATAGCAAAATGTATTGAGTGATCAATGTCTCCTTCACCTGGTTGTGCCAAAACTGCTCCAAGTGAAATGGATGAAGCATCCACATGCACATGAAATTATTTTGTCCAATCTGGAAAGCTAAAAATTGGTGATGTCACCATATTCTCCTTCAATATGTCCAAGCTCTCTTGGCATTCATCATTCCATTGAAACACAATGTCTTTCTTTAGTAACTTTTCCATGGGCACAATAATCTTTGCATAGCCCTTTATAAATTTCCTGTATTACCCTATGTGGTCCAATGTTGCTCTCAACTGGCGCACTTAATTTGGTGGTGGTAAATTGACAATAACAACAATCTTTGCATGGTCTACTATCAAGCCCTATTTTCATACAATGTGTCCAAGTAGGATACCAAATGGTGTACTGAATATACATTTATTAATGTTCAAGGAAATATGACATTGCCTACATATCTCTAACATTAATCTTAGAATTTCTACATGGTCCTTCAATAAACTGAATATTTTCCAATCATCTAGATAAACTTCTAAAAATTTATGTGTAAAATCCTTGAATGCAACTAATACTACTTTGGAAAATATTGTTGGTGCATTCTTTAAACCAAATCGAATGAATGTGTACTAATATGATCCCCACTCTATTACAATTGTGGTTTTGTATCTTTCCTCCGAAGCAATTATGATATGATGGTAACCTCAAAATCCATCTATGAAGGAGTATACTTCCTGTCGTCCCATATTCTCTAAAAATTCATCTATAAATGGAGTAGGAAAAGGATCATGTAGACATGCATCAGTTAAATTTTTCAGATCCACACATATCTTAATCCCTCCAGTCTTATTTTCCTGGAGTACCATTGGAATAATCCACTTTGATTCTTCCACAGGCTCTATGATTCTTGACTCTAGCATTCTGTCAATTTCTACCTTAACCTTCTGCTTATATATGGGGTTTAATTTGTATGGTATATGTCTCACTTGTCTCGCATCTAGTCTAAGGTGTATCTTCATCTCTCCAAGTTCTCTTGCTACCCATTTCATCTCTAAAAATGTGGTTGGGAATAAGTCACTATATTCACACAATAATTCAATTATCTTTTCCATTGTCTCGTTGTCATAGTAGTCTCCAATGCTGGCTATATTGGGTTTCTCTCTAGTCCTAATAACGAATTTATTAATGCTCATTTGATCCAGGTGGATATCGGTGGCCACCCACCTTTTCCAACTGGCTCAAAACAATTTTCTGGCAATTTTGGTAATTTACTATTTTTAGCAGTTTTTAACTTTCGAGGCCATTTTGAGGACCTAAACGACGTTTTTGAGAAAATAAGGAGAAATATGAAAGTTTCTTTAATATTTCCCCCAAAATGAATCTCCTCGACGATACCTTTCCAATGGGCTATCATGTGCCTAAAACGAAGATCGTATGCAAAAGTTACGACCCCCATAAGTTGATGTACTAACTTACCCAAACGGGGCCCACATGACTTTTGGCGCTTCATCTCCTAGGGTTAGGTTTTTGGATGTCTATGGTTTTTGGCATTCCTGTTTATTGTGAAAATGCCTTCAGAGCCTCATTGTAATCATCTTCTTTTGAATGCGAGTAGCTGTCACATCTCTTCTCAGAGATACACTGCCACCATTCTAGCGAGTCTTTCACTCTGTATTTTTACAGTCTCTGTACATTTATTTCATTAATAAAAATCGTGTATTATTGTATATCTATGTTTATGGTTTCATCTATGATACATTTATGTTATATTATTGAATATCTGCGATATCTCTGTGCATTTATTTATTATATCTCCGCTCTCATTTCGTGCTGCTGAAAATAATCCGTATTAGTGGTATCAGAGCAGGCTGCTCTTGGTCGTTTTTTCAGTGCATGTCCACAACGAGGTATGAGTATATCAATTTGGGTCTCGAGCTTGTCTCTCTTGAATAAAATCGCTCTCACATGCCCAAGAAACCCTCCATGGAAGAAGAAAAGAAAAACAATGGAGCTGACGATCCTATAAATATGTTGCTTGAGCAAGCTCTCACGCGACAAAGGGACAAAATGATGGAGAATTTTTCCCAAATCCTTCAACGCCTGCCAATAGAAATAGACGCATATTCATCAAACAACCACTTTGGAATCACCTCTGCTTTCAAGGTACAGGTTAATTTTGATATTCCCATATTTGAAGGTTAGATAGATGCGGATGCCCTAGACAAATGGTTAAATCTGCTAGACAGTTATTTCTCTATTCACCATTTTTTCGATAGGGAAAAGATCACCTTCACACTCCTTAAATCTCTCGTCCATGTAAAAAATTGATGGGAAACTTACTCAGAGCAAATTTCCACAGAGGAGTCTGGAATATATGGGGTCGAGCCCACTTGGTATTTTTTTGTAGATGCGGTAAAGAAACAGTATAACCCTGTTGGAAACTATGAGGACCAGTACATGAGATGGACCACACTATGACAAGAGAGGGGCCAAGCAGTTCCAGAGTTCACCAATACCTTCCATACCTTATGCACCAAGCTGGGTATCAGAGACTCTGAACAACATTTGGTTTTTAAATACCGTGGGGTTCTACAAAGATACATCCAAACTAAAATGGATTTTCTGGACATCTCAACACTCGGTGCTGCTTATCGATATGCTGTTAAAATCGAGCAGTAATTTAAGCACCAGAACAAATGAGAGTTCGGGTTTCCAAATCCTCAATAACCAAAGATGACCCTAACAAACAGTCTCCTGAAAACCAATCCAGGCCACAGGAAAAGAACGGTCATGGGAAGACAAAGAAGGACACCAAAAAATGGTGCGATTTCCACAAAATCCCCTAACACAACATCGATGAATGTCACTCAAAATAGTTATTGGTGGTCGAGATCAAGACAAGGAGACGAACCCTGATTCAGAATCTGATTATGAAAATACTGGTAAAAGACAGATCATCAACGCAGACCCCACTGTTATTGTTGCGACCACAACAATTCAACCAGAAGAACCAATAGATCCAGAAGAGGGGCAACGCCTTTTTCATTCATATATGTGGGTGAAGGGGACCCCACTACATTTTATTGTTGATAGCGAAAGCCAGAAGAACCTCATCTTAGCAGAGGTTGTCAAACAGTTGGGATTGTCGACAACACCACACCCGCAACCATACAACATCGGGTGGCTTCGCCAAGGACGAGATCTTCGTGTCAGCCAACAGTGTCGATTGTCATATGGAATCAAGCCCTTCAAGGATGAGGTATTATGTGATGTTGCCCCACTAGATGAATGTGATGTTCTCTTGGGCCAGCCATATATGTGGAGACGCCATACTGTTTATGAGTCTCGACCCCGCAGTTTCATTGTTTCTTTAGGGGTTCATCTCTACAGAATACCAGAGGTAGTTCCGACTATTGTTCCACCTAAACAGTGACACAAGGTAGTATCTCACACTGCAAAATTCAGCTTCTTCACAATCTGTTCAAAAGGGGAATAGAAGGAAACCGTAACCACTACAACCTCGCCCCAAGCACCTTCTATCCAGCAAAAACATGTCTACAAGGTTGCAACAAAGTGAAAACATTCCTTTTTCACATTTTCCTCTCATGTAGCTCGACTTCCTGAACAACCTCAGCCTCAACAGGTTCATGACAAACTTCCACAAACTGAGCAGCGTGACGTCTCCAGTAAGGCAAGAAACTCACCAAGATTCAGATTCAACAAACGTTTTTCCCTCTCCCTCGGGCACTCAACGCAATGGATACCATTGCTTCCTAAGGAGGGAGGATTTATCTAGGTGGATATTGGTGTCCACCCACCTTTTCCAATTGGCTCAAAACAATTTTCTGGCAATTTTGGTAATTTACTATTTTTAGCATTTTTTAATTTCCAGGGCCATTTTGAGGCCCTAAACGACATTTTTGGGAAAACAGAGAGAAATATAGGAGTTCCTTCGATATTTCCCCCAAAATGAATCTCCTCAACGATACCTTTCCAACGGGCTATCATGTGCCTAAAACGAAGATCGTATGCAAAAGTTACGACCCCGGGAAGTTGATGTACTAACTTACCCAAATGGGGCCCACATGACTTTTGGCACTTCATCTCCTAGGGTTAGGTTTTTGAATGTCTAGGGTTTTTGGCATTCCTGTTTATTGTAAAAATGCCTTCAGAGCCTCATTTTAATCATCTTGCGAATGTGAGTAGCCGTCACATCTCTTCTCAGAGATAAGCTGCCACCATTCTAGCGAGTCTTTCACTTTGTATTTTTACAGTCTCTGTACATTTATTTCATTAATAGAAATCATGTATTAATATACATCTGTGTTCATGGTTTCATCTTTGATACATTTCTATTATATTATTGAATATCTGGGATATCTCTGTGCATTTATTTATTATATCTCCACTCTCATTTCGTGCTGAAAATAATTTGGATCATCATTGGTGTAGTAAATTCTTATGATTGTAACTGAGGTCATTCTAACCCTCTTTCTCCTTCCCCTTTTATTATCTGTATGTCACGTGGGTTGTCTTCTACTTCTTCATCCTCTATAGCATGATAACAATAAACTAACTGCTCAAGTGTTTCTTTTCTGTATTCTCTGTCTACTATCACTGTGTCTACCCCGTATTCTTCAAATATCTTCCTTTTCATCCTCTATAATTTCAGATCCACCCATGGATTCTCACTTTCAAATGAAAAGGTCTTAATAAAGTTTTTTTTCACTATGAACCAACTCACAGTTACTCTGCGTAGTTCCTTCTCCTTGTACCAATTGCTAGGTATTCCTTCCAATGCATGAAAAAATAATGCATCCATTCCCCTGGTGGTACCAATCTCTAGTTAGTGACACAATAATTTATATGATGTCTTGGGTTCCCTCTTCCATCATACTTTTGTAAGGGTCTATCCTGTTGAATCCTACTGAATCTTATGTGCATGAGTCACTTACACTGATTCCAACCCTGAATTACCTTCTTGTGTGCAACCCACCATCGTGCAGGTGTGTCCCTTAGTGCTATATCCAACACTAGTAATATCTGACTATCCAACACCTTCAATTCAAATTCTGTCAGAAATTTTTCTAAATTGTCCTCTTCAGTAAATGTGGTAAATTGTCTTACTTATGTCCCAACCCATCTTACTGCGCATGTAACTTTGGTGCACCTCCTAGTAGAGACTTCATACAATCTTTTCTACCAGTTTTCTACTCCAGTATCTGAATCTGACATATCGGAATTGATACTCCTCCAACTGAGTACTCCATCTGTAGTTGGATTCACATAGTCTTCCTCTTGTGCAATAGTCCTATACAATTGGTTGACATCTTCATCTAGAACACTGTTAGACACATGTTCTACATATATTTCACACTCTGAGGGATCTAAAGGTGCTACTACCCTAAATTTCCCAACTTCAAATATCATCTTTCTAGTCTTCAAGTTAATTATGACATGATTATCAAAGGCCTAATCAATTCTTAATAGTGCTGGAAATGGTATTGACTCATCCACCTTATCTATTACTTCAAAATCTGTTGTGGTGCGCACACCATCTAAATACACTATTGCATTCTTCAATCTACCTATGGGAATCAGTCTCTGTTAGTTTTCTAACTTCAAATGGATATTGGAATACCCTAGTGTAGGTTCTCCCATTGCTTCCCAAGTCTTCTTTGGAAAAATGTTGACATTTGATCCAAAATCTAGGATAACATTTCCCATATTAAAGTCTCCTATATTTGCATTCAATCTAAACTCCCTACTAGTTCTTTTCTTTCTATGGACTTGATTAATATTCTTAGGTTCTATTCCTACCCCTTATTCTATGTTACTCAAGCATATTTTTAAACAAATCTATGGCATTCTTATCATTAAGTAATTTAAAGCAAGATTTCAAGAAATTCTTTAAGTTACTTACTTTATCTGTTTTCTCTCCTTTGTAAGTATGGTCCAAAGACTGAGGCATATAAAAAATAGGAGTATCATAACTCGACACAATGTTTGAAGTGGATGCTTCATTCTTCTTTAGAAACTCCTTCTTTTATTCCTTGAAAGTTTCCTTCTCTTTATTTGCATAAATTTGCTGTTGTGGTTGAGTGTTCTTCTGAATCCAACACTGAGATTCCTTCTTCTGATTCTGTGCATCTGCTCCTGTCTTCACTCCTCCTCTAGTCACTATATTGATGTTCCTCCCATGATCCCTTATTTCTATAACAATCCACTAAACATTCTGGTTGTTTATATTCCTCTTCTCCTGGATATTTGTCATTAACTTCGGGTACTCTTCTATCACGTGATCTACTGCTCGATAGTACATACATGTTGTTGTTGGTTGAGGATAATATCTGGTATAGTGTCCTTGCTATTGAAAATTATGGCAGATAATAGGCCTTCTACCTTTTCCCATTCCTCCTCTTCCTTTGCCTTTGAATCCTCCTTTGTTCCCTTGTGGATCCATATTCTGTTGATGATATTGTGGTGCCTAATTATACTGCGAGGTTTGCCTAAACTATGTCACTACTTGAAATTGTTGTGCATTGCCAAAGTCTGGTGCAGTTTGTCTTGCCATCAACTTAAACAACATCCTATATGCATTTGAGGTTCTTTCCTTGATTAACTCTAGAGTTTTGTAATTTTTGTCTTCATAGCCCATTGATTTACAAAATTTATAGAAAGTACTCTTCAATTTTGTCTTGTACTTTTGCATCATAGGACAATGAGAAGGATCATGCCCATGTGTCTTTCATATTTGACACCAAGGACCTCCCATAAGAAAAGGATTTGGCATTCCTACTCCTAGATACTATGCAAATTTCAAAAACTCATTCTTGTGATGTCCCTCTGATCTGCACAGGGTACACCACATTGCTTCTCTTTTCTCCCTATTCTTGTTCTGGTTCAACTGCAGTATCAAGTTCTTCAGGTCTTCTTTCATCTCCTATATGGTTGGATCTGTCTGCTTATATTGATTTTCCTTTAACTACATTGCTACTTGTAGTGCCTCTACCTAGTTTTGAAATTTCTACTGTCTCAATGAATAGTTGAAATTTGGTAACATAGAATTTATAAAAAACTGTCTACGCTACATGTCAGAAATATGATACTTCAATTTACCTTTTAATGTCTTGAAATTATGATGAAAGTCCCATACTGATTCTCCTGGTTTTTGTCTAACCTCAATAATCTCATTCATAATTTGATCCTCTCATTTTTGCCTCTGAAACTTAGTGATGAGTACCTGCTTGATATCTGCTACTATTCTCGGTGCACCCTATCAATTATTTACTGCCAGGTTCATGTACCAATCTAGCATGCATTTTCTGGATGTTATTGCTTACTTCGCTACTTTTGTTTCCTCATCAATGAATCTTTTTTCTTCCCATATTCTCTCACACACAAATAGGTACTTCTTTGGGTCTTTTGATCCATCCCCATGAAACTATGGTAATGTTATCATTGGATCTATGCCTGCCATTGTCAAATGTGTTGTACCTACTCCATGTAGTACTACTATTTGTGTATTGTTGTTCAAACTTGAGCTCCCACTAGTGTTGCTACTAGTAATTCCACTTGTACCACTACCTGTACTGATATTGGTACTTCCACTTGTATCCTCACTTCTAGTCTGATCTCCTAGATTCTTCTTACCGTTAGTCACTGGTTCTCTAAAAAACTCTTACTTTGCTGATGTGTTAATCGTACATGGGGTTGTAGGTTCTACACTGATTCATATCTGGACAGAGGTATATGCTTATGTAACATCCCGCTCTTGCACACTGAGTGAACTTATTCTTTGAGGACACTTGCTCGCAAGTGATCCAGATTACTATACTATTAAACATTTGATTTTGATTATGAGACGTTATGGGTTGATGACCTGTTGTTTTAATGCATTGACATAGACAGGTGCTATTGACTCAGTTTTACTGAGTGTGCAAGATCTTGGACCTCGAGGATGCAGAGGCATCAATGGAACCCCTTGGACTCCAGATCGAGTCGGGGAGTGTACCATTGGGGTTTGATTGTTTTATATGTGATATTAGTGCATCTGATTAGACGATATGATATGGATATATTCTGACATGATTCATTGATGATGCAGGCTGACAATAGCTTTCCGACCAGACTCACATGTGGAATAAGGGGGTCACGCACGACTACTAGAGAGGTTGAGGGAGAGGTGTGGACAACAACCCTGCCACAACCTACTAGCACTCCCATTGTGGCTCGAACTGTAGATTAACGTTTACCTAGTTCGAGAGGACCCATGATGCCATGAGGTAAGACTGCGACAGTCGCTCACGATGATTGTAACAGGCACATAATAAGGCGGGGGCCTTATTCCTTAGAGTCCCTTAGTCTCCCACAAGTTCACCTGGCAAAGTATTGACTCCAGGGGTTTTTGATGTCTACCAAGTCAGTGAAGAGGCGAGTGGCACCCTTGGAGCACGTGGTGTGTCCTGAAGGGCATGTCGTGCAAGAAAAATGGAAAGAGATGAGTGGCACCCTTGGAGGACATAGTGCATCCTGAAGGGCACATCGCGCACATGAAACATGTGAGGCAAGTGGCACCCTTGGAGCACCTAGTGTGTCTTGAAGGGCACATCACGTTATTAATGATAAATGAATGAACCTAGATGGCCTTAGGACTAATAACGTGATGATAATTTTTTAAAACAAATTCCCTAATAAAATGTCGGCCATGAAAATTAAAGTCTAGGTCTAATTTACTGGTGGCAAAATTTTCTCTATCCTTTATATATAAAAAAAGGGAAAAAGAATATATATATATATATATATATATATATATATATATATATATAATTATTTTATTATATTATGATAATTAAAAGTTAATTTCTACACCTACCAAATTGAGTTCTAAATGAAAAGGGGAAAGAGGAAAATCTAGAATAATTAGGAAACTAGGAAAAGAGGGAAACATAAAAAGAAAAGGGAAACACAAGGGAAAAAGAAGAAAGTCAAACTTCGTAAGGTATCTACCATTTAAGAACTTTCTAAATTTAAACTGAACTAACAAATTAATAATGGGGAAAGTCGTTAAAAATTGTAAGAGAATTTGTGGACACCTATGAGAGATTCTAAGAGTAACTCTAGGTGGGTGAGGTAAATAAGGGTAATTAATTAATTAAAGAAATTAATTTATGGAGGAAAGAAGGGGATGGGTGACACATGTACGAGGATAAATTTTTTTTGAATTAATTTCTTAAACTTTAAATAAAATGGGATTTGGGAAAGTAAGGGACTTCGAAACTCTATATATTGAAGGGAGGAGAGGGATGAAGGATCTCTTCTATTTGCATAATGTTACGTTGCATAAATATCTACTTGACTGAATTATCTTGTGGGAGTTGGGATACCCAACTCGGTGAGGAGTGGTAGCTCGACCTTGCGAGGTGAGCTAGGAGCTAGCTGATTCTCTGGTTAGCGTGCGTGGCCCCTTTGCAGCTCAGGGGGCTACAGGGGAAGAAGAGTACCCCTAGCATTGGCTGGGAGGTACCGATGAAGTCTCTTTGGTCGGCAAGCGGGTGTTGCACGGAGTGAGTGGGACATCAACTTAGAGCGGGCGATCAGGCAACGATACTCTTTCTTCATTTTGTATGGTAGATTATAGTAGTAATATGCTTTGGAACTGCATGTTTAGTGGGAATGTAAATTGATTGTCTAGCGTTCTAGTTGTTGACTGAATTTTCCTTAGCCTATCTCGATGATTGATTGGCTCCCATGGCCTTCGATTCCTGGCATGTATTGACTGCCTTGGGTGTATTGATTTGTGAAGTTTGTGGTTGTTTTTCCCTTCGTCCCTAGATCATCAGTCCTCGCCTGAGCAGTCATCCAGGAGCCTGATCTACGGTCGTCGCTTCGGCGTTAATAGACCTATGGATCTCAACGCTCTTTTTTTTTGTGCGTGGATGATGATAGAAGGACGTTCTCGTCAGCCGTCTATCTCTGTTCTTGTCCTTGGCTGATTGTTGATTTCACCATTTGGAAAAGACCTCTGTGTATGGATTATCTTGCGTCCTGGTTGGTTTTTCTCTGCGCCTTGATTGATAGAATCCCTGTGATCATTTCCATGACTTTTCCCATTGGATCCTTGTGTTTATCTTACTATTGTCTATGTTGTATTTGTATTAAGGAAATGGAAAAATGAATTGATTCCCTGTTTGCTTTTTATATTTGGTGTTCTGGCAATGGAAAAATGAAATGACTTCATGCCTGCATTTTTTTTTATTGGGTATTCTGGCAATGGAAAAACGAAATGATTTCATGTTTGCATTTTTTTTTTTTATATTTGGTATTCTGGAAATGGAAAAACAAAATGACTTCATGCCTGCATTTTTTATATTGGGTATTTTGGCAATGGAAAAACAAAATGATTTCATGTCTGCATTTTTATATTTGGTATTCTGGCAATGGAAAAATGAAATGATTTGATGTCTGCTTTTTATTATTTGGTATTCTGGAAATGGAAAAAAAGAATGACTTCATGCCTGCATTTTTACATTTGGCATTCTGGCAATGGAAAAACAATTAAATTTCTAAGTCCACGTCTTGCACTTAAGAATTTCTATTTTTTTTTATTACCTCTTGCCTGACAATTCGCCCCTCTCTGGACTGCATTTCATTTTATTGCTAGGGTGATTTTTTCCCTTGTTGAAGATTGAGTTAAGCATTAAAAACTTACTGCTATTGGATTCTTGTGAATTCCCACGAATTGCAATTAAATGACCTCTGCGTCTTCCTATTGAATGCCCACGATTTTTACCATTAAATGTGATTGAGGTTGCTGTTCTTATCCACGAATTTTCCAGAGAAATGATCTCTGCATCTTCCTGTTGAATTGCCCATGATTTTTGTCATTTAATTCGTGACTGAGAATGTTGTGGAATGCCCACGTTTTTGTCTTTTAAATGTAGACTGATATGTTGTTTATTTTCCCACGATTTTTGTCATTTAATTCGTGACCGAGATGCTGTGGAATGCCCACGTTTTTGTCTTTTAAACATTGACTGAGTTGCTGTTGAAATTGCCCACGATTTTAGCGATTTGAATCATAAACTGACTAGCTAGAATGACCACGGTTTGATATTTAAAAAATGACTAAGTTGTTGTTGAAATTGCCCACGATTTTAGCCTTTTAAATCATAACTGACTTTGCAGTAAATGACCACGTTTTTTCCTTTAATCTGTGACTTTGTTTGCCCTTATATGATGGACTGTGTTGATGTTGATTGGATACATTTTCCTTTAATTGTTGAATTTGTTGTCAATTGGGCACGTTGCCATTAAATTTGTGTACTGCGTTTTGCTGACATATGGAACAACGTTTTTCCTTTAAAACTGTGACTGTGCTGTTGCTGGAATGACCACGATTTTCCACCATTTGTGCACTGCATTTTGACTGTTATGTGCTACACCGAGTTAATGGATAACAGATCTCTTCTAAATAACTAATTTCCACAGCGAGTTAAATGGAAAGAAGTCGTGTTATTCGCCTTGTTATTTCTATATTAATTGTTATGTAACTGCCATGTTAATTTCCTTGTTGAATTTCTCCAACAATGTTAATAGTTAGTAGTTTCCTTCTCAATGTTAATGGACTGCTAGTATTGTTAGTTCGACCAATGTAGTTAGACTACATGTTGAGGTTTAAATTGTTCATAAGGGTTATAATGGTAGCATTCTACATTAAGTTTGTTAATGTTGTTATCTAAGTTAATTGCTAGTCGGATGGAGATTTGAATTATTATAGAATTGTTCATTTAGGGTGTAATAATGATTAAAATTTGATTGGTGAGTAAAGACTAGATTGTCAATTTTAGACTTGCTAAATTGATTATAATTGAGGTTAGATTGTATTTATAATTATAGTTCTAGTATTGATTACTTAGACTTGTTAGATTGATTGTATTAACATGAAATTAGCGGGTGCATTAATGACTAGTTATAACTTAGATGTGCCCTGTATAGAATGGAAACTCATGTTAAATTAGAATGTAATCATGGACCGGTTACCCTGGGTGATTGGTGGGGTCGGGGACGATGTCGTGTGGGATGGTGTCACCCCTTGTCTTCGTTCTTTTGTGTCTTGTCGTCCTTTCGTGTGGGGCTAGGTATAGTCTCCCAGTCAGTTTTTGGTTCCTAGCACGTTGGAGTTTTCTAGATTCCTTGATCTCGATAAATTATGTTTGAGCCAAGGTTATTGATGCGTCTATCACTTGGTAACAACATGATCCCTAATGTGGGGATCATGGCACGCCTTATGGGTTAGCGACGAATGATATCTTTGTCGGAGTCGGTGCCTACCATGTGAGTGTGGCTGAGCGTCATATGTTGACTTGGGTGCATGCATTGGTTCATGCACCTTGAGGTTCTAGTATTGTTCATCAACGTTGTTATGTTGGGAAGGGGAATTTGTCCCTTAGCTTGTAGGCGTGTCTTGTTGCGTCTGGCAGTTAGTCGTTACTCCTGGTTATTCTGTGCCTGTTTTGCTCGGTTGCCCTTGTGCCTGTGTGTGGTGTCGTAGTTGCATGTTTCCTGGGTTGCATGTTTCTTTTCGTCATCTGTGGTGTGGTCAAACTATTTTCGTCGTTGCCTTCTTTCCCCTTAAATCTTAAAAAAACCTAAAAAAAAATAAAAAAAAATTGGCTTCACTCGTGCCCGTAACACTGGGGACGTTACATCTTCCTCATTAGATCCCACTCCTCTAGTATTTCTTTCATATGTGGCGTGTATTATTTACTCAATGTGATCCACAACACGAAGATCCTCTACCTCTTCTTCATCACTCTCCAAGCCTTCCCTCTCGACTACTGCTCTGTTCTTCCTATTGAGCTTATACTGGTAGGGTCTTCCACTGCGCGTTGTACTTGCCTTATGCATCATTTCATGGATATCCTCTTGATCCATCATGATGGGATGTTTCTCATTACTACACTCTTCTCTATCCATTTCCCCCTCCATCTCAGACCTTCCTCAAGTTTCCCACAACTCCCCCATGCACGCAGGGTAGTTTAGTTATCTGATTCCATAGTTAATACTCCTTTATCATGCAATAATCTCTTTACCAAAGTGTACAATGATATGATGTACCTTCCCCTTGGACCCTTCAAAAAATACTTCTCTTATACACTGTAATACTTCAATGTATCTACTGCAAACTCAGTGATATACCCCACTACAATGTTGTCTAGCCAAAAATCTACTGCGTGCGTGAATTTGTTATTTACCCTTTTCAACCAAATGATACTTTCTTCTGTCCACTCCATTGATCTAACCCTATTTGTCAGATGGATATGTTTCAACGATGTTATCCACTCCTGTAATACCATGGGAAACTCACTAAAGAAACTCTTGTGTATTTCACTGAATACGTATCTCTCCAAATACTCTCTTGGATTAAACCTAGAGCTTCTATTATCTTTATGGGAAAAATCTGATTCCTCAATTGTCAACCATCTTTCAATATCCTCTTTTGTGGGGTTCCAACCTAAAAACATTCCCTTTCTTAAGACCTCGCACTATACTATGTGATACATACCTCCCAATCTAATCTTCTGAGTTCCAACCGACAACAGAACCATTGTTGGGTTTACTATGGGCTGACCCAGGTTATGACTATAATATTACCAACAAACCCTTCTACCATCGGCCCTTTTAGATACTATAAGGAAACACAACGCACAAAGTGCACTGTGTAGTCTCACCCGAGATGGTTTCTATGGGTGGCTGCATGACTTAGATGTCTGCAACCCGGGGATGTGATGTGTTTCTCTCAGAGGTGTTTAATGTACTCATTGTTAACCTTCAAACCCTCACTAGATATCACTCCAGACCACTTTCAGATCTATCTTAATAGGACTTCATTAACCATCATAACCACATGTGTTCAATGACAAGAATTTACCTACTGTAACACAATATTCCGATCTAAAAAATAGCTATAACATTCATTTATTTAGTGCTATCTTGTAGATTCCATTAGCTTATCCTTACTATGTAGTGTTCATTCCTTTATCATATAACATATTCATCATGAAAACTCATGAAAGAAAATACAATCATGGACACTGCATATAGTCACATAAAACAAAGATATATAGTGGTTCACCCACCACTAGGGCTACGCCCACAAAGATTTGTCGCTTGGGCTCTTTATTCATATTATCTGCAAATCCATTACATTCGATCTCCACAGATCACTAAAGTCTCTCAGCAAGATCTTCTACTCAACCCAAAAATACCTAATACAATCTCAACAATACATATGTCTACCCAAAAGGACAACAACCCACTCATCGTGCTAATACATTCTACTTATACAAAACTAGGACAAAGGACTTACAAAAACCCGAACCCTAAGTGGATTAGATTTGGCCAATTTCTCCTTTACTTAATCTCGATTGTTCCTCGATCCAACCATTTCTCAAAGTTGACGCTTGTCCAGTTTCCAACTGCTCTGTAATAGTTTGTCCACTTTGTAACTACTTTTCTCGGTGTTGCTTTTTACTCTTTTTCTGGTGCCACTTTTCCTTTATTCTAGGCGTTGTTCTTTCCTCTTTTTCCGGCGCCGCTTTTTCTTTATTCCTGACGTGCTCCCCTATTTTCTGGTGCTTCTTTAATTTCTTCAAAACTTGTTCTATTTTTCCTAAAATTGGCTTGCGCCAACAAGCTCCATGCTCACTACTTATAGCATTTAGTTCATGAACACATTGTTTCTATTTAATATTGTTGTACCGAAGATCAAGCTAATGATGTATTCACTAAACCTTTAGACAAAGCCATATTTTTCAATATTCTCACTTTTCTTGGGCTTCAAGAAGATGCAATTATGGGGGGGTGTTCGAGTGATATAATTTCACCTCCTGAAACTCCAAAGTTGTGTGCCAGTGGGGGGGTGTTGGGACATCAAGCATTGATGGCTCATCACACATCTCCTGGGTTCAGTCGGTTGAGAGGTGAACCCTCATATAGATACATTTGGTCCAATATTAGACCATCACACCTTACCATTCAGTTGAGTAGTCAATCTGCCTGTCGGTCGGATATTCGACCAACAGTCGAAGCTAGTCAGGTGGTGGATCAACCATACCAAAAATCGACTATGGGTTGGAAAGATAGTTCGTTGGGTCGATTCCTATCAATTTGAATTGACAAAGAAGATTTTGTGGAGTCAACTCTAACCGTCGATGGTTATATGTGGACAAGATCCTCCAGATTCTATGAGAGTTGGTTGGATCTTGAGACTATAAAAGGGGACCCTTTGGGTCGTTATCAACACAACGAATGTGAATTGAGATTGCAGAATAGATCATGCAAATCAAGATGTGAAATATGCACTATGATGTTATGATAATAGTATGTTGTGCTTAAGTGTTGTAATGGTGTCTTTAGATGCCACCTTTGTTATTCAATATTTTTCCCTTCTTTGATTATTTGTAACTTAATGTGTTCTTTGTTTCATGTCATGTTCCACCTTATTCCCCAACAATAGGGGGTGATAGGGGTTATTATTTTTAGCATACATTAGGTGATGTAAATTCATAGGAGAATGGGTATGTTGCTATAAAAAATAATTAAGGAACTTGTGGTGATGTTGAGATAGGTGATTGAGGACTACAATGAAGTGATGCTTGGAGAAAGTAGTGAAGAGCTGACATTTATGTTCAGAAGTGCAGTGGAGAAGCAATTTCATCATTCCCCAGGATGGTGGGAAGAGGAGGTTCTCAACATGATGGACAATGAAAAATATTTATGACTTGGCCTAAGCATGGGTGATGGAAATTATACGGTAACATTAAGATTGATGGGTAGGAGGGAATGACAAAAACCTAATAGAGAGTTTTTCCTTGCAGGGCAGATATTGGCCAAGCAATTATGGCCAAAGGATAATGGTGGGAAGCTTAGTTGGGTTAATTTGTTGATATTTGTGGAGAACTGGTTAGCAGAGGTCATGAGGTCGAGTCGTCTCATATTTTCTCAGGCATAATGGTTTAGGGAAGAGAAGAAGGGGAGGCACCTTCTGTTGGGATGAATTCTTCTCTCAACATTTTAAGGGTGAGAGGGAGTGGTTATTATACAAAGTTAAATAATGAACCTACTTATATGTGTTTGTGTGTTTTAGGCATGGGATGTGAATATGGGAAGGGTGGGAAGGGAAATAAAAGTAGACAGAGATGGGGATATCACTTTTCTTCCTGGTTGCATGCTCAGGGGTATGGCACCAGGGTAGAGAAGGAGGAAACCAAAGTTGAATGAAAATATGAAGAAAACATTTCGACTAAGGAAAATGAGGAGGTTGTGTGCATGGTAATAACAAAGAAGGAAATGAACTTGGATGATTATCTTATTGAGGAGGTGAGGGAATGGGTTTAAGATCCTATCTACTCACGGGCAAGGGACATGAAATAATTTAGGATTGCATAATCCTATTGTCTTGCTAAAATGTTGGTGGTACAAGATATAGAGAAAGATAGAGAGAATAAAAAATAAATCCTTAATTCTCTCAAAATGTTTTGAGGAAATTTTGAGGCAATCTGTATTTGTTAAGCCCTAATATTGGCTCATTACCACTTAATTGGGGCATATTAGATTAGTAATGTTATTTTATTTATGTCGGCTTTAGGCCATTAGTTGTGATTTAGATTAGTAATGTTATTTTATTTATGTCGGCTTTAGGC
>ML785323.1:176517-196814 GCA_009831015.1 Picea engelmannii | reverse complement strand
TTGTACTTGAACATTTAAGTGGGGTAAAAGGAGGTTGCCCCCTCGAAGAGGCTTATTATCTGAAATTATCTCTTTTTCAAGGCGTTGAGTACTTTTCCTGAGGTTTTTCTATGCTATATTGATGTTTGGTTCTTAACAGTATTGCAGTAGTTGGGGTCAAAATTACTATCACCAAAGCTACAGATGATGATGGAAAAGGAGAAATAGGAGATATTTCCATTAGTTATATGGGTACTTATGTGAATCCAATCGAGGTTTACTATGTTCCCTAAGAGAAAGAGTAGGCACGGGAGGAGAACAAGGATATCACATTAGTTCTGGAACTAGTTGTGAAGGAAAATCCACTTCTTCCAAGAACCAATTGAAGGGTTTGGATTTTCTTGTGTCTACTTTTATTATCTTTAATGGATAGATATATATCGGTAGGGAAGTTAGTGTTTCTTTATAGTATGTTGTTATAGCAAATTTTGCCTCACCCCATGCAACTTTCTTGGATGGACTTTCCATTTCCCTATGCAGAGTTGAAGTCCCCTTTTGTATCTTCCAGAGCCAAAAAATCATATTTTTCCACATATACACGTCCTACCAGTTAGACAACATGTGTATACATAAGTTGCACCACTACAACTCGCGTACATCAAGTTTGGTGCTCAAAATTAAAAAATTATGTCGGGTTTCCATGTCATGTCATGAGATCCATGATCCTTGAACTTCCATATACTGGAAATGCTCTAAACTGTCCCTTCAGTTCCATTTGAAGGCTATAAATTGAGCCATATCCAAGCCGTGGAGGAGAGAATTCAACTTTTGAGAGCAAAGATGCTCTGGAGAAATTTCACTTCATATTGAGTCTACATCCCTTTATCCTTGAAAGTCTGAACACATTGTTCATCCCCCAAACTCTTCCTTCTTTGATGGAGAACCTCATTGTCTCCTTCACAGATGATTTTAAGGATGGAAATTCATATTAAAATGTAGAAACATGGGCTAATCTTACTAGTCCTTAATATGCAAAATGTAAAATGTTTGGCTATAGTTTTCAAAAAATATTCAAATTTATAAGGATTTTATATAGTTTCTATACATTTTTGGTGATTTTTAAGGTAAAATTATTTTATTCTATGGAATTTGGGCGAATCGTTTTTAGAAAAAATGGAAATTAGCGAATCATTTTTTGGGAAAAACTGTGGAAAATTAGCCCATTTGTGAAATTTAGCCCCTAAAATCATCTATGGCCGACTCTCCTTTATATGAGATTGATTTTGGTGGAGGATTGAAGTGGTGGAGTCCCAACTGGAGGGACTTAGTTTCGATGTTTCGATGTTTTCTAGTACAAAAGTTTGTCACATATATGCTTCTGTTGATTATTTTAATAGAAATACTATTTTCTCGTCCAATTGATATCTTGCAAATATTTGAATTATTATTCCAAGGGCGTATTTGTCATGTATGTTAATGGATTATGATAATTTATATGCTAATATTATATATTATCACCATATGCTTGCGTATCTTGGTTGTTGAGGACAAGTTGTAGGTATAAATCTTTGAGTTGTGTGCTCAATGGTGGTCTTCATCGAACGTCCGGACGAGGTAGGATCTTAATCTTGTCATGTTAGCATTTCATTTATATAGAATACTTGAGATTAACGTTTATTTATACGTGTCATTCCATCTGTTGTGGTTTACCCCATGCCATAGAGATATTTTCCTCGTAACATATGTGGAGGAAGAAAAAACTTAAAACTACTAAAATTTCTTAAGACAATTCCTAATGGGGTCCTAGTTTCCTTTCTTGAAAGGTAATGGATAGATAAACATGTTTTTATACAAATAATATAAAGTAGGTGTTTTTATCTTTAAAAAAATAAAAATAAATTCTTAAAAAAAACATCAAATTATCATTCTTAGTATATTTGGGTAGTTACAAATCGTGAAAAAAACTATTAAAAAAAAAAAACTTTTAAAAATGCAATATTTTATCTATATATAATATTTTAGGCAAATACTTTAATATAATAAAATCATAAAAAAAAATATAATTTATAATCCATCTTTGTAAATTTTGATCTAAACTATCAATTTAAATAATCATCACTTAATAAATATATATTTTTGAAATAAAACAATTCCAAAAATTTATAACTAAATCCTACCTTATTATATATTATATATTTTTTTGAAACAAAACAATTCCAAAAATTTATAACTAAATCCTACCTTATTATATATTTTAAGCACCTTTGATATATATAAAAAACACGATTAATCTGAATTAAAATAAGGCTCAAACAATAGCATCCAATTAAAATACTTTGGATCATGTAATCCCTTCTCACTTACAAGTAATATGCTTCCACATCAAATTGAATTCCATAAAGTAGTGTGTTTTAAAACCGTTTTGTTAAAAGTATTTATTTGTCATATGTATTACAAAAGCATATTTTTAATTTTAAGATGTGATTATTAATTAATAATTTATTGGAAAATATAATATCAATATTATTAATATCCACTAAATTAGAATCGGTTTATTATAGTCTAAGAAAAGTATGAGATTACTTAGATTTCTTTAAAACATTATTTTTTTGCTTGAAAAACATTAAGAGAAGCTTTCCAAGATCACCATAGTTTTGATGGCTTAGAAGCTTAGGAAGGTCGATATTGTGATTTATATTTTGAAATTGTGATATAATTTGGGTATATGCAGCTTGTGAGAGTTTTTTCTTATTTTAGAATTGTTTATTTTCTTCTTTACACTGGTCAAAATTGAGAGATACTTTTGATCTTCTAGATTAAGGTTGACCACATCCTTATAGTATCTTAATTTTCTTTTATCCTCAAATTCTTTATCACACCATAAATTCTCCTTAAATTTAAATGTAATAATACTTTTAATATTATCAATATTTTACATAATGACTTCTTCCTTTATTCCCTAATGATTTATCCAAGATTTGACATCTTTATTCCATCCATGCTTGAGCCACTAATGGTTTTGGTAGGAATTTGAATAAATTTTGAGGAGCCTCTTATCGTCCATGTTTTTTTATCTTATTATTGTGTGTTAAGTGCTTAATTATAGTATTGCTCTCAATGGGGAGAAATATTGCTTCTATGAGGAGGATATGATAGGGTGTATTTCTTTTAGTTTTGATATTAGAAGTTATATAAGTCTTTTGGATCTCCTCATATTTCTCTAGGATTTTCTAGAGATATTGCATCCCAAAAATTCATATCCATATAAGATAACATGAGTGGTGAAATTCTAAAAGAGGAGTATCCCATATCCAAAGTTATGCTAATTTACAATTGTTTTTAATCCCATAATAATATTTCCACCCTCCATTTATCATTTTCTCAACATTATAGTTCCAATTGAGATTGTGATGAATATCGATGCCGAGATATTTGTATGAAGGCACTTCCTCCAAGCTATTGTTGTCATATACAAAAGTATCATAGGTGATATTTCTAGATTTCTTTGTCATAACCTTTATTTTGTTAGCATTCACACTCATACCCATACTAGAGATGAAGTCCTTGAGGATTCTTAGTTTCTTATCTATATCATAGGGCTCATCACCATAAGAACAATATAATTGGTGTAAAGAAGAAGGATAATGGATATACTAGCAAGAATCAAGTCGACATTACTGTTGATCTCTTGTCCTATCAAGGGAAAAATACACCCTCGTAGGGAATTCTCACAATAATTAGAGACACCCTCTTCATTTTTATAGAGGTGGTACTCCTTTGTTTCTCACTCATATAACAATTATATCAATATTTCTAAACGTCCATATTTTTCATCCATAAACATCGATGCCTGCATATGGAATGAGAAAGGGAAAGATAAAAGGGAAACTTTTTAACAATAAATAAGGAAAAAATAAATAGTCTTATTCCACCATAAACATTTCCATATCATAGCAAGAAAAAACTACAATACAAATAGAACATAGAGTAGCAAAGGTATTCCTTCTCATCAAAATTCATGAGCTCCAGAACAGGTCTCAGTGGAGTTTAAACAATAATTAAAAATTAATTGTTCAAGATCAAATAAAATGTCTTCCAATTCAACACTACATATTACTCATGATACTTAAACAAAAACTAAGAAATGTGTTCATCCTAATGGACTGGGATGGGGATTCAGTGGACCGTATATTGAGCATTGGTAACCTAGAAGATAAAAGGGAGGCCATAAGATATTGGTCTTGTACACAAATGACAACATTCATATGAAAAGACTAGATGATTCACAGACTAAGAAAGAAGAAAATAGTAGGGAACGCTTCAAACAAGGCTTATACTCACAAAAAATGGAAGTTGGGTTTGGTTTGTTTTTCTACCTTTTATGTTTCTTTAAATAAGAAACAACATCATTGGACTTAACTATCATAATTGTTTCATGAATATTCAATATCGACATGGGTTAGTTGTTGCTTCCAATGAAACTTTTAGCCATTCTTGAATATATTCACGTAACAACGTTGCGATTATATATTGTTTCACTCTGACCCCAAATAATTCACATTTAATAGTGTTCAACATGTCACGTTGTTGTTGTGATATGGAGGATTTATCTTCATTATCTCTCATGAATTTGACGAGTCAACATCCGATCTCGTATTCTGAAATTTTTTTGAGGTCATCAAAATTTGTTCCTCATGCAACTCTTAGTATACCTAGCTCATCTTGCATTTTATCTCTTGTTAGCAACATGAAATACCTTATTAAGGGTGGGCCTTTGATCTCCTTAATGATATCCATTACCCAAAGAAAAATTTAATTCTTCCTTTCTTCAACGACATCAGAGGTTGTGCCTAGTTGTCGAAGGGTAGAAATTCTTCCAAGCCAACCAAATTATATTTGGTTTAACCTATTTTTTGAGGGAAGATCATGTTTCCGTATTGTAATCTCATCGATACTTGATACTAGAAATGAAAGTACTTACAACATTCTTATATAAATTCTCATCATTTTGAAAATACTTTTGCAATAATTATTTAAGTGAACAAACTCTCCCCCATCATGACACCTACTTCCATGGAAATATATGTAGATTCCATGATTATCTCAAGCCTTTTGTTGATGTTTTGAACAACATATTTCATAAAACCCTTCCCCCAACATGGTATTCTCATTCAGGGAGCCTAGGGAAGGGTCAACTAACCCTTCCTCAAGCATTGTATTATGGTTGAGGGAAAGAACGAGGAAGGTTTAACTGACCCTTCCTTCAAAATATAATTCTCATTGATGGGAGCCTAGGGAGAATTTGGATGAAATTTTCTCAAGGATATTATTCTTATCAAGGTGATATTAAGAAAGGGTCAGTTGATCCTTCCTCTATCATAATATTCCCGTGGGTGATGAGCCAAGGGAATGATTGACCGAGCCTTCCTCTAGAATACAATTCTCACTAAGGAGGGTATTGAAAAACGGGTTTCCAACACTTTCTTCAACATAGAATTCCCATTGAGGGAAATATAGGAGAAGGTTTAATTGATCCTTCTTGTAGAAAAAAATTCTTGTAAGGGGTGGAACTAGGGAAGGGTCACCTAACCCTTCCTAGAGAATATTCTTGTTGAGGGGGAGATGGAGGAAGGATTGATTGACTCTTCCTTAAATATACTATCCTCATCAAGGATGATATAGAATAAATATTGATCTATCCTTCCTATAACAAATAATTCTCATATAGGAGGAGCCTAGTGAAGGGTTAGTTTAACCCTGCTCAAGAATTGTATTCACATCGATGGAAGCCTAAGGAAGTGATAAGTGACTCTTTATCAAACATGGTACTCGTTTCAAGGGAATCCTATGGAAGGGTTAGCCAACCCTTTCTAGCATTGTATTATCATTATCCATATTTCTTTCACATGGATTTAAATATAGTTTGAATGAAAAATTTGCATTATAGGGAAGATTTTGTCAACGATTTGAACCCTAAAGTAGGTTCATCTTCAGGAGAATTGTAATAACTCATTATTTCTCCTCATCATTTTTTTAAGATATTAATAAATTATAAATATCAAAATAGGATTGATTATTAAATGGGTAAGGTCATTTTTGGGTCAATCAGTGAAAAAATCAAGAGGAGGTTGAATTTAAAAATGTTGCATTATTGGCTTCTATTTTTTTTTTAACTTTAAACCATCATGAGAGTTACCATAAAATTATGATTTAACACTATAAAGATAGGAATCACATGATTTCCTAGGAATAATTTTCAAAATGTCAAATTAACAAATCAATGAGCGAACTTGATCCTTAGTCTTTCAGAGAGCTAAATTTCATGAAGCATTTCCCTTCCATGGAGGGCCACAATCTCATTATTCATATTTATTGAATGAAAATAAAAATGTATTTTTATTGGAAAATCTATGTTAGAGTTCAAAATATCTCAATGTTTCAAGCCCTAAAGAAAATCCATCTTCAAGAGTACTGGAATAGCTCATGATTTCTCCTCATCATGGTTTTTGATATATTGATATTCTAAAGTTCAAACATGCAATGATTATTCAATGGGTAAGTTCATATTTTAGTCAAGCATTGAAATAATCAAAAGGAGGATAAGTTTTAAGATGTTTCATTATTTTCTTCCAATATTCCTTTATATTTAAACCATCATTGTGGTTACCCTAAAATGATGATTTAACGTTGCAAAGATTGGAATCATACAATTATTTTATCATACTATTCTCTATAAGGGGGGGGCTCTAGGAAGGATCAACTACCCCTTCCTTAAGCATAGTTTTTTTTGTCGAGGGTGGGTATAAGGAATGACCAACTAACCTTTTAATGAGTATAGTATTCTCATAGAGGGTGAGATCGGGGAAGGGTTGACCAACCCTTCCTCAAGCATCGTATTCTTATTGATAGAATCCTAGGGAAGGGTAAACTGAACCTTCTTTAGGAATAATATTATTGAAAAGGAGAAGCCTAGGGATCAATTTCTTAACACTTCTTTTATAATAGTTTCATTATTGATGAGATCGTGGGCAAGGGTGAATTAACCTTGGCTCTAGAATATATATTTGTCGAGGGAGAGCTTGAGGAAGGGTTAGTTGATGCTTCCTCAAGAATAGTATTCACATTGATGGGGATCCCAAAGAAGGGTCAATTGACCCTTCTTCAAAAATAACATTTTTTCAAGGGGGATATTAGGAAATGGTTGGCTATCCCTTCCTATAGATTACCCTTCCCATCGAGGAAAATATTTGGGAATGGATGACCAAACCTTCCTCAAGAATAATATTCACATCAGAGGGGGTCACAGGGAAGGGTTGGTTGACCCTTCATTGAGCATAATATTCTTATCAATAGGGTGTTTTAGAAAAGGTTGACTGACCATTCCTATTGATTAAATTTATTATTGAGGGGAGCCTAGATAAGTCTAGCATCATATTCATGTTGATGGGGATATCGGGGAAGAGTGAGTCAGTCCTTCCTTGAGCATATAATTATTTGTTATTCAGTTGAACCTTCCTCTAAAATATTATACTCATTGAGGGGGAGCTTGGGGAAGGGTCAGTTAACCCTTCCTCAATTATATAATTCATGTCAAAAAGGGTCTAAAGGAAGGATTTCTGACCCTTCCTTGAGTATAATATTATTTTTGAGACCAAACCTAGAGAAGGGTTGGATAATCCTTCCTCTGTATTATTTTTCTCATCGAGGGAATGGTTACTCAACCCTTCTTTCAAAATGGTATTCTTTTTGACATGGATCATATTATGGAAGAGTCAATTGAACCTTCCTTGAGAATATTATTATTTTCAAAGGGTTTGTCAATCCTTCCTGTATATTAGTTTTCCTATTGAGGGAAGTCAGGGGAAGGATCAACCAACCCTTCATCTATATTATATTTCTTATCGAGGGGATTCAAGGGAACAATTCTCCAACCCTTCTACTATAATAGTATTCATGTTGATGAGTATCCTAGTGAAGGGAATCTCATTGAAGGGTAGGCCAATCCTTCCTCCAACATAGTCTTCACATCATAGCATAGATTGAGGAAGTGTTGGTTGAGCCTTCCTAAAGCATAGTATTCACATCATGAAGTAACCCAGATGAAGGTTGGATGACACTTCCTCAATCTTAGTAATCATGTAGAGGGGTAGTATTGTGAAGTTTTGGTTGGTCCTCCTTGATTTTATTATTTTTGTCGAGGGTTTTCAAGGGGAGGGTTGGTCGATACCTCTTAAGCATAGTATTCTTATTGAGTGGGATCCCCTTAAAGGCTTGTTTTATCCTTCCTTGAGATTATTTTTCACATCATCGATGCTCTAGGGGAAGGAGTAGATGAAACATTCTTGGAGCATATTATTTTCATCGAAATTTCAAAATATTAGATTGTTGAGATTCTAGTCCAAATTGTAATAGATATTTACTTCTATAAACAAAAATAAATATATAAATTTGAAATATACATACTTTGATATGACTATTCTCATAAATATTTCAAATTGAAATATATGTAAATTTTATATCTAAGATCATTAAATAGTAAATTCAACAAAAAGATTCTATACTTCAGAGAAATTGCACTTGAAATAAATTTGCAATGATGTTAATTTTGGGAATGAATCTTATTGCATGTACATGGAATCTAGATAACAAGTGTAAATCTCACCATGAATATTACTTTTTAAAGACGCCTAAAATATTTTGTTTGGATCCATGCTTATCATTCATTCAATATTACTAGTAAGGTTAAAGAAAAGATCAATTTGTTAATATTTTCACATTAAATATTCCTAGTAACTTGTGTTTTCCATTCAAAACATTCAAAGTTTTTAACATTGATAATAGATTCAAGAATAAAAAACTAGTATTTTCTTGTTATGTTCGTATTATCATTTGAACATTAAATCATTTACAATAAAATCATTTACAATAAAGAAATAAAAAACAAACACAACATACTTTTAAAATGTTTCTTTTCAAGACATTCAAAACTTATAGTATCAAGAATTATGAGATAATCATTGTTCATTAGTTTCCTAGTTTTTGTTGAACATGGAATCATTCATCATCATAATAATAATAATAATAATAATAATAATAAAATAATAATAAAAAATCAACATATTCATAATAAGTTTTGATTAAATTTTGAATTTTATTTGAGATGGTGTTATTTTGGACAATATTACCACATAAGTTGTGTATATTTCTTTTTTGTTACCAAAGCTAGTGTTTGTTAGAAAATAATTACTAATTTAAGCCATATTCTAATGATTATTTTGAATTACATTCCAATGATGTCTCTTTCAACTCCCCATGATGCCAATCATTAAATGAAATCTTTCTTTTCACTTAAGTATGATGATTTTTTTTAAACAATTTCAATCATTAACGTGATTATGCAAGAGGTGCTCAAATTTGTTATGATATATGTGTTAGTTGGACAAATTTATTGTTGAAATGAGATTGGATTGTTACTGATTGTTGATACAATGTTCATTGTTTTACTAAGAAAATGTAAATGAATGAGATTAGAAAGAAATCTAACTACCATGTGAGAGATATAATAGCTACATTATGAAATAAGCAAGCCTTAATTCTCATGTTAGTGAAATGAGAACTAGAACATGTAATAGGCCATGAGCGAATGCAATAGTGAATAAATGAAGGTAAGGGAACGATACCTGTACTGACTATAGGTTAGATTTGGTGTCCTACCTCATCACAATTGTAAAATCTGTTTGGCCCAGTTCTTCCACCAGTCCTCCCTCTTTTGTATCCTCCGCCTCCTCCTTGAGGTTGGGAATTATAAGAGTAAAATTATTTGTTAAATGTTTTGTGTTAAATTGTCTATTTCTTTATTTAAAATAATATAAAATAAAATAATATCAAGTGTCAAATTGATTTCTTGAGTTGAAGTACTAGCTATGTTTTAGATTTAAATTTTTTGAATGTAAACCATTTTTTAATAAAATAAAATGTCTAGGTCTATCCTATTCTACACTTTTGATGTCTATCCCATTCTACACTTTTGATGTCTATCCCATCCTATGACTATCACCTATTGATCATGAAGACCCTACAATTTTTAAAGTTTTAGAATAATCTTATGATGTTGCATTTCTTTTTCAATGAGGCCGACTAGGATGATATCTATTTTAAATGATATAAAAATAACAAAAATAAGGAAATTTATTGTGATCATCCTCTCATTGGAAATCCTCATGTGTAAGATTCATCTATCATTTTATAGAATAAAATACAAAGGTCATATTCCCAAGATATCACCATTTCTCCCCATCATTTCATTTTTAGCATTTCCCCCCTCCATTTTTGGAATTTTGACTAAGTTTTATTTTCATTACTCTACCCTCACTCTCCATACTTATCATTTTCCCTCCTATTCTCTATTTTCCTTACTTTCCACACTCCATACTTAGTCATTTTTATTTCTCTCCTTAATTCATGCTTAGTCATTTTTCTTGCTCTCCTTACTCTCCATACTTAGTCATTTTCACTACTTAGTCATTTTTTTTTTTCTCCTTAATCCATGCTTGGTCCTTTTCCTTGCTCTCGTTACTATCCATACTTAGTCATTTTCCACACTCTTCATACTTTATAGTTTGTAATTTTCCTTACTCCCCAAACTCCATTTTCCTTACTCTCCAGACTCCATACTCAATCATTTTTCTTGCTCTCCTTTATCCATACTTAGTCATTTTCCTTTCTCTCCTTAATCCATGCTTAGTCCTTTTCCTTGTTCTCCTTACTATACATACTTAGTCATTTTCCATACTCTTCATACTTTATACTTAGTCATTTTCCTTACTCCCCAAAATCCATTTTCCATACTCTCCAGACTCCATAATAATTCATTTTTCTTGCTCTCCTTTATCCATACTTAGTCATTTTCCTTTCTCTCCTTACTCTCCTCCCTTAGTCATTTTCACTAATCTTCATACTCCATACTTAGTCATTTTTATTACACTCCATACTCCATTTTCCTTACTCTCCATACTCCTTTACTTAGTCATTTTTCATGAATGTGGATGCGGGAGACACCCCAGACACCCCTTCACCCATCCCTTGACCTCTCGCAACCCACGTTTCCACAATTTTCAATTTTCACTTTCATTTTCGATTCAAACCGCAACCTGCATTCTGAAAACCTCCCAACACTTAGACATTTACACTTACACATTTTTACTAAGTGGCCTCCCACAACCTCCCAAAACTTAGACATTTACACTCACAAATTTTTACTAATTCATTTTCACTAAGTTATCTCTGCATTTCCCTACTTCTACATAATCCTGTTTATCCTATTTTTCGATATTATTGATATTATTCATCATGTTCCTATCTTATTTATTACCCTAAGTTTATTCCATTAATTTTCTTTGGAACACCACCCAATGACACATGGCATTAAAATGGACTTATCTCTAGGTGACACTTGGAGGGTATTGGTTGGACATAGATAACTCGACAATGACTTGGCATGATGACTAGGCAATGAGGTGACCATGAAACGTTACACTATCCAAAAGCTACGCAAGGTTCCATTGCTCTCTCTACTTCACACACAAACACTATGGATGAAATGTATTTATAAATATGTTATGAATACCCTCCCATAATGCACGGGGGATAAATAAGGAAGATTTGTAAATCATGGGACAAGATTCATGTGGAGAACAGATCAACGACTGTTGAGTCTCTATCTTCTGGAGGCCATAACTTGAGTTCTTAATGTCCAAATTGAGAAAACGAGAGCTAATTGGAAATTTAGAGAATATAAGAACACTTTGGAAATAGTTTACATGGAAATAATTATAGTTTTCATGTCCTAAAAGTTAAAATACAATTGTTACTATTTTTTGCTTCACAACTCATTATTTTTTAAAAATTGATTAGTAAAAGGAATTTATGAATGTATAAAATGTGCCCTAGATGAGGGACGAATATCAAAGTTCATATTAACAAAATATATTTTAATTGATTGAAAAAAATGGCAAAAACTCTAACCGTAAAGTAGTTCCAAGAGGATGAAGAGAAGATTATAAAATAAGATGTAAAAGACATTCAAGGGTTCTAATGGAGAGTTTGCAAGAAATAAGTTTTGTCTTTCCAAGATTTTGTGAATTAACATGTTTAACTTTCCCCCTCATCTTTCTTTCTGCTTGATTCTTTCCATTAGGTTTTCCATGTATGTTTGGAAACAAGAAGATCCGGGTCTAGTCAACTCTTTCTCTAAATTCTTCTAATCATTTTTCATAATATTGTAGGTCCATAGGAGAGATCCCTTATTGTAAAAATAAAATGACGTTTGATTTAGTTGATCTAAATGTCATTGAGATGTTTTTGAGGTTATTTTAGCCCTCTTATTTCATAGATTGTTAAACTTGTTACATTTGGAATATTATTATTAATTTCTCCCTCAAAGAACTATTCAAGCATCAAGTTGTTTTTATGAATCTGTGAGATAAATGTATGAATATATTCTTTAGAGGATGATGCTTTACAAACTCATTTGATATTAACATAGAAGTATTGTAGGGTTATTTGATGACTTTCCTATTTTATCTTCCTTTCATATTGAAAAGTTATAGCTAATTTTCGATTCACATTATTTTAAGAGGAAGGAAAAATCTTTGTTGAGAGAAAACCCTCTAGATAAAATCTTTTTCAGTTATATTTACTCCCTTTTATTTCATGAATTAGATGATGTGCTTAATGAGTAAATATAAACTTTATTGGAAGATTTGATGGGGTTTTTTGGTTCAACACTCACCCATTGCATGTATATAAGGCCATAAAAAAATATTCCACATATATCAAGAGGGGATAACCACCTCTATAAAAACGAGGAGATTCTTTTGTTCCCCACAAGTTTTTTTTTCTTAATATTGCTCATTTTCCTTGGCTAAAATAGTCATCAACACCTTGAAAATGATCCCATTTAGCACAATAATTGTATTATAGCCCGTGTTAAGGATAGTTGCTAAAATAAAACACTTGATATTGATTATATTTCCTCAATGCAATACACATAGAAAAAAATAGGGGTGAAAACATGAAAAATAGTAACACTTTTTCTTGTTTTTTACAAAGAAAACTAAAATATTTTCTTTTCTTTAACTTCAACTCCTCTAAACTCATATTTTCTTTGAGAATTTCAATTTGAAATAAAAAAGTGATTTTTAGAGAATTCTCTCACCTTAGTACTCAAATATTTTAAAAAATTATTTATGGATAAATAGTAAAACAAATTTGTTGTTTATTGAATACAAATACCTTAAATATTTAGGTAAGGATAACGAGTGACCTACATAATAAATAAAAATACCCTTTTAAGAGGATAGTGTGAGTAATTGCACTATAATGTTTACTGTTTTTTTATATTGTGATTTTGATGATATTGAATTCTCATTTCATGTGAATCGAGAACATTAAAATTTTAAGGGATAAAATTTACAACAAAATTATTAAAAAATAATATTTCTTAATAAAAACCAACAATTCTTGTATCATTACAAACCAGATTTGAAGATGAAACCATTGGTAGTATGTTAGACATGTGATATTTAAAATTTGTAGGGGTTTACCCTTCTTTAAGTTGCAGGTTTATGAAAATTGTTGTAGAATTTGTTGTATTAGTTTACCAAATTTTTTTGATCGAGATTTTAATATAAAACTGGCTAAGAGTTTGTCATGTTTTTACCCAATAAGGTTGTATTTTTGGCAATGTTTCAACCAAGTGTTTATAAAAATATCTATTGAGAATTTATAAAACTCTCAGCCTAGAGATTTTAAAACTATTGGCCTATAGTTTTGTTAAATTTTTGTGTGGTTTCATTACACTAACCTCACCATGACTCACACAAAAAAGTGTTACCAATTTTCACATGAAGAAATTGAAAGGATTTGTTCGTCAAAGGGAAAAACCTGAGGGGTCTATGGTAGAGGGGTACATATCATATCAGTCTTTATATTATGCCAGTGAGTAAATCAAGAAGATAGACAACACACCAAGTGTAATTATTTGGGACAATGAAAGGGATGAAGACAAAAGAGAAGGGGAGATTCTCCAAACGAATGGAAAAATTCGCTTGATAAATAGTAAGTGACTTATCATTTGTCAAATTTCTAAACAGTAAATATTCACATTGAACTTCATAATGTATATTTTAATGATCTCATATGTACTATATGTTGCTTTGATTTCATGAATACATCAACAAATTTAGAAATTGATGCCATCAATAAATTCATTCTTCACAATTTGGAGGCAACACAACTGTGGGTCACATTGTACGAACAAAAGAGATGGAAATGGGAAAGTGACAGGAAAGAATTCAGATGGTTGAATGGTAGAATCATGCCTTATCCTGATCATTTAAAATAAAATATTCCAATGATATGCCCCAACAGTTGGGTTGTTGAACAAGTCAGAGAGAAATATGGTGCATTTGGTCATTACCCATGTGAAGAAGATGATGCACTAAACATAGGGATTGGTTGCAACAACTCAGTAATAATATTTTTGTGTACATAATGTTTTTAATTTCGTAATGCACATTTTAATTGTAAGTACATATATATTATTTTATATTTTAATGGTCGGGTTATTAGACACATATTTCCACTGCGATTTGTTCAGTTTTTTATAGGTGCATTTGTTCCCATCTATGTGGGCATATAGACATCATTTTTTCACAGAGGATGTTGATGATGGACACATGACACAAGACTCTAGAGTGGAAGTCGAGTTCAACCAATATAGTCCTGCTAGCCATCGCGACCAAAACACCATACGGGGGAAGTTAGGTTATGTCGGAAAGATATAAGAGATCATTCAAGTGGACTTCTTTTCTTTCTAATGGGTTATTTTTAGGTGCAAGTGGTGGGACACCTTTGATCGTAATAATGTAAAGGAATATCGTGATAGTGAGATGATATGTATCAAATCTAAAAAGATGTGGGGTGAAGCTAAGGAGCCTTATGTTTTCCCAAAACACTACAACCGAGTGCTTTTTTACCCAGATGTGTTGGATAGGGATTGGTGGTTTGTGTTAAGACACGACCCTAGATCAAAACATATTTTTGAGAACAACAATGTTACCATGCCAAGCGAGGAAGATATTGAGAGCGATGCCAACAAAGAGTGATATGTACATGTTTTATTTCATATTTAATATTGTTGTTGTATATTTTTGTTATATTATTTATTTCGCTAATTATATTGTTTTTTATTCATCTTCTGACAGAGGAAATGTTAAGTTAATTATAACAAATCTTTGAACAATTTTAGTTGGTTAACAGTTAGTTTGATGTGTAATGTGTTTGTCTTTCAAATTATTTGTGATTGCATGGAACAATTTTTATTTGAACATATTTATATGTTGTTGCATATATTTAAAAATGTTTCATCTTCTTTAAGTATTTTCAATTGTGAAATCTTGAAAAATGTTAAATGTCCAGTTGAACTTTTAATGGGGTATGGAATTCTGTTTTTTATGTTGATATAATTAGATGTAATGATATGGTTGATATGCTTGTTTAATAGTACAACATGTTTGAGGATATGTTAACATGATGATTCAAAAACTAAGTTTATGTTCATTCATTTTGTAGATTTAAAAGTAAGATTAACAAAAAATGTGGTTTATAATTAAACAGTTAAATTTATAACACGATTTTGTGACAATGTTTTTTAAAATAAAGTAGTGTTTTTTAGTTTACATATTTTTATCATTTCTTTTGAAAATATTTACAAAATTATGCCCCCAATGTTGAGTAAAACCACAATTAATGAAGTAATATTTTAAAATTTGATAGCAATCAACTTATGAAATAATGACAAAAATAACAATAGGAATATTTTCATCCATTAAATTTTAAAGAAAATATAATTCTTATCATTGGAGATCATAACTTTTTTATAATAACAATTTTTAGTGTAGAGGAGTCTATTAAAAAAGAGTAATTAGTACAAAGGAAAATAACATTTATTTGTATGCAATTTGTTTTTTGAAAAAAAAAAAATAGTTAGAATGAATATGTATAATGAACTATCTATGGAATTATAGTTTCAATTTTATAATTATAGTTTCAACCATATTTAACTTTGTAATTTATAAAAATAAACATGATGATGATAACCATATTATAATAAGCATAAACAACATCTAAAATACACATTTATATTCGCTAGCTAACATCATATATATACCTCTAGCACATATAAACATAATTAATTAGCTAGAACACATATCTAATAATTTAAAAGGGCATCATCATTGTGATCACATCTAACAAAAGACAAGCATTTTCCAACATCAGCATCACACACATCTAACAAGCATCATTTAACATACACATATATCAAGCACATTTAACATTAAACATATCTAACATGACCTAAAAATGTACAGATCAACATAAACATATAAATTAATTAAGCATATCTTCATGATAAACAAGAAAAATGCACGTCAGTCCCCGAGGTGTAGGACAGTCGGTGACAAAGTGTGTTGTTAAGGCACTCCGTGATGTTAAAGTCATCGGTTCGAAACTTGCGGGGATAAAAAATCCATCCATGTTAAGGGTTGGTGTGGCTCAGGCTGGGTGCGATCCCCGAGTGATTTTGATGGCTTAGATGCCCTTGAGTCATAGTTTCTTAGCCATAGGTTAGTCCCACATGTCACGGACAAACTAACAAACAAAAGAAAACAAGAAAAATGCACGTCTAATGAACAATGTAATTATGACTTACACATCTATCAAGCACATTTAACATCCAAAACTAACATGACATAACAATATACACATCAACATCAACATATAAATTAAGTACATCATCAACATGATCAATAGAAAAAAAAAACACCATATATATATATATATATATCATGGACAAGTCAACTAACATCTATAACATATATGGGCTAGCCGATGGCATAATATGCATATCTACAATAGTAGTGTAGGCTTGGTCTATAGTGGAAGATGATGGATGATGAATATGTCCTTCCTGCTCATCTAGGTGAGGTGAAAGAAAAGGATGAGGAATAGTTTTGGCATGCTCATCTAGGTGAGGTGAAAGAGGAGGTAGAGGAATAGGTCTAGCATGCTTATCTAGGTGAGGTGAAAGAGGAGGATGAGGAATATGTGTTTACTCCTCATGATATGGGTGAGGTGAAGGAGGATGAGGAGGATGTGGAGAAGGATGATCACGACCACCCTCATCAATCGATGGGGTACTGGACGAACGTATCATACTAGAAGAAGAGTTGTTCCTACCATTGGGATCCCTCCTCGCTATTAGTAGCCTAGAAGCTCCAACGATATGACACATAAGAGGCATCAAATCATGCGATATCTCCCTCCAAATATCCAAGAGCATAGGATCTTCCTTGATGTATTGCATTAGGGAAAGAAAGACTCCCACCTCAGTCAAACATGTAGAGAGTTGATCGCCCAACTCCAACCTGAATCTGGTATTGGGCCTATGACGCATGCCACTGGGTATCCGCACCCGAGGACCCTGACCCACTGTGGCCTCAAAAGTCATCTCCTCATCATCATGTGCTAGGGGAGGAGGCACATCCCTAATGAAAGTGCCAATATCTACAATACATATAGTACAAAAAAATAATTACACATTTAATTCATTAAACAATTTAATAAAACAAGTTAAATAACGCGTTAAAATTAATTTTATTCTAATTAAGTAAGACAATAAATTGAAACTATATTAATTTAAACAAAACACTAATATTGCCTCTATCATTTGGTGGCTCATATACTGTGAAGAGGATGTTCATACATTCTCGCCAATCCAAACCTGTGTAAGGACATGACACCATGACGAACATGTGATTCGCCACATTTCCTGGTAGCCCTAGTGCGTCTGGCACAATCCTGGCCGGAAACTCCTCCTGGCCCCTCTTGGGCATCATCTCCCCCCACATGCGCATCCATGCATGAGTCCTCGGCCTAGGAGGCTAGCAGAAAAAAGTTAGCCTCATCTCTGGAAACCTCTCAAAAAATAAGAAAACAATCTCTAAAGAAAATGGGAAGTTCGACCTCCCACGTATCATAGCCCAAAATTTGTTGAGCACTATACAAAACTATCGTAAAAAAATGGCATACCATATGATACAACATGGACATTGTACCGACGAATCAACATAATACAAAAGAGGGAAGCTAATTCATTTCCCATCACTGGTAAAATAGGCTATGGTAGTCACTAAGAGTGAGAGGCACATAACCTCCTCTGCACCGAAATAAGTGATTTTTAGCTGTCCACTAGACACCTGAAAATCAGCTGGGGATAGTACCTCAACCCCAATATATCATTGAGAGTACATGAGATGAATCTTAGTGGAAACACCTACTAGGACATCTAGGAACTGGGGAAAATACTCCCCTCTCCTAGATAGCCCAGTGATAAATTAAATATCCTCCTCAATGGGATGGTACCACTGATCTAGACCCACACAGAAAGCATGTCGATGGACATCCCATCGATGGATCAGATGCATCAACAACCTGGAGTGCCCCTTAAGGGATCTAGCCTCCTCATAATACTTAAGGAGGCCTACATCCCTCAAGAGAGCATGAGTCACAGGATTAATAGGGTGAGGGTACAAATCCTTCTCCCTCTCCCTCGCCTCCAATTCTCGTACAACATTGTAGAGGTCCACCCTCTGCTCCTGATGCTGCTGCTTCTCTCTCCACTCACTTCTCTGCATGATTAACATATGAAATACATCAACCTCACTCATACATAAAACATTTAAAAAAATCTACTAAATGGTAAATTTATCTATAAATATAGAAAAATAACTCCCTTCAAAAAATAAGATAATTGCATTAATGGTGTGCCCAAAAAACATTCACACACCATTGATGGTGCACCCATAGATATTGGGAGCACCGTGACTGGTGCGTCTGTGTAAACTAATGCACCGACCAAAATATGTTCTACTGTGTTATGCGATGCATTGGAAAATGGTACCGCACTGGGGCACTACACTACAACACATATGCCCTGGGGCGTTAATTTTATCATATGCACCACTTAAACCAAAAAAAAAATTAAAATATTAAATCAGTAAACAATTATTTAAAATTAGCAAAAAAAACGCGGTGCATATACGTTCACTACACACAATGGTGCATGTAAATAACATAGTCGCATCATCACATAAAATTTAACAAATTTTCGAGTATGGAACTTATTTTGGTGCATTCCGGTCGATCCTATCGCACCGCACATGGTTCCACCAAAACAATTACTAGGTGCACTGCAATACAATGTTACATTTCTCGGTGATGCATTTGGTAAACATGAATTCCCTGTTGCGGACGTTTACCATTGCAATATGTAAAAATATATCCGATAAGGGCGGTGCGCTATGTACTTTAACGCCCCAATGCATTATATGTACTTTGATGCACCACTCGACCAGTTATATGATTTTCTTCGATGTGTTGTTAAATGGACGCACCAGTGCATTTATGTTTACTAATGCACCACTGAGAAATGTAACAAGGTATGCGTTGCACCCTATAAATTTACAACTCACATTGTATGCGGTGCGAGTCTAGAGCCTCAAACGCAGCGCACATTTTTTTTTTTTAACACTTAAAATTTCACCCAATTTTAAATTTTAATACGGTGAAAACTAAAGTTATGAAGAAACAAGGACATTACCTGGACATTTTTTTGTTGGGGAGGCATGGTTTTGACGTACTAAAAATAAATAAATTTTCCCACTGTTTGGAAAAATTTGAAATTCACACATAATGTGCCTTTCCAAACCAGAGACGACTCTCTCACTGCAATTTATGCTTAGTGGCCAGACATGAAATGGAAATACGTTTTAGGATGTGGTTGATGGCATGGGCAAGAGGAAAACCATTGGGCATGGAATCCAATCAAATATAAATGATAAATATCAATGACTGGTTATGATTGATCTAGGAAGCAGAGGCAAGGTAGACTATATCTTTTAGGTTACTTTTTTCATTGTAGTATGGTGGTAGAAAAGAGAATTATCAATCCATTTTATTTGGAGCATCTATCTAGGGATGAATTCCAGACACAACTTTATAAGAAACTTGTGAAATACTTGATTTCCATGAACATAGAACCAAACTCAAGATGAATTATGTTCATATACTTTGCAATTAAATATTGAAGAAATACATTCAAATGGAAATTACAATAAAGAAACATATACACAAAAGAGAAAAAAAACTTCAAGACACAATCACAAGAATATCTGGTAGGAAACACTATGTACTTC
>ML785323.1:91267-176152 GCA_009831015.1 Picea engelmannii | reverse complement strand
CTGAGGAGGTCAATCTTAACCACTTTCCTTCATTTTTGGATCTAGTTACATTAAAATAGGAACAAAGTCAAAATTGCCTGCTAAAAAATATAAGTTTGTTTTGACTGCCTTAATTACATTAAAACCACTTTAACAGAACACATATTAGGTGCCTATCATAATGGTTTTTGACTTCAAGTGTCATTGGAGGTGATCTAGAATGATTGTTGAACTATATAGGCTGATCTGGAGCTGTCATAGTTGTGTAGCATGGTGCTACAACTCACAAAGCAATTGCGAGCTACAACACTTGCGTAGTGAACTTGCGCAACACAATTCTGGCAAGTGATATTTTTCAAATATATCCTAAATGGTGAATTAGATTGAGCTAATTTTTTGTCAGTAGTTTAATATCAAGGTAATTATTCTCCATAAAACATTTGGGCTAAATCCGACTCACGGATTTTGAGAAAATCCAAAAATGGTTGTAGATGACGGTGGCTTGTTTCTCGAAAACCATGATCTCTTTTGAACTGAAATTAAACAGTATTGTTCATTTTAACGTGATGCATCTCTCCTCACAATGTTTTGTCAAACAGGTGTACAATTTATAAGTTATGATAAAAATACACTTACGCAACAAATGCTCTCTTTCACCCTTTTTCATTTGTGTTGATCACTGCAAGATGTCTAAAGGTTATCCACTGATGTTTTGGCCTATTAAAACATGGTACTAAAGTCTCGAACCATTTATCTTTCCTTCAAAACATTAATTCCTTAATCAAATCTTAAAACCCTAAACACTTTAAATTTGCAAAACTGAGGCTTGATTCATGTCTTGTCATAACTTGCACGTACTTATGTGATGATGAAGTTTTTGTAACACTTTGCAACTGCTCTGCACACCCAATTTGAGTTTCATGTCATGGAGATCACCTCTTCACTACAAAAATGATACCTACAACACTTGCGCAGTGTGTGATCGCTACGCAAGTTTTGTGTATTGTTCTTTTTCAAATCAAAACTCTCATGATCAAATTTAATCAGCCTTACGGGATATCTCACCATGCATATGATATGGAAAGTCATAATAAAACCATTTTTGAACAAAATTTTCCATGGAATAAGTATATGAATTTCAAATCTTCTAAATAACTACATAAATATTTGGTCAAATTGTGATTTGGAGATTTAGAAATGTAAGGCCCAATACACCTTTTGTTTTTCCAAAAATAACCTTGATCCTACATACGAGACTGAGAGTGTAATAATCCTGTAAAAATCATTTTTTAGCCAAATTTATAAAAAGTTACATGTGCTAACATCAACTCCAATGGGGATGTTTTCCTCCCTGCAAGGCAACAGAGAACAAGTAGACTAGTAGCCTTCCATTGGGTTGCTCCCAATTTTTCATACCTTTCAAATTGCAAACTGACCTGTGACCTTCATAAACTAAAGCTATTACACACTACTAAAACTTAAAACTGAAAAACGTTGCAAACTAAAATGAAAAGTTGAAAGCTTGCTTAGAACTCTGAGCTTATTTATGTACAAACCAACCTACTCTAAGTTTCCAAATGAACTGCTAAATTAAATGAAATAAAATTTCCAATGCAGCCAATCAAGCAAATGGCTATTTGACTAAATTTTTCTCTCATCTGCTTCAAAAAGAAAGAAAAATTTTAAAATTGGCAACCCCAACTCCCAATTGAAAAACTCTTCATGATCCATGAATACAACAATGTTCACTTGTTATGATCACTGCAACAAACTGACAAAAGGGTCATGGAGATCGTAAAAGACTACCTTTACTTGATGATCAACAAACAAACAAGTATTCCCTTCATGGTTAACTGTTGGTTTCTTTTGTTCTCTTCCTTCAGCTTCCAGATCCCTCCCAAAATGAATGACATCGGATTGTTTATCATTCTCACCATCATCGGTAGGGAAACAATTTGAATGTTCTTGAAGCTTATCAAATGTGTAATACCCCAAGACCAAGCCCCAGTTGAATTGTAATCATGTTTTATAGGCTGTTGAGCCATGTGATTATAAGATAGGAGGCTTATGTGATGATTATACCAGAGAGCCTAGATGCTAAAGGCCAGTGAGCCTATATTTGTATATGTAAACACTCATATCATTAATATAATACATCATTGTGTGTATACCGGCTATGATAAAAGAGTATGGGGGACTAAACTCCACTAGGAAGGGAAAGGGAGGGGCTAAGAGCCTAGGAAAATGGGCTAAGCTAGAGGGCTTATTACCAAAGGAATATTATATTATTATTCCTAAAAGACTAAGGCAAGGATAAATCTCATATTATCCTAAGTTCTTATGTGAAGGGAAATGATCTACAAGTGGAGAGGAGCGAGCTCCTGGAGGGCCATGTGTCAATCAAGGCGCATGCAGTTATATGTGGGGAAAAATTATTCGTTGGGGACCATTTCTCCCCAGTCACCCTGGCATTTTTCACGATTCACTAGTCTGTCATCGTTTCACGCTGAGACCTCCATCGTTCGACCTGTGCAACCCAGAAGTTGTATGTAGTACCTTCCTATCATGGATAACATACCTGTACTGTACGCAAGACAATATTGTTCCTTAACTCATTCTTGTTGTTGACTTCACTTGAGCCTGTATCTAGTTTCTAGAGAGATGGATTGAAGAAGTGGGTTCTCAGACCCGTGGGACTAAAGAGGCAGGTTTTCAGGCATGTGAGAAACTCTCTTCAGGTGAGAGAGTTTGTTGGGAAAGTGATTTCCTGAGGGAGCCCAACTGTAGCTATAGTAATATGGGAATTCTTATCTGGCCTATTGTTGAAGCCTTGGAAGGGAAGTGGGGCATTCAAAGGAATATTGAGTAGAGAAGGGGCACAATTCCTGTGGTGGGAAATTCATGTGGGGAATGAGAGGATGTAGGTTGTTAGTTTGAGTTGGCTCCTAGGAATGAGATCCGTCTTGTTTTCTGATTTGTCCTAGCCTAGCCTAGCCTAGGAATCCCTTCACTCGGGTGGAGTTTTGTCCCAGCTCGAGGGTGACCCACTGCTTAGAGTGATGAGCAGTGTGGTCTAAGAATGGGAGGATCATGGAAGGTATGCACACAGTTGGTGGACTTCTCTAAAATATAAGTATCAATTTACATGCCATGTATTTATACATATGTTATATTTATGTGTATTGCATGTGTATGATGTATGTATATGTTTATTATTATTCAGTTGAAGGAACATGACTTCCAACAATATGTTGTCCTATTTCATCCACAACCAAGGGAGAAAATCGTGTTTGCTGGGAATTTTCCTAATTATCATGGAGATTAGTATTTAATATTTCTTCCTAATGTTGGAAAGGGGTTTCATACAAAGCCTCTAGGATTTCATCATCCATAAATGATTTGTCATCATAAAAAAATTCAAGATACTAAATGAAACTTTCAACATGCTCACAATAGTTTTGAACCAATGATAAAGATGAATAGATTTCGTTGTACTTCTCAAAATATATTAAATGAAAATATTTAAGGGAGTGCAAGCAACCGGGTGCAAAACCTTCATACCAAGATCTCTCTTTTCCCTCCAAAGTAACCATAAACATCTTCATCAAGTAGACTTCATGATATTGAAACCTCGTCTTATGCACATGCATGTGAAATTTAACCAAATGAAGAGCATCATCATCACCATCTATCTCTTTGAATTTTGGCAAATAAGTATTCCAATCTATGCAAGGCATTCGATTTGGAAAACTAGGAATGTGAGAGCGATGCATTGGAGCATACCTTGCAGATCTGTGATCCATATTGAAGTAGTGGAGTCGCCAAGAAAGTATTTAGGCTACTGAGTCTTTAGAAAGTGGATTCACCATGAAAATTTTGAACTCTAGATTCTTGAAAATGGAGTCACCAGGTGAATGATGTACAACCTTTCTATGTTTGAATATTTTTCACCATCAGTATTAAGATCTGAAATTTGTCATTTATCCCAGGGAAAATTTCACCTTTGGTCCCTGACAACTACGCAAAAATGTTATCACTTAGTGATTTCTTTTGGTTGTGGGAGGAAAACCACAGAGGTAAGTTGCAAACCAACTTTAGCCTTGGAATCTGGCCTTTCCAAACCATAGAGAGACCTCTCACTGGAATTTATGCTAAGTGGCCAGACCTGAAATGAAAATAAGTTTTCAGATGTGGTTGATGGACGGGGTGAGAGGAAAACCATTGGGATTGGATTCCAATCAAATATAAAATAAATATCAATGACTAGTTATGAGTGATCCAGGAAGCAGAGGCAAGGTAGACTATATATTTTCGGTTACTTTGTTTGTTGCAGTATGGTGGCAGAAAAGAGAATTAACAGTCCATTGCATTTGGAGAATCTATCTAGGGATGAATTCCAGACACAAATTTAGAATAAACTTGTGAAATATTTGATTGCCATGTATAGGGAACCAAACTCAGGATGAATTTTGTTCATATACTTTGCAATTAAATATTGAAGAAATACATTCAAATGGAAATTATAGTAAAGAAATATATACACAAAAGAGAAAAAGAAAATTCAATACACAATAACATGAATATATGTTAGGAAACACTCTATACTTATGCACTAATAATTTCATTAAGCTCTGAAAATGTGTACAATCTGCACCAAGAGTCTTTTCCTCACACCCGTGACAACCCCCCCCCCTTTAGTCAATTAAAATTAAAAAGATATATATAAAATAATCTTCCCAAAGATGAGGAGGTCGAGCTTAACTACTTTCCTACATTTTTGGATCTAGTTACATTAAAATAGGAACAAACTCAAAATTGCTTGCTAAAAAATAGAAGTTTGTTTTGACTGCCTTAATTACATTAAATCCACTTTAACAAAATGCATCTTAGGTGCCTATCATAATGGTTTTTGAATTCAAGTTTCGTTGGAGGTGATATGGAATGATTGTTGACTTGTACAGGCTAATATGGAGCTGATTTGGTGCCTTTTTCATAGTTGCGAAGCATGCTACTACAACTCACTACGCAACTGTGAGCTGCAACACTTGCATAGCGAACTTACACAACACAATTATGGAAACTAATATTTTTCAAATATATCCTAAATGGTGAACCATATTAAGTTGGTTTTTTGTTAGTAGTTTAATATCATGGTAATGCTTCTCCATAAAAAAATTGGGCTAAATCCGAATCACAAATTTCGAGAAAATCCAAAAATGGTTGTAGATGACGGTGGCTTGTTTCTCAAAAACCATGAAATATTTTGACCTGAAATTAAAAAGGCTTGTTAATCTTAATATGATGTATCTATCCTCTAAAGTTTGTGGCAAATGTGTGCACTGTGTAGAATTTATGGAAAAAATATAGTTACGCAGCATACTTGCGCAACGAATGCTCTAATTCACCCTTCTTCATTTGTGTTGATCACTGCAAGATGTCTAAAGGTTATCCACTATTGTTTTGGCCTGTAAAAACATGGTAGTAAAGTCTATAACCATTTATCTTTCCTTCAAAACATTAATTCCCTAATGAAATCTTAAAACCCTAAAAGATTTAAATTTGCAAAACTGAGGCTTGATTCATGTGTTGTCATAACTTGCATGTACTTTTGTGATGATAAAGTTTCCGTAACACTTTGCAACTGCTTTGCACACCCAATCTGAGTTTCATGTCATGGATATCACCTCTTCATTGCAAAATGATACCCTGATGTAGGAGCATCGCCAACAAAACATGAATGGAGGACAGCTAGGTGCACTAGCGCACATTTTGAAGAAATTTAAATTTTGAAAATGTGTATCACACAAATCGTTTGAAAAGAGATTGTAATTAAAGAACAACTTATATGTTGTAGATCTGGATGGTTCATGAATACATTGGAGAATGTATTTTCTTTTAATATAGTCGAGTGCAGTACAGATTCGATGTGTTCGATCTGATCTGTCTATCACAAATATTTATTGTAATAAATATTATTAGTTGATAGCTTTTAATTAAATAGGATAGCTTTAGAGTCGTTGGAGGGAATAAATCGAAGTACCCTATTGTATAAAATCTTTGTATTGTTTCCAGTAGAGGTTGTTGTTGGAACTCTAGTTATCGAGAGTTATCACCATTGTAGCAGAGAGCTGAGATCTATCGAGAAGAAGTGTTTGAACATATGTATTTTTCAGTTGAATGAATATAACAGAGGAGAATTTTCCCAAATGTATGGTGTTTATGCATCTATCTGAATGAATGAATGGTAGACTTTATGTTTATTTCCAAATTCTCTGTTATTTCTTGTCCTTGTGATTATGCATGCATTTACATGGCTAGATGTATGAATCTGTGAGATTTTAAATAAGTTCTCAAGTGTTTCTCTTCTACGAGTGAATTCAAGTGTACATAGTGTTTGACAGGAGTGCATTGACAAAGTCTGTTTCGAATCATAAGCTTAGAAGAGATAACATGAACGTATGCATGTAAGGAGTGCATAACATCCACAAGGTGTGCATGACAGGGTCTATTTTGACTCAGAAAGTTTTGGAGAGATAGCTTGAGAAAGTTTATCCACAAGGAGTGCGTGAATGAGTATTTTGACTCAGAAGGTCAAGAGGAGTAGATTAAGTTTCCCACAATGTGGTTGGATTTCAAAGGAGAACATGTTTCAAGGCATGCATAGGCTGAATCTCGACTAAGCGTTGAAAGGAGAATTCTGAGAAGACAAGAGTTCGAGAAAGAACAAGCTCAGGAGGGAGAACAACGAGAAATTGTCCAAGGAAGGAGTCCTTTGAGATTTCTCTGATTTCAATAAAGAAAGATCCATCCAGGAGGGATTGGAACCATTACAGAGCATCAGATATGAGAGGAGTTAGACGAAGGTTAGTGAGGTATTTCATAGGTCAGAGTTCGGGACACTTCGAAACATAGGAAGGTGAGATTACTGAAGTCACAAACCTGCAAGTTGAATCTTGACCGTCAGCTGGGAGGAGACACACGACAGAGGATTACAGAATCCAAGAATTAGAAATTCAGATGAATTAAGGGTGGAGTAAGTGAAGTTTTGCAAAGTCATGAAACCTGAAGTTTAAGCTAGACCATCAAGATCTAGGTACAGACGTGGAAGAGACTCGTGAGTTCGGAGGAAGTTGTTTCAAAAGGAAACATAGGAGGATATTGCAATATTGTTGGAGCCCGAAGTGGTGAAGGGTTGGCCGGAGTTCATAGCCCATGGTCATATAGCGGATAAAGGGTCTAGCGCAAGACTAGGACTTGCTAATCGATGTCACCAAGCGTCAGAGAGTGGAGTTGTAAGTGGTCCAAAATTACACGTGACATCAAGGGTACCTGTGTGAGCATATAGATTTCTCAGGGTCTATTGAAATCCCAACAAACTAGTTTGGTTTGGAGTGTTTGAAGATCCAAGGGAAATAGTTCACAGAATCCCCAGGAGAGAAGGGGGTTGTGTGCACCAGAGTGGTATCAGAGAAGATACATAATTGACTTATGTCGGTAAAGGAGACGTGTAGAGCTACCCGTATAAAATAGAGCTATGGAAAGAGAGATGAGAGAACTTAGAGCAATATTGGATGCCATGGAAACAACACAAAAGAGAGCACTTGATGATGGGGACGTCAACGATGCAAGAAATGAAGAACTGGAAGTCTAAGAAGTTGTAGAGGAGGATTTTGTGGAATAACGCTTGTTGAAAGTTGTTGTTAAGTTGGGATCTAGAGCGAAGATAGACATCCTGATGTATGAAGGTAGTTTAGACGTTGAAGAATTGCTTGATTGGATACGAGCAATAGACAAGTATTTTGACTTTGAATATGTTAATGAGGAGAAAAAGGTAAAACATGTTGTCACTGGGTTGAAAAGACATGCAACACTATGGTGGGATGAATTGCAGGCTGACAGGAGAAGCAAAGGAAAACAAAAGATCAAGAGTTGGGATCAAATGGTAGCCAAGATAAAGGAGAAATTCATACCCAAGGACTATCAGATAAATTTGTTCAGGAGATTGCAAAACCTGAGACAAAAAGGGATGACTGTGAAGGAGTACAAAGAGGAGTTCTATAGATTGAACATCAGGGATGGAAAAAAAGAGAGAGACGAAGAAAATTTTTCTAGGTACATCAATGACCCGAGATACAAAATCCAGGAAAAAATCAGCATGATGATAGTGAGAACAATGGAGGATGCATACCAGATTGCACTAAAAGAAGAAGAAAATCTAGACAAAAAGAAGAGTCAACAAAACAAAGGCTTGAGTTTGAATAGAGGCAAAGGAGTTGCCCATGACAAGACACAGAAGCCCAAATGTGAGGTAGAGAAACCACATAGTCACTCTGAGAGAGGAGGAAGTTCTTGAGGAAGGCATAGTGGTGGTAGAAACACTTTCCCTAGAGGAAGAGGAAGAAGTAGAGGAGGTGAGATAAACTGTTATTCCCATGGAAATTTAGGTCACATGTCTTGGGAATGTCCCGAGAGGAAGAAAGAAGGATGTGAAGCTCAAATTTTAGAGGTGCAGAAGTGAGATGTTGAGGCAGAAGGTGCAGAAGATAGGAGATATTTGATGATGAAGAAAGTTATCTTAAAGCCAATGCCAAAGGTTGAAAAGCCGACGCAAAGGAACAATTTGTTCGGGGCAAATTGCAAGATGAAAGACAGAGTATGCAAGGTGATAAGTGATAGTGGGAGCACTGATAATTTAGTATCCACAGAGATGGTGGAGAAGTTGAAGATGGAGATGATTTTGGCCCTTGATCAATTTTTGAGGGATATGGTCAAGTTTGACCTATTTTGGGACTTTGACATCCTGTCGAAGGAGGAGCTCAAGATGAAGCGAAGATCATGGATCTCAGCCCCTTTTTTGGGTCCTTTTTGGGTTTTTGGGATTATGTAACAAGAATGGGATGTCAGCCCATGGGTTTACCCATGTTAAGGCTTATTTTGTAATATATATATATATATATATATATATATATATATATATATATATATATATATATATATAGATGTCTAGGCAATATAGAGTGTGACGAATGGATAAGTGATAGATCTATGTGATTGAAGGATTGTAAGTGCTCTGTGCATACCGTGTGAGACTTGCAAAGCTAAGTGCAAATCATTGTAAGAGGCCGTGGAAGGCTGTGTTCTTAGATCTACTCGGGGAAGGAGGATCTAGCGAGCTGCACAGATCTCCTTTCCTAGGTGAAGTAGGGTTTTGAGGCTTTGTGCTTGTAACCGATTGACTGAAGACAATAAAGAAGAAGAGTTGGTGGATATAGCCCCAGGGTGGGGGTGAACCACGTAAACATTGTTTTGATCTTCTTTGTGCTTTTCTTGATGTGTTTATAACTTCTCTTGCTAAGTTCTTTGATAGATATAGATAAATATGCTTATGCTTTGTGCTAATAATGTGTAAGAATGTTAGATTTGACCTATGTGAAGGTGCTTAGTGTTTGATCTGCTAGATATAACCTGCCTGTTTATGATAAAGTGCTTAAATACATCATATCTGAGTGAATGATGTGATGCTCTATTCTATTTGTGCAGTAGTGGTTGGTTGAATATTGATGAACTGTTGATTATAAGTGATCTGTTAAGTATTATAATCACAGATCTGTGTCCTAGCTAAGGTTGTAGACACTTGAGTCCTGCAACCATCCCTGCCTCCACCTTGGGTGAGACTTCATATGCTTCGTAGGTGTTTCCTAAAGGGCCAGTAGTTAGGGTTGTGTTGGTGCGTTGTTGTAGCATTGAACCCTGGGTTTGCCCCTGTGCCAACAAATGGTTCCATTGCTAGGACCTGAAACTATGATTGCTGGGAACTAAAGTGAAGAAAAGGGAAGTTTGTGTGTAGATATACTACTGAAGTGCGCAACATCGGACCTGAAAATGTGATTATTGGGAACTAAGAAAGAAGAATCTTTGTGCAAATATTCGGCCTGAGATTGTAAAATATCTATGCATAGATCTGTTTCCCTAGTGCGCAACATTCTACTTGACCTGAGGAGCTCCGTGCCAAGAAAAGAGGTCAGATCTGAAGATAAGAGGTAAGATCTGTAAGCTCTGTTCTTTGATAAAGGTAAGAATAATGAAAATTTATATATCTGAAGGCTTTGTTCTCTGTCGAAGTAAGATTAGTGGAAAGTTTTGTTTCAAAAGTATGAATCTAGGTATGTTTGATAGATTATATCCTAGCTTGAAAACTAGGGTATTAATAGATGAAAGAAGATTTGATATGAATAGATCTAATATGAATAGTGAAAAATATGTTATACCTATGCATAAAAAGAATGTTTGGACTAACAAATGGATGCAGGATCCTAGAAATAATTTTTTGCAAGTTAGATCCTATGAGCCTAGCGCGCAGTACATGAAAGGTTGGGGATCATTTAAGAGAAAGAGAGGATTAACCCTCTGTTATAGTTGCAGAAAACTTGGACATCTTGCTAAGGAATGCCCTGGGAGAATACCTAGTTGTCTTTGTTGTAAATCTATGGACCATGAAGTGTTGGATTGCCCTAAAATGATTGCTAAGCTGTAAGGAATGAATTTTAATAAAGAAAACCCTAAGGTAGATCCAGAAATAGTAGAATCCCAAAAATAATCAGAGAAAGTATTGCTACAAATACAAAAAACCCTGAATAACCATCGACATGTCAAATTATCATAGATCTTCAAAGAAAAAGAATGCCTTGAAGAAAGAATAGGAGACTTCGACGTTGACTATGTTCTGGATGAGGAAACACAGGTGAATATTATGACAAAAAGAACTTGGGAACTTTTAGGAAATCCTGTTATGATTCCTTCATTGGGAGGAATAGGGTTATTCAGAGGAAAGTTGATAAGCCTATGTGGAAGGCTTGCTCAGATACCTATGAATGCTAATGGCGCTTCAACAAAATAAGATTTTGAGATTATTAAATTTATCGAGGACAACACCCCATTTACCATGTTATTAGGAAAACCTTGGATTGACAGAGATTGAGCCAGACGAAAGGAAGAAGAAGAAGTTTTGGGGTAGAAGAAGCAGGAATTAAAAGATTCCATGACTAGAAGGATCACACACTTGATCGAAGAACAATAGAATAGATCGAAGTTATTTAAAAATAGAGACCCGGATGTCGAAATTTCAAGAACACTAGAGGATCCATAGAATATTGAAGTACCTATCCCAGACAAAGAAGAAGTATTATTCATGAACCCTAGGGAAGAATCTCAATAGCGTGAAGTTACTAGGTCAAAAGAAGACAAAAATGAGAATGGAAAAAGGAATACCGAGACAAAGCTCACTAGAAAGAAGGCTAGAAAGTTAAGTCAAGAGAGAGCCAAGATTGATAAGTTGCAGAATGCTCCAGAGGGAACCTTGCAGAAGGAAAAATTGAAAAATTGGAGCTTCGCTAGGATATCAAAACATCGACACATGGCACTTCTCCATGACAAAGCAATATAGTCGTTGGGGACATTATAACCATTTGATTAATTCTCTGAACGGATAGAAAGCCATTTATAGACAGCCATCTTGCCATCCGACCATTGGGACCGTTCCATAACGGTCGGAACTGAGTTAATGAAGGCCTCATACCCATTACAAGAGACCCATTGTCAAGTTACCTATTTATCCCACCACGCCATGCATCAAGAACATTTTTGGCAATTAAGAATTTGAGCCCGCATACTAAGTTGAGTTTATACAGTGATCATCGTGATTTTGCTCTCTATATTGTTACTATGTGTAAGCTACCCCCCAAACCTGATATTGTTAACCCTGAGCATGTATGTCAGACGAGTTGAGCACTGCAAAAAGAGTTTTTGAGGAAGTTTTGATCAACCTCATGACTGAAAGAGTCATGTCAATGTCTACAGGGATACAAGCGTCATCCATGAGAGGACTACCAACCTCTCCATCCACTGCTCATGGAGTAGGATCATCCCGACCATCCGATGAGAAGAGAACTAAGCACATGGATGACTTAGAAAATGCTAAACTGATCTCGACTATCCTACCCACTTATATACCACCTTTAAGTGGTGTTGTAAACCGCGATAGAGTACCTAGATATTTCAAGTATGCCTTGGTCACTGCGTACCTTTCGAAGGGGATACACGTAGTGCAAGTAGACCAAGATAAGATCGTAGCATTGAATTTTAGCGACTTCAACCTCGGAGATTGCAAAGTCTAAAACATGTTAGCCTCGCATAAGTATTTGACTAGAACAAAAGGAAAAAACTCAAAGGTAATTCCCCAAGCATGGACCCATAACCTCGCGCATTTCACTCTGCTCAACGTCATGAAAATTCCCCACTTCAAAAGACACCAAGAGGTGAATGCATGTGTCAAGCTACTGCTATCTTGTTACCATGGCGAATATTTGTGGATAAACTGCTATATCACAGTTGATCCGACCTTGATCAATCGGATCATGGGCTTGAGTATGCAAGGACTCGACCCACAGGGGATGTTTTCCTCCCTGAGAGGAAACAAAGAACAAGCATATTGCTACCCTTCCATAGGGTTGCTCCCAAATTTTCATACCTTGCAACTTGCAAATTGACCTGTGACCTTCATACCAAACTAAAGCTACTACACACTGCTAAAACTTAAAACCGAGAAACGCTGTAAACTGAAATGAAAAGTTGAAAGCTTTCTCAGACCTATGAGCATATTTATGTACAAGCCAACCTACTATAATTTGCCAAATGAACTTCCAAATTAAGTGAAACCAAATTTCCAATGCAGCCAGTTAAGAAAATGGCTATTTGACTGAATTTCTCTCTCATCTTCTTCAAAAAGAAAGAAAAAATTTAAAATTGGCATCTCAAACTCTCAACTGAAAAAATATTCATGATCCATGAATACAATAATGTTCACTTGTTCTGATGACTGCAACAAAATGAAAAAAGGGTCATGGACATCATGAAAGAATATCTTTACCTGATGATAAACAAAGAAACAAGTATTCCCTTCATGGTTAACTGCTGGTTTCTTTTGTTCTCTACCTTCAACTTCCAGATCCCTCCCAAAATGAATGACAATAGATTGTTTATGATTCTCATAATCATCAATAGGGAAACACTCTGGATGTTCTTGAATCTTATCAAATGTAACAACCATATCGTGTGCAACATAGATATCTAAACATGACCCTTCATCTAATTCAATAGGAAGCTCATATTGACCTTCAAAAGGATTCAAGATAACCTTTTTTTTATCAATTGATTGATTACACTCATCACTAATTGATTGATTACCCTCATCACTAACTTGGCCATACAAAAGAATTGATTGATTACCCTCATCACTAACTTGGCCATACAAAATTTGACAAGAGTGTTGCAAAATTTCATCAAATTCAGTCAAAGGAACATGACTTCCAACAATATGCTATCCTATTTCATCCACAACCAAGGGAGAAACTAGTGTTTGTTGGGAATTTTCCTGAATATTATGGAGATTAGTATTTAATATTTCTTCCCAATGTTGGAAAGGGATTTCATACAAAGCCTCTAGGATTTCATCATCCATAAATTCTTCGTCATCATAAAATTTTTCAAGATAATGAATGAAACTTTCAACATGATCGCAACAATTTTGAACTAGTGAAAGACATATATGTTTCATTGTATTTCTCAAAAATTATTAAATGAAAATATTTAAGGGAGTGCAAGAAACTAGGTGGAAAACCTTCATACCAAGATCTCTCTTTTCCCTCCAAAGAAACCATAAACATATTCATCAAGGAGTCTTCATGAAATTGAACCCTCAACTTACGCACATGCATGTGAAATTTAACCAAATGAAGAGAAACATCATCACCATAGGTGTCTTTGAATTTTGGAAAATAAGTCTTTCAATCTATGCAAGGAATTCGATTTGGAAAACTGAGAATGTGAGAGAGATTCATTGGAGCATACCTTTCAGATATGTCATCCATATTGAAGCAGTGGAGTCGCCAAGAAAGTCTTAGGCTACCGAGTCTTTGTACAGTGGAGTTTCCATGACAATTTTGAACTCTGGATTCTTGAAAATGAAGTTGCAAGGTGAATGATGTACAACCTTTCTATCTCTAACTACTGTTCACCATCAGTATTTAGATATGAACTTTGTCCTTTATCCCAGGGAAAATTTCACCTTCGGTCCTCGACAACAACGCCAAAATGTTATCACTCAGTTATTTCTCTTGGATGTGGGAGGAAAACCACAAAGGTAATGTGTAAACAAAATTTAGGCCTTGAATCTGGCCTTTCCAAACCAGAGAGGGATCTCTCATTTCAATTTATGCTAAGTGGCCAGACCCGAAATGGAAATAAGTTTTAGGATGTGGTTGATGGTAGGGGCAAGAGGAAAACCATTGGGCATGGAGTCCAATCAAATATAAATGACTAGTTATGAGTGATCCAGGAAGCAGAGGCAAGGTAGACTATATATTTTCGGTTAGTTTGTTCATTGCAGTATGGTGGAAGAAAAGAGAATTAATAGTCCATTGTATTTGGAGCAGCTATCTCAATATGAATTCCAAGCACAACTTTAGAAGAAACTTGTGAGATATTTGATTTCCATGAACAAAGCACCAAACTCAGGATGAATTATGTTCATATACTTTGCAATTAAATATTGAAGAAATACATTCAAATGGAAATTACAGTAAATAAACATATACATAAAAGAGAAAAACAAACTTCAAAACACAATCACATGAATCTATGGTAGGAAACACTATGTACTTCTACACTGATAATTGCATTAAGCTCTAAAAATGTGCACAATTTGCACCAAGAGACTTTTCCTCACACTCGTGCCAAATCCCCCCTTTAGTAAATTAAAATTACAAAGATATATAGAAAAGACTCTTCCCCAAGCTGAGGAGGTCAATCTTAACTACTTTCCTTCATTTTTTGATCTAGCTACTTTAAAATAGGATCAAACTCAAAACTGCCTGCTAAAAAATAGGAGTATGTTTTGACTACCTTAACTACATTAAAACCACTTTAACAAAACACATCTTAGGTGCCTATCATAATGTTTTTGAATTCAAGTGTCATTGGAGGTGAGATGGAATAATTGTTGACCTGTACAGGAATATCTAGATCTGGTTTGGTGCCTTTGTCACAATTGCGTAGTGTGCTTCTACAACTCACTATGCAGGTGTGAGATACAACACTTGCATAGAGAACTTGCGGAGCACAATTATGGAAAATGATATTTTTCAAATATGTCATAAACGATGAACTAGATTGAGCTGATTTTTTGTTAGTAGTTTAATATCATGGTAATGCTTCTCTATAAACATTTTGGGCCAAATACGACTCACGAATTTCAAGAAAATCCAAAAATGGATGTAGATGACAGTGGTTTGTTTCTCGAAAACCATGAACTCTTTTGACCTGAAATTAAACAATATTGTTCATCTTAACTTGATGCATCTCTCCTCAAAATTTTGTTGCAAATTGGCAAACGATTTAGAAGTTATGATAAAAATACACTTATGCAGTATACTTGCGCAACAAATGCTCTATTTCACCCTTCTTCATTTGTGTTGATCATTGCAATATGTCTAAAGGTTATCCACTGGTGTTTTGGCCTGTAAAAACATGGTACTAAAGTATGGAACCATTTATATTTCCTTCAAAACATTAATTCCTTAATCAAAGCTTAAAACTCTAAAATCTTTAAATTTGCAGAACTGATGCTTGATTCATGTGTCGTCATAACTTGCATGTACTTATGTGATGATGAATTTTCTGTAACACTTTGCAATAGCTATGCACACCCAATATAAGTTTCATGTGATGGAGATCACCTCTTCACTGCAAAAATGATACCTACAACACTTGTGTAGCGTGTGATCGCTACACAAGTTCCGTGTATTGTTCTTTTTCAAATCAAAACTATTATGATCAAATTTAATCAGCGTTATGGGATATCTCACCATGAATATAATATGGAAAGTCATAATAAAACCATTTTGAACAAAATTTTCCATGGAATAAGTATATGCATTTCAAATCTTCTAAACAACTGCATAAATATCTGGTCAAATTGTGATTTGGAGATTTAGCAGTGTAAGGCCCAATACACCTTTTGTTTTTCCAAAAATAACCCTGATCCTACATATGATCCCAAGAGCATAATAATCCTGTAAAAACCACTTTTTAGCCAAATTTATAAAAAGTTACATGTGCTAACAAGTTCGAGGCCATAAATAACATGGTTGAATATGAATCCTTGATCTTAGGCTTGGAGGCAACAAAAAATATGTGAATTAACAAGATTGTGGTTTTTTGAGATTCAGAGATAGTGGTGCAGCGAGTAAAAGGTTCCTATCAAACAAGGAATCCAAGAATGAGGGTGTACAAAAATCAGGTATGGGATATGATTGACAATTTTTATGTAGCTTTTAATATTTCAGTTGTTTTGAGAGAGTTTAATCAACCGATTGATTCCTTAGTAGTATCTTCTAGTTGTTGGATGTATGGGATGACCTAGGTTCTACCTTAGTTCTCTAACAAAACCCTTTTCACCATCAGCCCTTATCATAAACCAAAAGGCTACATGACACACATAGTGCACAACGCAGTCTCACTCGAGATGGCTTATGGGTAACTGCAAGACACAAATGTCTGTAGTAATGGAAGGGGTTGGGGATGTTCTACTTCTCCTACTCTTACTTCAACATGCATTATACCATAACATTCATCATATATACTACTTTTTCCCCTCAATAACATCTATTATGTATAACTATTTTAATGCAAGTTGTAAATAAACCCTAATAGATGCATTCATCTAATCATCCATTTATCATAAATAATGTAAAATCTACACACCACACATAAATACACCATTCTTACCATGGTTCACCCCCTGATCTATGTCCACAAAGATCTTCTGATTTATTCATTCTTCATCAAAATAGCGCTGCACACATTACATCAAAGGGTGAATTTAGAATGCACATAATTTTAGTGGTGAGGTGGACCAGTGTCGCACCAAGCTCCGCAGCTTGTGACCTAACCCTTAGTTATACTCCATAAGTATCCATTAACTCCTCAACTATACAACCACAACTGAACATACCAAAGACTCAAAACTCAAAAAGGTTCTCCAAAATAAGCTCTTCTCATATGAGTTCTATGATACCTCCTATCTCCCTCATACATCATATGTATACTACAAAACGTGGGTAAAAACCCTTACATCATGATTCAAAACCCTAATCCTAAGTGGAATCCACTTGCCCACTTTCCAACTATCTTCAACATGGTTGGTCTTCGATCCAACCCTTTATTTATTTGACTTTGTGCTAGTCTTCCTTATTTCCCAGTGTGCTACTTCGTTTTCCCTTTGTCGAGCTTCTTTTCCTTATTTCTTGGTGCATGTTGCTTCCTTAGTCCTTCTCTTCCTTGCGTGTTGCATTGAACTCCAAAATTTCCTACTCCAACACCAGTACCTTTAAAGTACCAACCACCCCTCAAATTAAATATGAAATTGAGATGAGATACAAACCTTCCATTCATGATAATATGAAATACTGGTAATTTTTTTAAGACTATCAACAGATTAAAAAGTTCATGGAAGTGATAGATGAGTTTGAAAATACTCATATTTGTGTAGATGAATAAGAGGACACCAAACAAGATATTGGTGAGGAAGCTGAAGACATTCATGAATTCAAAAATTACATGGTTGAGCATAAAGTCTTGTAGCTTAAGAATAACTATATCCCGAAGGGACTGGTGCCTTTAGAAAAGTTGTTTGATAGAAATGATGTACTTGTAAAACCAGTTGTCCTCCCCAAAGATGATAGCATTGAGGATTATAATTTTGGGACTAAAAAAGATCCTAAATATATTAAGCTATCCAAAATTATTACTGCTGATCATAGGGAATAATATTTGCAGTTACTCAAAGAGTACATGGATGTATTTGCATGGAGATACGAAGACCTGAAAATGTATGATACTAGTATCATCCAACATCGAATACCTGTCAAGCCTAGTACTAATCCTTTCAAGAAGAAGCTCATGAAATTTAATCCCTTTCTTTTCTCTACCATTGAGAAAGAGGTGAGGAAATTATTAGATGCCCAAATTATTATTCCCTTAAGGTACTCATAATGGGTTGCTAATCTAGTTCTTGTAAGGAAGAAGAGTGGGGAAATAAGGCTATGTTTGGACTTGAGAAACCTAAATAAATGCTCATTAAAATATAACTATCCCCTTCCCAAGATGGATCATATACTACACAAAGTAGTAGGGAAAAACATGATATCCACGATAGATGATTTTTCAGGATACAACCAAGTGTCCGTGCACCTAGATGACAAAGAGAAGACAACCTTCACAACACCATGGGGAAATTTCATGTATGAACAAATTCCTTTTGGTCTGATAAATGTAGGAGAAAATTTTCAGAGAGCAATGGACATTACTTTTTTGGGTGAAAGAGACAAGTTCATTATCATATACCTTGATGACATGATTGTTTTCTCCAGGGCAGATGAATATCACATCAAGCATATAAGGAAAACCTTTTTGAAGTGTGCCAATTTTAGGCTGTCCTTGAATCCCAAAAAGTATTATTTTTCTATGGAAGAAGAAAATATTATTGGCCACATAGTATCTAAAGAGAGTGTGAAGATAGATCCAGAAAGGGTGGAGGGAATCAAACAAATTGTTCATCCTAGGAACAAGAAAGAGGTATAATCTTTCCTAGGTAAAATAAGTTTTTTTAGGAGGTTTGTCCCAAATTTCACTAAAATGGTGAAGCATATTACCAACATTTTAAGAAAATACCATGAATTCAAATGGATAGTTGAAGATAAAGAATTCTTTCAGTAGATCAAAGCGGCCTTGGGAGAAGCTTCAGTTCTTATTAGCCCAAATTATGATAAATAGTTCCTCATTTTTTATTTCTCTTCAACTCATACTATAGATGTTGTGTTGTTGCAGAAAAATGAGGAAAATAGAGAGTAGGACATAGCCTTTTTTTAGCAAAACCCTGAGAGATGTTGAGCTGAAATATAGTAGCATGGAAAAGCAGGCTTATCCATTAGTCAAAGAATTAAAGGATTTTAGAGATTATATAATGCACTCTAATATATTGGCTTATGTACCTACCAACACTATAAAGGAAATCCTCACACAAATTGAAAATGAGGGGAAAATAGGTAGATGGATTGGTAAGATTCAAGAGTATGACATGGATATCAATCCCACAAAGCTAGTAAAAGGACAAGGACTAGCCAATTTTTTGGTTGAATCTAACTACAAAGTTTTAGACTTGAATGCGCTATCTGCAAACATTATAGTAGTATATTATGAAGAGGATGAAACAGAAGAACCATCCTTAGAGGTAAATGCCAAATTTTCTCAATCTGATTGGTATAAAGACAACATTTTTTACTTGCAAAATTTTAGCTACTCACGAACATGAGATAAAGCTAGGGCTAGGTATATTAATTTTGAGGATGTAAAGTATTGCATTTTGGGGGGGTATCTATTTTGGAAGGACACAAAGGGAATCCTAATAAATTTCCTCATTGAAGAAGAAAATGAGGGCATAATCATTGAGTTTCATAAGGGTGTGTGTTGGGGTCAACATGCTTGGAGAGCCACTACATACAAGATCCTTAGAGATGGGTATTACTGGACCTCTTTATTTTATTATATTGTAAATTTCTTGGTTCATGCATGTGTAGAGTGTCAATGTTTGCAGGAAATAAGTTGGTGCCCCTCCCACTAAAACCAATCAAAGTTGAGACAACTTTTTAGCAGTGGTGATTATACTTCATTGGTGAGATTAATCCAAATTGAAGTGGAAAAAACAAATGGATTTTGACAGCCATGAATTATTTCACAAAATGGGTAGAGGCCATACCTACAAGGGAAACCACTAAAACGATCATCATAAAGTTCCTAGAAGAAAATATCTTGGCCATATTTGGATTCCCAAGAAAGATCATTGTTGATAATGCTCAGGCCTTCAAATATTCCAAATTGGTTAAGTTTTGTGAGGATTAGAACATCGAGTTGGGACACTCTACTGCTTACTATCCACAGGGAAATGGTTTGATTGAATCCTCGAATAAGCACCTTATCAAGATTATCAAAAAAATGTTATCTCAAAAAAAGAAGGCATGGGATTCCCATCTGAAATATGTTGTTTGGGAAGACAAAGTTAGCATCAAGAGGTCGATTGGAACTTCCCCTTTTTAGCTACTATATGGGTTGGAAGCCAATTTCTCAATTCAACTCAACCTCCCTATGATGAAATCACTACAAGATGAGGAGACAAAATCATATGACATGCATTGAAGAATTAATCAACTGATTGAAGTCCAATAGGTAAGAGAACAAGTTCAGATAAAGTCCCAAGCTCATCAAGTAAAAATAAAAGAAATAATTGATAAAGGGACCAAAGAAATAAGTTTTGTGTTAGGGGACTTGGTACTAAAATGGTATTCTCGAAGGGAAGCTAAAGAGAAGCATGGAAAGTTTGATAATAGTTTGCTTGGACGGTGGACCCTTCCAAGTGGTTGCAATCTGAGACAACAACACTTGTGATTTAGCTCAGCTGGTTGGAGAATAGTTTGGGTCTCCTGTAAATGGGAGGTTAATGAAACACGTTTTTTAGTACTGATCACTACAAAACTTTATTACCCTGTACATAAATAATTCCATTTCATTTATGCTCATGAATTTTTAATTTTACTTCATTCACCTTTTGTTACTTAAGCAAGTAGCTAGGTCTCTAACATTGTAAGATGTTGAGCATTTTTTTTTCCAATATCAAATTAGTTTTTAGGTTTTAAGGAGATGTATTTTGAGGTAGACTCCATAAACCAATAGAAGAAGGCACTTGGTCTACAATTCTTAGCAGACCACAGAAGTAGGCTATCCCTGCTGGAGCCAAATGTTAGTACCATTTTTTTTCCTATCAAAGAAAAGAGGATGATTAAAGTTATAAGAATGAGATCATATTATTTAGCATAAGAAATTCAAGCTTCCAAAGCCTCTGTGTAGCCCATATTCAAATGTTCCTAAGGAAGCTTGAATAAAACAATAGAAAATTCACACCCTTGTGTGCATAAGGTAAAAATTAATCCTTTGGGACTTGCATAGTCCAAAAGGATCGTGTCACAGTCCAAAAGGGGCTTTTCATAGTCCAAAAGGAGCTTAAGTGCAAATAAACTAGGGGCTTACTATGAGACTGTGGGCTAAAGGCACAACATTTTGGTAGTTTTCTAGATCCAGAGAGATTGATGGATCATATTGCATTGCATACCTGTTAAATCAATGGTCATCAGAGTTCCCTCGTCGGAGTTCCCCTTGTAACCTAACTCTCGAATGCTCCGATGGGCACACCACCAATGAAAGACCTAGATTTGATAGGTGCCATCAGTCGCACCCTCAAAAATATCAATGGTCCAGATCTACTCTTTAATGTTAACGTATCCAAACCGAGGGTCACGTTAGCATGCCAACGAGATATTGTTGGATCCAATAACAAAATGCCACATGGACATGTGAAACCCACCATATGCATAAGTAAAAATATCAAATATGGGTGGCATGTGTCCTGCTCCCCTACCACGTTAGTATCATTGCGGGACAATAGAAATTCACCATGTGTCTAGGCTGGCGTCAATGCAAATAGTTTTTCCTTAGTCATTTTTCATGTTCGAGGTCAAGCAAGATCGACGACTTTTGTGCATTCCTAGTTCTTTCGATGGATCAATGATTTTCATAGTTTTTGATTCAGAGTCTGTTTGAAGCCTAATCATTCAACACTCTCAATGGGAAGCTTTGATCAATGGTCTATATCTGATCCTATATGTGGCACCATATCGACGAATCTCATCATGTCGGAGAAAAAATAATGGCGGAGATCAACAGGAAGATCGTTTTCGGAAAAAAAACAAAGAAAATCTCCTGACGCAAGTTGTCGCGATGTCGACGAAGATGTCATCATCAACGAAATGCAGAATATATGAAAACTAGACATACTAGCGTGGCACTTCCCGAACAAATATGGTGCTATGATTTCGACATGTGGAACCCACCACATGCATATATAAAAATATCAAATATGGGTGACACGTGTCCATTTGTTTTCCACATCAGTGCTAGCATAAGCTAACAAAAATATTCCATGTGTCCTATTGAAGTGAGCATGATGATTTTATGCCTTTTTCTAATTCCGGATCCTTGGTTGAGCCACATCGATGGTCCTCATGCATTGTTAGACTTCCCTTTGTAGTTCTAGATCAACGACTGAGATTTGAGCTTGAAGTCCCCTCATCGGGGTCTTGTAGGAAGCCGAACCTTGATCACTTTGAATGGGCACCTCTGATGGATGGTACAGATTTAAGTAAGCATGACATCGATCAACGGTCAAGATATGATCTCAGATCTCATAGTCTCCCTTCATCCTGTCAGCAAGGCACTATTAGAGCCAATCCAGAGCCGCCAGGTGGACATGTGGAACCCACTAGATAAACATGTAAATGTTTCAAAACTGGGTGACACATGTCCAACATATCTTCCACATCAATGCCAACACAAACCAACGAGAAAATTCCACATGGCTAGGCTGGTGTTAGCACGATATACTCTATTTAGCCAATTTTTCTCCCATGATAGAGCTATATGAATGACTCTTGGTCAAGACAAAGTCTCATAATTCCCTTGTCAAAGTCCTGACTGTACTTAATATATTGATATATTTTCCAATTCACGGTGATATTTTAAAATCAAGGATCATTACATATATCAATAGGATACTTAGTACTAAATAGTGCCAAATCATAATATTATTTGCATTTTATACAACCAACACATTATTTTTATGAAATAACTAATAATCCTATTGTACACATAATGTTTTAGATAACAATTTGTGAACACCAGAAGGAGAGGGGTCATTTGACTAATGTTGTATGCCAAATTTTAGAAATGTCTCATGATACATCTAAAATTACACATGGTATCGACAAAAACATGTGTTTTGAATAGTGATGGGATGGAATTCGATGGTTTAAGATTCACAAATTTGCTAAGGGAAATATTTACATTAATATTAGTCTCCTTAAAAGCGGACCAGCTAGAGCTAGACCTTCTTTGATGATCTAGGTAGGATAAGGTGTTTATCTCAGATTGGCGTTTCATTTCCACCGTACTAGTTTCATATTCCATATCCTAGAGAAGCTAGTTGTTGTTATCCAAGATGGGAGGCAGGATGATTTGCTTATCCTAGATGTCTCCGGTGATCCAGTGGTAAACTCCAATGGTGTTTCCCGCCAAAAGCCATCCATTTTTTATTTTGAATGGTGGATATATTATATATGTAATTATCCGATAGTTTGAAGGTCAAGTTATTGAAATCCCCCTATATATATATATGTGATTTTCAAGGTTTTCTCATTTACCCTTTTAAGCTTTTAAGGTTCTAATTCCCCTTCTTTCTTTTAGTCTCTAAATCTTACTACGTATTCTTACTCTTTTTCAACCTTTTTCATACAATTCAACTTGAGTAACTTATGTAATATTCTTCGAATGAGTTTCATACACCCTTATTGATATACAATGTTGAACCAAGTCCTTTTAATTTTGTGAAACAAAAGAATTTAATTGCCAAAAATCTTGCATTGTAGCCCTCACCAGATCTAGATGTCAATTTTAGTAGGGATACCTACAAATAATATCCCAACATGAAATTTCATCATCATCATCTAATTGAACCCTAAATTTTTTATGTTTCCATAGTGTTTCCCTCGAGGTTTTTAATACCTTTGTAGTCATTGACATCAAAAAAATTAATGTAGTTTCTTTTGCAATGGAACCTATTATTAATGCTCTATCAACAGCCTTGGAATATCTCGATTTCTTTTTTCCAAGTGAGGAAAGGGCCATGGTCACATTTTTTTTATAAAGCCTCATTTACCACTTTTAATGCCCAATAATTGAACTACATCTCTTAGAGTTTTGTACTTTAAGAATCTACAAAACAATTGAGCTTGTGATATAACAAATTTACCTTTGAAGTGAGTTTTTATGATCACATTTAGGGCACTCACGTGAAGATGATGATAAAAAAAAGTGGCAATGGAATGATTAGGAATCTGCTCACATAGGAATGTGCACATGTTCCTGATTTTCCAACTTCGACATTATTGGTTTCAAGAGTAGTAGGAAACAAATACTAACCCACATAAATCATCATAAGAATAGCAATATATTCACAAAATCACATTTTCATTAATGTACAATAATAATACTACATCTCTCTCACTTACAATACATTCGTGAGGCCTCATAATATAGAATTAAGGTGATTACACCAAGATGTCCAATATCGCACAAACATCTCCATAACTATCTCCACAATATCTCCATGAATATCTCCATGTGATATCCATCCCTAGTTTCACTCGTTGTCCTCATCTTTCATCATACATAGACTTCTAGAATAAGTCTACTTTCATAAATAATAATTTATCATGTTGTAAGTATAAATTATTCCTTCATACTCCCCCTTAATGAATACTTATGATTCAATCTAGATGTCTTAGTTGTCTTCATCATCTTCAATCTTCTTCATATGCATCTATTTCATCAATTGTTGTTGTCTTCCTGAGTTACATCTGATTAAATCATCTAAATTGCATCATCTTCACATCAAGGATTTGTTTATCTTACCCTTGACCTTTCCATGGATTTTCTATGGGTTACCCTTTAACGATTACATCATAACTATGGTTTTTCTCGACTCATCCTTAACCATACAACCTCAAACTGGTTTCACATTATCATGAACCATTCATTAAATTAGGTGGTTTCAAATAACCATAAACCTACATCTATCATTACAAAGTGGTTTTTGGTTTACCGTGAACCAATAAAAAAATAATTGACTCAAATAAATGACTCACTAAACTAACAACTCTTTCTTGAACATGTTTAACCGACTTTAATGACAACTGAGCTTTGGAGGACCAACTAACTCATGAACTCTATATGGGAGATATTGTTGTACAATTGAAGACTTGACCCTATAAAATCATTTCAACATAAACAAAATCTTCTACCATTAAAGGACACCTATCCAACTAGATTGGATCTGTATATGAGGCTTTGATAAATATTTATTCTAACACTTATGATGATCATGATTTTTTAGACCAAAAATACAAGGATGGAAATTTCAACATTTTTCCTTTGCATGTTCTTTTCATCCACAATGACCGAAACATTGTTCCTGCTTATGCACTTGATTTTTTATTGAGGATACTTCTCTTGGTTCATTACTACTGCTACTACTTGTAGATCATTCACCTTATTTTTCCACTTTTACAAATTTGATAGTTTTATTTCTTATTTGACCTTCATAACCAAGGCATTCATCCTTATATATACTTGTATGGGATTCTGAATACCTTGAAATGTTTTTCCTAAACCTTTACCATCATAACCCATTTTATTCATAATTTTGGAACCTATCCCCTTTGTGTGATTTTCAAAGTAACCAAGTTCATCACCTTTAGTAAGAGATTCATCTTTATAAATATCATCGGGATCGTTATTTGAAGAATTATCATTTGGAGGCTCAGAAAAAGAGAGAAACATATTTACATCAATACTCTTATCATTAACCAAATCAAAAGAACAATCAATCAGGTCACTTGTATCACAAATTGCATCATTATTTTTTCTGGCTTTATATATTTAACTTCATTTGCGAGTACTAACAACACATTCTCCTTTTCCAACAATTTTTATTGCAGTGATTCAATCAATTTTTCCTTTTGATCTTCAATTTTAAAAATATCATCCATACTTTATCTAGTGATGTCAAATTTTCTTCTAATGTGTTGATGCGTTGTGTAGAAAAACAAAAAAATTCATGATGAAGTTCATTATCTCTTGTTCTAGATTCTACAACTTTGCCAATTATGGATTGATTTTGTTTTTGTAGGTTGTCTATTTCTTGTAAATAATTATCAACGTCTTGTTGTAATAGTTCAATTTCTTGATTAGTTGTTTGAAGTATTTTTCCTTTGCTCATGTTTAAAATTGTTAATGATTCACGCTCACTCGTAATCCTGCTCGCTTGCTGAAGAATAAACATAATGAATTGGGTGTTGGGTTTAACCAATAATGCACCATTCTTTACAAAATAATACAATTATTGTGAGGGTGTCAGGTACAACTGAGCATGTACCCAAAGTTAACACTTCAAACCTTGTAACTTTACTCAAAATTCAATTTATTTAACCTAACCAAAATATATTTGACTTGGTTTGACTTATCTTTGACTTAAATTCAACTCCAAAGTTTACATAAATAAGCATTTATTCAATAACCAACCTCTCACTTTAACTTGACTTGGACTTAATAAATCACCCTTTCATAACTTTTACATTAATACACTCTCAACAAGACTATACTCTCAACCATTAAGTTCTTTGACTTTAATATTTACTTCACTCAAACTATTCAACTTTATTATTTTAAAGTGACTTAACTTACATGCATAAACCTATAAAAAAATTCTACGTGGTAAATAACTTAGACCCTTATTTTAAACTAAGATACCCTCACTAATAGCTTTACATACCCCATACAATTCGATTCACCCTTATTAACCTTTTTTTACTTAAAACAATATAAAATTACAATGTAACTTTATATCATGACTTCTCCACAATTACAATTACTTGGATTTCACCTTCTTTAATTGGACTTTTTTTAAAAATAGTGAAGAAAGATAACTTTCTTACCAGGTACAACACACTAGAAGTAATTTAAATTATTGACTTTAACTTTAAAAATCTCTTTGATCAAATTTATTCCCATTTCCCAATAAAAAAAATTAATTTTCTTTTAACTCCTTGAATATATCATATATATATAGGCAATCATTATTGGATATGCCGAATCTTCTTACCAAATTATAAATAAGTTTGCATTTCCATGGAGTGCCCTTATGAAATGTTGAGTCACTGTTAAAGTCTCACATCATGTCTTGGATAATCCAACACAATATGAGGTAACATCATCCACGTAAATACTCACACTCATATGTGACTTATCTCATTGTTACTCACACAAATATGATTGAGTTTGGAGTTGCAGAATTTGGAGAGGACAACATTAAGTCTTTGTCCATCGATCATGTGAACCTTAATGGAACCGCTTCCACAGTCACTATTAACATCAATGTTGACATCCCAACAAATGTAGGACATGCAGGTTAATTGTCAAAAAATTGTTTCTTATGGTGATTCTTTGAATCTCTTAGACTTTTGATTTTTCCCTTATGATGATTCTTTGAATATCCTCGACTTTTACGATGGTGAGAATGATGACTCTGATCTCCTTCTATGTGAAGAATCTCGACCACCGACTTCCTTTTTCCAATAAAAATATTACTCAATCCTTCAAATCATATTTAGCTACTCAGATTTCTGCACATAGAATAGTGGCACCCTTAATCATAATGGAGACCCATTTAATTAAATAATAATTTCACTTTAAATTGAATGGCAAATCTTCTCAACTCCTATACAGCGTGGAACGTGACATCAATAGTCAATACCACTACCTTTGCAACCTTATTTTTACAGTGGATTATTTATGCTAAACTCAATACCACTATAGGAGAACACCCACCAAGATCGGAAGGCACCTCCAAGAGCTTGAACAATGAGAACACTGATCAACGCACTCACAATACTTGGATTTATGATTAACTTCTTCTTATAGATGGGCATTCTCAATAATAACTTGCTTTCTCAAAACCATTGTTTCTTTGCACGTTGATTGGTGGCTTCCTTCTGCAGCTCCAATAAGCTTCAACATATTTACACTCCAACATTATCATGGACACCTCACACATGCAAACTTATAAAATCACCTTGCTCTAATACCAAATGTTAGTTTCAAGAGCAACAAACAAAAAATATTAACACACATAAATCATCATAAGAACACCTTGAACCTGCACAGAGGCTGCCAATTTAGCTTCATTAAGAACACATGCGCATTCCTAAGAGCACACACATACTATAGGAACACACACGTCCTCTAGGAACATGTGCATGTTCCTATGGAGTAAAACTAGTTTATTTCATATGACATGTCTATTTTAGCGATAGACCACAACCACACAACGAGTTTTAGGAGAGGTTGAGCAAATTTGGGAGAGAAAATTGATGAGAGATGGACAAAACATTGTCGAACTTTGTTGACATGGTCTTTAATTAATTATAGGTAAGTATTTTGATGGAATTTGATATTTTTTATTTCATAATTTGTTTAAATGATAAAAATAAAAATAAAAAAATATTTTTCCCTTATTAAATTGCAACACACTTAATTAATATGGAACCTGGAGTGAATGTAAACCCAACAACACTATAGGAAGACACACCAAACCCAAACCCACAATTGGTAAACATAAACATGGAATTTGATGCAAGGTTGAGATCTCTTAGAACCCTTATTCAAGACTTACAAAATACTAGAGAGCCCTCACGATTTTCACTAGCTACTTCCCTAGAAACCATTGTATCTTCTATTACAAATGTACAAGGCCAATTAACTCACATTTATGATTATGGGGACAAAATGTATGAATATTATAGAATGGATCTAGATAAAAACCAAGTTAAAGACCTTAACATTTCAAAAATCATCTTGATGACATTGTTTATTGACCTCAAAACAAGATTACAACCACTAGTCACAAAGAGATGCATTTGTATGGACCAATGCACCTTCCAACCATTTTTAGACAATTGGATGGATATGTGCTTTACGGTATTTGAAAAACCTCCTTGCAATAATAGGGGGGTGCCTCTTTGTTTTTCTGACAAAATTGTGGGTAGATTTTATTTTACATCACCATGTCAACTACTTTGACATTGGTGAATTATAGGGGGTTGTTCATGGCTCTTTGCAAGATAGAGAAAATTCTATGTGTGACTCATTTCTAGGTCATCCTCCTAGGTGGAGGACTAACCCCCTTGCCTAGCATCCTCCTATTTCGGAAAGCATAATCCAGACCTAGACATCAATATCCACCTTGACCTTGTCACATCACATCACATTTATAGATTTTTCTCACTAGGAACAACCTTCAAGTGATGTTGAACACTAAAACAAAGTATGGCCAGGAGGGGGAACATGAGCCTAGTTCTTGTGACCCTCACAAATTTTCGAACCATGTTAAGACTTTTTATGGGCCTATGGAAACCACTAGACATGATAGTTTCATGGAGGATATTAGTATCTTGATCATCTCTATGTTCTTCATTGATTATATATATATATATATATATATATATATATATATATATATATATGTGATGTTTTCATGTTAGTTTCTTCCATTGATGCAAAAATAGAAGCATCTTGTCCGTTCAATGTGTTGCACTCTTAGTTATGGTGAGATGAGTGATTCATGAAATAAATTGATTATTCCTAACAAAAATTTGCATATGTTTTCAGTCCATGTTTTAGATGATTTTAGTCTGAATGTGAATGTGTTGTGTTTCTACAAGTTGTAGTTTCATACAGGTTGAGGCACCGTGTCCACCTAGTATGGACATAGAACCCCCTTCCCAGGTTTCATGTGTCAAGTTAAATCTTTTTTAAATGTGAATTTTTTTATTTTATTTTGGTTGATTTTCACATTTTTGTACGAATAAATTTTTTTAAATGTGTATGCAAGTCGGTTCATTGATTTCAATGTCGCCAAAACAACCATCATACTATTCACCGCTATTGAAATTCCACCCATTATTTGTCCCATGCTACAAGGAAAGTCCGATCCTTTAGGGATACACAATTTATTTCCATTGAAAAAATAACCATTTTACAAAAGGTAATCCAATTGTGTTGTCCCATCCCAAATTGTTGAGTTTTGGCACTTCTATAAAACTAGTGTAAATTTATTGTCACTATCATATAGAACCTTGACTAACTCAAATATAATTGTCATATCCTTCAACATTTCCAACATCAACACTCTCCTGCTTCGGGCATATGTGCCATGTTCTCTTTCATAAACTTGTGCTTCAACATAAACATATATTGATAGAAACTCAATTCATACCACATATCATTTCTTTAAATTCACCTGAGTACTGATGAACTTCAATGCCTAATGGTATATGTACAAAATGAAATCCTTCGACAACAAATAATGCCTATAATGCATAACTGACTACACAATTTCATACTAATCCAAACCATAAGAAAAATATGTCCATTACACATTTTCAACTTCTTGCTAAATAATGTTATTGACCTTACCTTTTGAATTAACCATATGAAAATAGTTTCTTTACATTCATCATAGAACACCTTGCTAAAATATGACAAAATAAATATAGCTTTTTCCATAATCTTTGTTTTTAGCATCTCAAAATTGTGTTGCAACATCATTCTTTGTATGTTTGTGTGTGTGTGTAATCCATTTAATACTCTTTGTATGTTTGTATGCTTGTGTGTGTTCATCGTTATATAGTTGTAGGACTAGCACGATAATTAAGTTTTAGCAATAGCGAGGTAGGACACTGAATAAAATGGCCCTTAATGAGTTAACCATTGTTTGTCAAACTCTATGCATCATCACTTATACCTTGTCAGTTTGTGTGAGATAAGCTACATAGAAGTAATAAAAACGACCTAGGTTATGAACTAAGGTTCTTACATAATATTGTTTTGTACAAAGAGGTTGCAAAACTCAAAACAAGTATGGTGTTGGATTAGAAGAAAACATTTGAGAGTGTATAATATCAAATTTCGGTGGTATAAAGTTAGATCACAAGAAAAACATAGATATTAATGAATAAGAATGTCAAATAGAAAAGTACACATTCACTGAATTAAAAATGAAAAATAAAGTAAGGTTGAAGGATGTCAAGATGTATAAAATTGACATTGCAACACTATAGAATGAAACCTATCTTTATCATTTATGTTTAAAAAATTACTAGTAAAAAAACTATGAAGTCTATTACATAGGTAAGAAAATGAGTAAACGATTTATACCCAAGCATGGAAGCATTCATTCCACTAAGATACTATTTAAAAAAAAAATGTCATCATCTACATTTTCCTTTACTTGACCCTCCATTTGGAGCTTGGTTTCAAGAAACAATCATCATTGTACAACCATATAATATGAAAAATAATTTCCTACCTTCTCCACCTTCCTCATACTCTAATACTAGTGAACTTGCACATTTAATCACTATAAGTTTAACCTAATATTGCATTGATTCCCCCATGTCATACACAAACCAATCCTTCATGCCTCCACCCATTCTCTAACTATTAATGGCACTTTTAGCATCATCTCAATACATCAATGAAATTTTTTGCAACCTCTACCTAGCTTTCCTAGATCTTGGAACTCTTCTCAAACTTCACTGGCTAAAATTGAAACCTCATCAATTGTCAACATTAGAATTCCAACCATTGGTAACTTTTTTTTTCCATAGACCGTCTGCATGAAATTCCCCTAGAGATATGTTTTCAAAGTACAAGTGTTGGAATATGTTGTAGAATCCTTCTCAAGCTTTCTTCATTGAATATATGAGCACCTCGAGTCTCTAAAATAAGACCTCTTTCTATGATCTTTGAAATTTTCAAGGCAAAGAAAAAAAGGTTTTGGATTTCTCTTCATGAGTTGCAAGCACTCCAAAAAATAAGCATCTCTTTTTGCAGCAATAGTTTTCAAGACACTCTCATACCTATGTAACATGCAATCTATACTATAACACACAAGAGGGGGAGACATGTTCAAGTTATTGCAAAAAAGGAAGGTTCTCTTTTGGATCGCACTTCAAGTTCAAGGAAAGAATGGCATCAAGATACAAATTATAAAGGCCCAATGCTACAAGGAATACGACATCTGTGTTTGTAAGACAAAGAAGATGCTTAGGAGATTCTTTTGCACTTAGATTTTATTTATCAAAAGCACCACCTCCATCATTCATCAAACTTGCAATATTTCTTTACACAACTTCTTAATTGTTTTTATGCTTCTTCCAACTTAGAGGGATCATTACAAGATAATGTCCTCAAAATGCACAATTCCCTTGTGGGGATTTTTGAAACCTCTCATTCAAGCACCTTCCTTACTACTTCTTATAGAACATTTCATACCTTTTTATTTTTTCCCTTGATTAAGATTCTTGATTGTAGTTTGATTTCCATGTTATATGGAAGACTATGTGTTTGAAAAGAGAATTTGATAACCACAGTCTGTCTTCTTATATTGGCGACATGGTAGTAAAATATTTTTCTATAATATGTTCATATTTTTTTTGTGATTTAAAGCACACATGGATTATGTGGATGACTTAAGTTGTTTATTTGCTTGAAAAACTTGGAGGCCATTTCAACAAAATATTTTCCACCACAATTATAAACCGTTATATTGTTATTTATGGTAAATGTTCCTTGACAAATAAATTGCATCTTTGGAACTCATGTCTACCAAATCTCTAGCAATGGCTAGAATAAACATTTTTTATGGTAAATAGTTTCCAAGTTCCCACAATCTATTTTAATATTACTACAACAAGTTCATGCCCATCCATGATACCAATTGACTTTTCTCACCTTTCCCATTCCTTGATAACCCATCATAATTTGTTTTCCTAAGAAGTTTATTCTCACTCACTCTTGTTTCCAAAATATACTAATGACTCTCTCTTTCCCAAAATCCATTGGTGACTATCAATCTCACATTGAATCATAAGGTCCATGTACATGGAATATTTCCTTCATGATTTCCATAGAGAGTAGGTCTTGCCTTGTGGTATAAATAAATCGACTTACCACCTCTTATATATTTCTTGGGGCCTTTGCATCAAATCAAAAACTTGTATAGGTACTACAAATTATCCAACCATTCATTTTCACGTGTCAATCACAAAGGTTATAGACTCGTCACAAAAAACATTTCTCCAACAAAGATTTAGAGAACGAGCTAATCCATATACATTCCAACAAATAACATCTACTTGTTATTTCCCAAATACTACATTTTTGGATGAACCACTCTTCATTTGTCAACAATGCAGCTAACAATAGTTCACTTCTGTTATCACCATGACTATTATGCTTCAAATCCGAGTTTAAATTTAGTAGATGACTAAATCAGTGTAGAGACGTGGTATCATTTGGAGGCCTAGGACATATATGGTGATGATGTGGAAAAATATAGAGGAAGCGCAAAGGAAGCAGTCCTACAAACCGTTGATCTTGAAGTAGCCCAGATCAACGATTTAGGCCCATATCGGGCGATGAACTAGCACAGAAGTTAATTATGTGAGGGCGGACTGGGGAAAACCATTGTGGTTTTAGTAGTGGATGCGTGGCATCCTTAGAAGTCCATTGGGGTGAAAAGAGGTTTTCCTGAAACCGTTTTCCCAACACCCCCGATGTCATGTGGACTAATGTGTCAAATCAACAACTCATGGGGGGAGGTGACGACTAGTCAAATCACCTCACGTCATTGGTTTAGGTACTTCCCATACGAAATGTCAAGCAAACACCATTGTATAACTAACTCAAAAGTTCATCATTCCAAGTATATTGATGAAGCGTGGAAAACCAACATACCCTGTCAATAATTCATGATTAGGATTCAAGGACTATCAGTATTCATATATGGGTAGCTTTATCCTACTTCGGGAAATCGTCGTCCCATGCATAAGTGAGGTAAATCTCAAGCTGGATCGATTTCCTGAGTTCTGTAGAGTTAAGGGAGACAAAAATAACGGTCTATGCGAAGATTGAAAGGCATGGACAATGTCAATAAAAAAGTATCTAGTACAACAGGGTTTCCAACCAATGTGTCAAGATTATCAATAAGTGAGAAAGAAAGGTGGGTTGTGCAGATGTTAGCAAATAAATTTCATACCAAACCCGCAATTGAATCAGATTCATGGGTTAGATTAAACCTTGTTATGAGGGACCTAGTCATAAATGAACACGTAGATGAAATCTACAAGAAGGAAGCGAAGAAGAAGTGGAGCAAACAACAAATAACAGAAATCAGAGTTGAGATGATGGAGAGCATCGTAGAAAACCAACTCGCTTGGTTGAGGACTCTGAAGGAGAAAATTGCCATGATGAAATGAATTCTTAGGTAGGATTAAGTACATTCCAACAAATTTGGGACAAATGGAGGTCGAAGAAAGGGGCCCCAGATATGACAGACCTGTTCCTAATGGTCCCTTTAAAATAGGATAACTGTTATTATAAATCACTCATTTTTTGTAACTTATCTCTATTTTTAGAATTATGGGGAAATCTAAACGTTTTGAATTCCACAAGTAATTCCTCTATATATGTATTATCTCGAGGATATAGAAAGAGATGGAGAAAAATAGGAGCTTTCCCTCTGAGTAGGAAGACTTTGTAAAATTTGGGGCTAGAATGAATACATAAATGCAAAGGCGGATTTTGGATTGTTTACGAAAAGATTCTAACTGGTGGTGATATGAGTCTTGTGTTCTTTCATAGTATGTGACTCCTCTTATCTTATATTTCATTTACGCTTTCATCTACCTAAATTGGAGAAACAAAAACCCATAATTCATCATTGTGATGCTCTTGTCTTAAGCGATTTAGACTATGTGTATTTCTTCTCAACCAAGTCATAATTTATTTTGATATGTTCTGATGCAGTTATATGTTTCTTTTCCTTCTGATGCCATGCAAAGTTTCATATATAAAGTCAGACTCACTGCCTCATTTCGCCTTTCCCTCTTAATAGTTCTCATGTTTTGACAATTCATTGTTCATTCTAGACTCCATAGCCCAAATGTTATCTTCATTTCTTCAGCTATTTTATAAAACCCCCCCAAAACAAACCAAATCTAGCCACCAATGTCCATAGATATATCAAGTTATATGACAGATCCCTCTCTGAGTTGAGCAGGCTAGTGCCTCAACTCTAAAGCTGGTTGAAATAGTTACCTCTGTTGTTTGTCTATTCAGCCGCACAAAATTTACAAAGTGCTAACAACTTGGACATTTCAATTTTTGCTAGTGTTGATTCATATATGTCAAATGAATCTCTATCCAAAAATAACCAAAAATATGAACCTATCTTGAGACACAACGTCAAACAAATGACTTAGTTATTTTCCAGGTCATATGCGACTTTGTTCAAATTAAAAAGAAAATATAAAATTCAATAAATTTATGGTAATCTATTTGTGGCTAATAGATACATCACACAAAACAGGAGATTGAAAGAAACATAAACGCATAAAATCACGACTCAAAATTGAAGAGAAGAAAAGCATGAGAGTGCTTTTTCGGTTTCCCATCTTTTTGAGTGCAGTGTGGTGGACCAATTTTAAAAATTTCTCCCCATTTTTTAACACATAGGGGATTTGTCTATGTCGCATTTTTTCAACGGATTCTAAGGAGAGAGAGGGATTCCTACAAAAGTTTCACATTTTATTTTGCCTCCTCCTCTATCTCTGGTCTAGTCTCTCTATGGTTGGGTGTCTTAGTCTGGTGTCTAAGTCTGGATGGGCATCTTAGTCTAGTGTCTAGGTTTATATCTGTTTATATATGTCATGTTGTGCGCGTATGTGATAGAGGAGGACACAACATTAGTTTGATCATTCAAAACTTAAAAGGGTGTGCGGGTGTGGTCCTGAACAGTCACATCACTAGCTTAATTTAATCCCAGGTACATCTTATGTAAATTCACAGGCGCCATTGTTACAAGGAAAAACTCTCTATGGCCAAGGGTTAACCACAACAGACAGGTATGACTGCAGAAATCAACTCAATTCCAACATATGCTATATAAACTAATGTGCAATACAAGGAAGCGGCCTACCTCGATCCAACATTTGATGATGTTCCACCGTTGAGCACTTTGACCCAAATCTTTATACCTGCAAGAAGTTCTCAACAAACAAGCAGAGAAAGTACATAGTGATAATATAAAAGGGGTTAGCACATCAGATAGCATAATCCATTAATAAACATTACAAACACACCCATGGATAATAATCATATATTTGCAAGATACCAATAGGACAGGAAAGGAGTATTTCTATTAATAATTGATCAACATAAGTGACAACATTACAGACTTCTGTGTCTGCATGGTTCGAAACCAAGAAACCAAGTTCCTTCCAACTGGGTCTCCACCACTTCAATCCTCCACCAAAGGCAAAATCATAGAAAAGAGGCAATGAGGTCCTCTCAATAATAGGGAAAGAGCTTGGGGGTTGAACACTGTGTTCAGACTTGAGGGACAAAGGGATACAGACTCAATATAAAGCAATTTCTCCAGAGTAACTTTTCTTTCAAAGTTGAATGCTTTCTCCTTTTTCCATAGCTCAAAATTGTTCTCTTATAGCCTTCAGAATGCAACTGAAGGGCCAATTCAAAACGTTTCTATTATATGGAAGGACAAGGATCAGATATCTTCTGTCCTGACATGGAAAACCGACCTCATTTTGTATTTGCTGGCACATATCCCGATATACGCGAGCTGTAGTGGAGTAGCAAGCGTATATGCATCTTGTATAACTGATAGGGAGCATATATGTGGGAAAATGTATATTTTTAGCTCTGGATTCATAAAAAAGGGATGATAAGTCTGCATAGGGAAATGGAAAAAGGCCCTCTATGAAAGATAGCAATGGTGAGGCAAATATTTCTATAATAGATGCCCCCTAATGTGTGAGATCAGAGGAGTATTTGCGATGGCCGAAGTACATTATAAATAACCCAGAAGTGGAGTGGTAGAGAACTAGTTGGACAAACTCAATTGCTCATTACATTATGTACTGACTTTGCATACATGGTTTCCAAGAATACAATGCAGCTCCATGTGGAAAATATACCAAACAAGTGTTCATGGCCATGAATAGGAAAATACAAATACGGTTACATGATAAAGGCTGTCATAGTCATGAACAAGGCCTAGTGAAACTAGTCTCAAAATCAATTTGAAGATATCTATATACCATGAAGTACAATCTGATCTCCCATGATCACTGAAGTCAAATAGGTACTAGTCCAATGAAAGGGAAGCAACAACTCAGGAAAGTTGTGGCCTCATAGTGATGTCTTCAAGTATTCTACACTATCCACCAAAGGTGCAATTCTACATCATGTGAATAAAGGAGTTGAGGTTGAACACGATGAGACATCGTTTGATTACCGGTCATTGAGGTATACTGTTAACAAATGTGAGACAACCTACCAATAATGAAAGTAGGTATCAAGGCATCGAGTACATTCCTACAAGTGTGAAAACGGAGTCGATGTCGAACACTTGAGAAATCCATTGATCAGGAGACATTGATGTATTCCCATATGTCAATGGCGAGAGATCCTGCCACTAATGAATGCAAGCCTCAAGGTACTCATAAAACTCTATATCCCATATCCAAAATAATTGAGCTGAAGTCGATGGAAAGAGACCCGCTAAAAGGAGAGCATTGAGGCATCTCTCACCAGTCAACACGAGGAACAAAATAGGAGCTTCATGATTTGGTGGAGATCGGATGAAGAACATGTTCACGAACCAACGAACCTGTGCATCTTTTGCGTGTGCCAAATGCAAGCGGTACACAAAAAGGACCCTCTGAATAGCATCCAATGATGAAAAACCTACTAACAAAGGTGAGGAGACCACCAATAAGGCTATTGGCATCCAAGACATTTCACGAATGCCAAAGTGTGAATAGATGTCTTGTCGTCAAACATAAGGGAAACCACCCACTCAATGACCAATGATGAAATGTCGATTGCTGGGTTCAAGGTGACCTACCAATGATGGAAGTAGGGCCAGGGTGCATGATAAGACCAAAGTGTCAAGTGATTCTGATACAAATTGAGGGTATGGCCGACATGCAAAGTCAATATTTCTGAGCAGTGGATGACATAGGTTGGTAGAATTCCTTTGAACAAGATCATGAGGAAGATGGTCGATTTCGACAACATGGACTCAATTATGTGACAATTAGATGCAGGAGGCATCAATAATGTTCTCTATAGGGACTGGAAGAGTAACCGGTCAGTAGAGAAAACTTCTGTAGTGAGATCAGCTTCCTAAGGCCATGATAAACCCAAAATTATGATGACACAAGGACTCAATAACATTGTTCTCTGTTCAAAGGTGACACGACTGCTACCAATTACAATATAGTACTCCTTTCCCGCCTGTATTTTTTTGTTTTTTCATAACAAATGAATGCTATGATACAGAGGAGGGAATGAGTGTCGCAAGTAAGAAAAAATAGTTCCATCAGTGGAACATACCTATGATTAATGCAAGGAAATGCATGCGAGAGATGGACACTCGGGGTGATGTTCCCTCTAGGGTATAGGGTGTCAAATTGCGAAGGATATAAACAAGGCTCTACTTGGTTGAGGATGCAAACTGCTTAGGCAACGATTTATAAAGCAAATAGAGAACTGGCTAAAGGCTCAATAATGCAAGAGAGGGCATGAGATGCAATCACAACTTAATGCCAAAAAATGTCCTTTTTTTTATCTTTTAGTTTACTTGGTGTGAAAAAGGGGTAAACTTGTGCCAAATAGATGTCTTTTCAAATCCAATTTATGAGTTTGAAAAAGAGAAGTTCACTCGGAAATATTTTCAATTTTTGGTAGCGAGTCGGAAAAGAGCTTAACTAAGACTCATGACCTTTCAAATCCAACTTTAAAAGAATGAAAGGGAAAATTCACTCGGTGATCTTTTCAGTTTTTGGATGAGTCGGAAAAGAGCTTAACTGAGACTAGTTTTTGGGAGTCTATGGGTAAAAAGGCCGCATTTGCATGAATGAGAAATGAGGCTCATCATACAGTCATGTATTGAATTATAATGGACTCCCTGTCCTAAGGAAAAAACTCGGCATGGACACCAAATGACAAAGAGGTTCTAACTAGGGTACCCATGTTTGGTAAGTCTCTACCATTTATTAACGACACTATTAATAGCAGATGGGGGGTTATGCGTCGCAATAAATGGGTTCGTACTTAAGGCATAAAAGTGGTAGTCGAAGGATAATGAAAAAATGCATGATGGAGTACATACCTATCTTATATGCTAGGTTATGAATATACCTGCCTGAGGAGATGAACGGTCAACTATGATGTTGAAATCCCCAATAAAATTGAGTCGAACCTGTAAAAACCAGCTTAAAACCATTCTTGAATTAGTCTGTTAGGTGAAACAATAGTGTAAAACTATATCAAGTGGGTAAAAATAGCTTATAAATAGTAATAAAATAAAAAATTACTGTATCATTTTCATTTTTACCCAAATAGTGCAATTTGGACTAAAAAACCTCCAGGATTCAAACGACGATTGTGGGAATGATAGGCAACGGAATCACTAATCGTCTGGATCAGGTAACTCTTCATCCCATTCTCTTCAAATTCACTAGTTTAAATTTTTGAATTAGGTTTTATTTTGTTAGTTTTTTAGGGCACAATTTGGAGTTTTCGGTATACGCGGGTTTCTATGAATAGGTCACGTATACGACTAGATATACGCCCCTCTGTGAGCCACATGGGGCATATATCAAACCCTACCCATGATTGTTTGTGGATAAACCACGTATACGTACGCAAATGGAAAAAAAGAAGTGTTTTTAACTCAAAAATGATTTGTTTTTTGCAGGATGGTGTTGGAATGGAGAGAGTGAGAGCATGAGGAGGTAGATGCAGCACTGGATCAAGATCCAGTGGCTCAAGTAGCTCTAAAACGATGTGGTTTGTACAAATTTTGGTCTCTCAAAGGAATGAGGGCCCAAGTGAGGTTGTTGGAGATGTTGGTGGGCTATTGGGATCCTGATAGCGAGAGCTTTATCCTTGATGGACAACCATTAAGGATCGAAGTAGAGGACATCTACTTCTGGAATGAACTTTCATGTCGAGGAGAGGTTGTGGACCTCAAGTCATATGGGGTAGGGAGTAGGTTGAAGGTCAGGAGTATATCGAGGCCCACTGTGTTGCAGGGACTCCCATGGTGGGAAGTCAAATCCCCATCCGGGATATAGGTAACCTTAGCTTGAAGATTATTGTGCTTGTGCTTACCAGGATCATAGGATTGGCCTCGCTTCATCAAGCATCAATACCACTTATGTTTTACGCATTGGAGTTTGTGAGTTCCACTGTCTACGATTGGTGTACCTCACTACTGACCAATATGAAAGGTCAGTTGACAGAGTGCAAGTAGGGGGGTAAGCGAAACTTCAGGTTTTCCTCTATCCTTTGCAGCTTCTTTTTCGAGTGGGTCCTAGATATGAGACCTAGAGTGGATATCCTTCCCAGGGTACCATGTGATCTAGCTATGGCACGGTGGATCGAAGTCATGAAACGACAAGGAGGAGGTAGGGTGTCGACACCCTACAACGATGATCTTTTCTTATGGTGGCAGAGACAAATAATTTCTCTGGACAACTATCCCTATGCGGGTATTTATTTTAGAGGAAACCCAGCTATGCCCCTTCCACCAGGGGCCACTTATGGTACCATAGGTAAATTTGTTTTACATATTTCATTTTTTTGTATTTTTGTATTTAAGGAAACAAAAATATTTTTGGATGGTGTTTGAATATTAACTAGATACTTGTGTGATTTTCAAATATGGGTCTGCAACGGCCAAAGGGATTCTTATGACATATATGGAGGCACCAGGGATATGAGGTAGTGGGAGGAGAAGCAGAGAGAGTCCTACAGAACGTGCAGGGAAACCTATCTCGTCTGACATAAAGGATTCCTATGGTTCAGGTAGAGGATCTACCTGAAGCCATGCAGCGATAGGTTGTTGGTGTACCTAGATCATGGGTACGAATCTTATGGCATCTCGAAAATGTTGTGGTTTTCTATCATGATGCACATCCAGTGCTACAGGCGTAGATGTCATGGGATGTGTATATCGGTTGTATATGTATTTTGAGGGTTTTAGCCCCAATTTTGTAATATATACACCATATATTTTTGAAATATATAAAGAGGGATCTTTGACTTTACTCATATATTACAATGTGTACATTGATTTAATGGTTTTCTTTACTTTATTAATGTGGAAAATGTCAATCTAAAACATAATTAGCATAGGCATCGGATACATGATTAGAACTTATAGGGATGTGAAAATATGTAATAAAATCAAATTGTCGTTCTAAACGACGTACCCATAGGAATCGACGGAGTAACATAGGATCACACACATGGTAATGAACATTCAACTGACATACTACTAACTGAGAATCCAGGTGAACCTCTAGAGAGCGAATACCATGTGAGATGGCATCGTGCAAAAGTTCTATAACAACACTATATTCAGCTACATTGTTCGTGGATGGCCCTAGGCATACGCCACCTGAAGACACCAGCATACCCTCGGGTGAGTAAATCACCCAAGCGGCAGAAGCCAAGTTCTGTGTATGATGAATGGATCCATCTGCAAATCCTAGGTAGACCGAAGACTCCGTTGACATATTCCAACCAAAAGGGAAAACTTGATAAGCAAGCCAAAGACAAAAAGAAAAGGTGAAAAAGATGTATATACACCAAATTTACATTAGTATACAAAGGGTTTCGTCCAAGCCTAGGGATCAAGCGTAATACCTTTGCAAGTAGAGCCCATTTCTGGGCTTGGCCAGTTTATTCCCTTCATAATATTCCATCTCATAGGCTCCTTTTTCTAGAACATGTTGCACGATATAAGGACCGTGCCACATGGGTTTAAACTTGCCTTCCCCTAGCGGTTCTTTGGCTTGGTCATACAGAGGACCAAGTCACCCTCATCATACAACCGGGGACAGACAGACTTGTCATATTGCACCTTAACACGTTTCTTATTTTCTTCGATAGTTGTAAAGGCGTCTCGACGATGCTCGTCAAGACTCTCTAGGTGCACGAGGCATCGCTCTAAATTTGAAGTGTCAGGTAGGAGCTCGACTGCCAACTTGAGAGAAGGGATTTCACACTCAATAACAAGTATCGAATCCACACCATGTACTAATTGAAAAGGGGAAAAACTGGTGGCAATCTTGACTGAGGTTCAGTATGCCCAAAGCGCAAGATATAGCACGATGTGCCAATCGGAATTACTACGGCTGGAAATTTTTTGCAAAATGGTCTTGAGAGACTTGTTAACGACCTCTACTTGCCCATTTTCCTGGGGGTAATAAGAAGATGAGTGACCATGTCTAAACCCCATCGTAGATGCTAGTTCTACCATCATTTCATTCTGAAAGTGACTGCCATGATCAGTGACAATCTCACTCGGGATACCGAACCGGGCGATAATTTGGTTGAACATGAAGAAGGCTGCAGTCTTCCCATTGAATTTTATGGTAGGCATGGCTTCGTCCCACTTGGTAAAGTAGTTGACAACCATGATAATGTTTTGATGCCCCCCAGTCAAAATTGGGTTGCAATCGATGAAATCTACCCCCAACTTGGTGAAGGGACCAATGGTAATGACTGGGTGAAGGGGAGCTAGGTGCGAGCACATTTTTTGAGTGAACACCTGGCAGGGGTGACACTTCTTGACCACTTCAATGCAATATTTAAATATGGTGGGCCAGAAGTAACCGACTCACATGAGTTTTTGGTTTGTCGCAAGCTTGGATAGATGACCACCACAAGCCCCTTTGTGGAAATCATTTAGGACTGACTTATCTTCCTCATGAGTTAAGTAGTGATGTAAGATACTATCTATTCCTCGACGATACAAAGTGTTGTCGATGATGGTATACTTTTTGGCTTGGTATCTAACACGTCGTTTGAATATATAAAACAATGTCTCCATACCAGGGGTCAGACGATGAGACAAGGAAAATGTGTTCATCCGCAAATGAATCAACATGGATAACATCTTCATCTAATCATGGAAAATTGGATATTAACTCTGCAAAAAATAGTGATTTTTTGGACTTGTCCGAAGAAAATTTGAGATCAAATTCTTGTAAGATGACAATCCATTTATTATATTTCCCACCTATGATATGCCTAGTGAGGATGTATTGAAACAGATTAACATCGACAACCACAGTAGTCTTTCAAAGAAAGATATAGTGTCATAAACGTTGGACTGCTTAAATGGCAGCCAAAGCTATATTTTCAACCTGAGAGTAATTACACTCAGCTCCGACTAAATTTTGACTAAGATAGTAGATGATGTGTTCGTGGAGCTCATCATCCTCTTGAACAAAAACATACCAATCGTCTCTTCAGACATGACAATACACAACAAGTAATCTCTACTATAATCAGGAGATTTAAGCAGAGGGGATGATACTAAGGATTTATTTAAAGTGTCGAAAGACTCCTGGGCTCACTCATCCCAGATAAAAGGAGTGTCTTTCTTCAATAGGCGCTTGAAACCCTTAGTGATATTGGCATAATTCAGTATAAACCGACACAGAAAGTTAGATTTCCCTTGTAAACCTTGAAGTTGTCTAATCATGCGCGGGGGAGGTAATTGAAGTATTGCCTCGAACTTAAGAGGATCTACCATGATCCCGGTCTTAGAAGCTAGGAATCCTAAGAGATGGCCAGACCTAATGCAAAAGATGCATTTGTGAGGGTTTAACCAGATTCTATAGTAACGACATATTTCAAAAACTAGCTGAAGGTGTGTAACATGATCCACTTTCTTGCAAGAGTGACCAGCAAGATCATCGGGGTAAGCTTCAACTATGTACTTGAGATCATGAAAAGTGAAAGTCATGGCATGTTGGAAGGTTGCTTCGACATTTTTTCAGGCCGAAAGGCAATTTTCGGTATGAAAAAGTACCCTAAGGACATATAAATGCCATCTTGTGTTGGTCCTCAGGTTTGATCTGGATTTGGTTATATCCTGAAAATCCGTCCATAAAATAAAATATTTCTCTTCCCGCACACTCATCGAGAATTTGATCAATGAAAGGCATGGGGAAATTATTTTTAGGACATGCCTTGTCCAGGTCGCGAAATTCCATACATACAAAGATGGTTCCTTTCTTTTTATTCATAGGAACGGGGTTGGATACCCATTTGGTAAAGGGAAATAGGTAGATGAAACCAACATTAAGTAGCTTCTCCACCTCTACTTTAATAGCGGGGACCTTCCTAAGATTAACAACTCTAAGACGTTGTCGAACAAGTTTAGCATCTGGATAAGTCCTAATCTCATGTTCAACAATATGAGGGTCGATCCTTGGCATCTCTTCATACAACCAAGAAAATACATCTCAAAATTATTTGAAGAGGTTGGTGTAGATCAAAATATCTTCTGGCAAACAATCTGCACCTATATTTATGTTCTCAATCTTGCCAGGGGTACGAGAGATATTGATCGGGATGGTAGGAGAAATACTCGCCATGTTTCCTTTGGCATAAATGTTGTGAGTATCAAGTGGAACTACAGTGTGTCCGACTATCTCACTCAAGGTCGATGGAAAATCATCTTGCTCGATTCTTTCAAGACTTGGGAGAAAATAAGATCGATGATGCATGTCATCCCAAGGTCTCTCGGAACCATTCATGGCTTCGAGGATGGCTTCGTCCAAAGGCAAAGTCTCTTCTAAGAAATCATGTGAACAAGATAACAAGGTGGCCCATACAAGCCTAAGAACGGGATCATCCTTGTCCGTCTACGAGGTATCAGGATTGGGATCGACAGAGGAGTCAAGAATGGCTTGATACGTAATCTCTACTACCGAAAGTGACATAGCCATGCCAGCGTGCAACTGTCCTTCACCCGATGAATTCAGATAAGGTAGGGTCCATGGATCACTAAAATAGGAAGTGCGGAAAGGTATGGACCTTCTAGTTGAAGCAGACCTACTAGACATGGTGTAAACGTGATGAATCGGTGCCGAGAAGTCAAAAGTACCCATGAGGGAAGAATACATTCCAACACTGATATTCTCAATTACTGGCTAAGAATTGTCGATCACAGGGATCAACGGTCCAATAGATGCATTAGGACTAGAGTATGCAAAGGATAATTGGTCGAACGTCACAATATCCCCCTGATGAGGAAAACAAAGTACATAGAAAATGAACGATACGACAACGACCATAACATAGGTCCAATTGCGACCTAGTAACAAGTTATAATTGAGAGGTGCATCAACTACCTCTACCTCCACCTCTACCGTCTTCCCACCTAACTGGACCAAAAAGGCAGGGAGAATACCATGAGGGCAGAAGGAAAGACCGTCAAATGAAGTCAACATGTTCGACGACTTGGAAAGGGTCAGAGAACCGATAGCTTTCCAATAGACCAGGGACATCACACAAGTGGCAACAACTTCATCAAAGACCGCTTGTTTGATAGTATACTTGGAATACTCCACGTGGATTTCAAAAGAAGCATGGTAGGTTAAGTGAGGCTTCACGTCCGTGACATCAAACTTGATAACTTTTGAGCCACTAGGTTCTAGAGCTCCTAAGGCAGAGAGTAAGGCATTCCTTTGTGATGGACACGTCTGGAGTACCTCCAAAGTCGACATTGCACAAGGGGTTTGGCCCAGATATTCAACAATAGAGTAGTTCTGGGAGGCTCTAGCATTAGGGTTGTGGGTAGAGCACTTGAGTACTCCTTTTAGAATATGAGGCGGTGTCTCTGGTTTCTCGATCTATAAGTTCGTATCCAGGGGTGGAAGAGGAGCTTCTAGGCTAATACTAGCTTTTGAAGAGCTATAATCTTGAGAGTGGGTGGCTATATCAATTTTTGCGTCGACCATATTGATGAAAACACGATCGCCATCTTGCGACAGTGGGTTTTGACTTCAACCGGACGCATTTCTGGCCTTCAAAGAGCTCAAGGCTAAGTGTTGATTGTGTGGGAATGGGTTCGTCAGCACGACAGACGATATATTTAAAAGCCTTGCAGCCTCCGCAAGTTTGGGGCATAAGTGTGTAAGGTGATGATCGGTACAAAGTTTACAAGGAAACTTCACCTTACATTTCTTTTTCTTTCCCTCTCTAGCATTATCATTTTGTTTCCCATTATTATCTTTGTCCTTGGGTTTATTAATATTCTTCACACCCTTATGATTATTTCAACCTTTCCTTTTATTCCCATCTAGTTATTGGTCACCATTTGGGTTCTTCGACGATTTCATGGAATGTACATATGCTGATAGGGTGGGTTTGGAGGATCGAGATGAGGTTGTCCCTCCAACAGACTTCGTTGTTGAGTCTGTGGATTTTACATTGGTGGACCCTACAATGCCATCGGCATGAGGTCTGGGAGTTTGTCTAGGATCATGATTTGTTCGTGGTGTATCTGGAAGAAGGTGGTATAACATCCCAGACTGAGCATATATCAAATCAAATTGCTAGGCTCTAAGGATAGCTTCTTCCTTACTGAAGGCCCCGAAAGTAGCATTTGCCTTTGAAATAGGAGCGTGAAAATACTTTAGGAACCATTCTAAATGAAAGGTCGGGGGTATAGGAGTCTTAACCAACCGCCTTCGCCTACGCCATTCCTAGATATGGTCTGAGATGTGAGTGTCAGTACCCTGGCGTAAAGTTGAAAAAAGTTCAAGGCCAACATAATAACAAATGCGCAGATGAAAGTGGTTGAGAAAGGCTAGCACCAACTGATTAAAATATCCTTACGTCCCCCTGAGTAGCTCAATGTACTATTGCAACGCGGCTCCAATGAGAGTGCGCTGAAACAATCGTAATCTAATAGAATCATGATTCAGAGAATTCGATGAGCACCAAAGTTGAAAAGTAGTGATGTGGTCACCAGGGTCCTCGCCATTCTTCCCCTCAAACCTTGGAATTTATAACAGAAGTTTGGTAGGGACAGGGGGCCATGTGGGATCATGACTCACCAGGTCATTCATTAGTTTAGACAAATTTGGAAAATTAAGCATGGCCAGAAAGGGAATACAGGGTTGCGACACCTGGCCCCATCCTACCGCAGAAGATTGTGTGTTAGGAACTGCATTCCATCTAGGATTCTGGTAAGGACCAAACCTTGTCCGGGATTAAAATACCCTCCTCTGGGCTGATTCGTAAAATATGGATTGGGCATCATTCTAGCAGGAATGTTCTGATAAGGGTTATGAAATTTCCCCCCAGTTAGATTAGAACCAAGCCGAGGGTTGTTAAAATCCCCCCCAATTGGATTAGATCCAGGTTGGGGAGTGCCCAAAGTGTAAGACTGACCTCCTCCAGGTGGGAACCCGGAGGATTGAAGAGGATTCGTCATGCCAAAATTATTGGTCGGAATCGGGACCGAGGGGATAGGGATATTGTTAAAACTCTAATCATAAGTTAGTTGGTTTAGTTAGTTTACCTAACTATTATACAGTTACATGACAGTTATGGTCTTCTTGTATTATATATGTACGTCTGTACATGATTATTTGAAGATTTGATGAATATAGAGTATGCCTTTTCTATGAGTATTTACTGAATCTAACAGTGGTATCAGAGCATGTAGATGATCTTAGAGGTTTGCTGGTTTATAATTTCATATTTCCTGGCTATGGTTTGATTTAATTTTTCCAATTCCGAACTTGCATTATCGAGCTGCGTCTCGTTTTGAACAAAAATCTTCTCTGATTTTAGGGGAACTTTAAGAATTGGCCCGTGGGTTTCAAACTTGCAACGGAGACGATGGGCATCCAAAATGTCACAGAAGTTCACGGTATCATCCAAAGAAAGCAATGGACCATGAAAGATACTCGCGTTGGAGATTGAATGCTATTTGAGATCATATGGTAAAGGAGGATCCAACATAAGAGCTGAGGAATATTCAAGATTATGCCTTGCTGAAGCGATTTAAGTGATGAATGGATTTGGTATGTGTATGGTGCATACAAAGCCTGCGATTTGAAGCACTAAATATTAAGGTTTGAAAATACCACCAATATGGATTCAAAGGCCAAATTAGTCGAAGCGGAGGCCTCGTTCAATTTTTTAATGATATTTATATACAGTTTTGAGCATATTTGTGATATGTAATAACAGTTCAAATGAGATTCATTATTTTTTACATGGTTTGTAACAATACTACCGAATACCATTAACAGAGAGTTTATTATTGAAATCCTTCCACCCTAGTATTTTTTCATGGGATCTAGAATGTTGTGGTGATTTTATAGGCTACCAGGCGTGGTATTGTTAAATTGTTCATATTCCCTGGTTTGAGAGCCGCTTCAAGAAGGATTCCAGGCACGATATTGCTAGATTGTTCCCCATTTAGAAAGCGGTGTTGGAACCAACAATGCAAGGTCGTCAGATGATTGGTCATACCATGACGAAACTGGAAAGACTCTCGTCGCCTTTATAATTTCAGTTGTGTGGAATAATGTAATTACCCTTCCATTTATGTTAAGTGTTTATTCGATCCCACACCAAAATTGTTTCTGCGAATGTCTGGAAATGACTCAAGCCGCCAAAATTTTCAAATTTGACCACAAACTGCTTAACATAATAGCTAATAGCTCGATATTTGTACTGTTTGAAAAAATGTGTGAGATAATGGTGAAGAAAGCGCAAAAGATCATGACACATAGTTTGAAGTAAATATTGTGGAGTATTGAATGATGATGGACTAGAAATGAATGACATGACCATGAATTTGAGGTAACATTTTAATGTGAGGTTTTTATATTTAAGTTTGATTACCAAAAGACAAGCTTCCAAGAATGTCAAATCTGGGAAAAGAGTGATTATAAAGTCACATTAAATTCCAATTTATTAATGATTAAATAAAGTGAGAGAGTTTAGGAATTAATTTTAAAGCTAATCTTTATGAGGTATATTTTCAATGCCCTAGCTTGGGTGATGATGCTTCATGCTAAATTTTACCAAACCTTATGATAAAGAAAGCAATCAAAAGGAAAATTGAACATAAGGAGTTATAAGAATGTTTGCAAATACAAAATTGTTTGTAATTGGAGTTATAAGGTTTGTTATTTATTTGAAGATTTTTTGTGAAGGTGTTATAAGGAATTTTTTAGAAGTTATAATAAAGTTATAAGGTGGTTGTAAAGGTGTTATAAGGGGTCCAACAAATTGCATTTGGTGTTATTTGTAGACCCACCTGAAATTGAATAAGAGGGTATGTCTTAGGATCTTTGTGTGCGTTATTGGTTATCCTGTAGTTTTTTTGGCATTCATGCAATGGACGATCACTCTTGGCATGCAAAACAAGATACATAATTGAATTTTGTGGCATAAACATACATACATCTCTCTTCCATATTCTCCATAATGGGGAGAATTGAATAAATTTTTACAATATTGTGCACATTAATTAACTCAACTACGGAATCTACATTTGCAATAAACAAGTGCACCCTTAGTATAGTGATTACTTGTTTACAAGTAACACACACAAAGATTGATATGTTCAAACTTAAAAAAAATGTTATCTGATGAGTTAAGTTTGATTCGACAACAACAATGTGATTTCAACAACCAAAATGACATCAAGGATAAAAATAATGAAGACGCTCAGTTGACTAGTGATGACACTCATAAACATGAAGATGAGTTGGATGAAATCGCTGTTTCAGAAAAAGTTGCGGATGAATGTGGCAAAGTTGCAGATGAATGTGGCAAATAAATTAGAATTGTTCGACCATGGGAAGAATTACGATTTAAACGAAATCGATATGGACTAAGATATGAAAATGATACTACCAACCTTTTTCATTTTCCTAATTTTTGCGAACCTGTTTTCTTTGTGAGTGGAGGTTTTTTGAATGATGATAAGAAGACAAAGCTTGAGGATGTTGGTAAGGAATAGGTATAAGATATTTTTGATGAAGATGTTGTTACAGATATTCCAGATCATGATAATAAGTCGGATAAAGAACACATACAATGAAAACACTATCATCGATTTGGCCATGATAAGTCAAACTGTTTTGATCTTCACCCATGTAGATTTTGTGGGAAGACAAATCACCCCTCAGTAAGGTGTCAAAATCACAAGCGTAAACAAATTCATTTTGAATGGTTAGGGAATTGGCGTTGGCGTTTAGAAGCCAATTTATTGGAGCAGTCTTATCTCCAGATTTATACACAAGTACATTTGTACTTGATTGGAGATATTTCTACAGTTGATGGAAATTAATGTTTTTCAATATTTGATGATTTAGGGTATGATCGGGGCCCAGTTGATGTAGTATTTTGAGTTGAATATCGAGTCTTCAGACTCCACCATAAGACAATTTGATGTGTTGGATCTCTTCTTGGCCATACTTGCAAATGACGGTCAAGGGAATTGGAGCCACTTGTCCCTGACAAGGGGGAAATTTAGTTGAGTCAGGTTCCAAGTTTGATTTAGAGCCTGTGAACAGATGATCAAGTATGCAACCTAGTTCCTGGTATGCAGTCTTGTTCCTGAACATATTGTTGTTGATATGGTTTGTGGTCAGCTTAAAACCACCAATTGAGTAGAAGACATCAAGTTCTACTTGTTACATTTTCAGATTTTTGAGCCTTGAGCTCTTGTTAGTTTATGGTCAACTTAAAACCATGCCATTTGGTAGAAGAAATCTGCTTCTGCTAGACATTCAGTTTGTGGTCATCCTGAAACCACCAAATGAGTTTGTGGTCACCCTTAAACCACCAATTTAGTAGAATACATCAGCTTCTGCTATTTTTTCAGAGTTCAGAGAGAATCTTCAACCAACACTCGGAATATTCGCTTGATACATTGTTGATTGTCAAGTAGTGGCAGTTTTTCAGGCAAGAACAAAATTATGATTAAGGGGGGATGTTAAAACTCTAATCATAAGTTAGTTGGTTTAGTTAGTTTACCTAACTATTATAAAGTTACATGACAGTTATGGTCTTCTTATATTATATATGTACGTCTGTACATGATTATTTGAAGAATTGATGAATATAGAGTATGCCTTTTCTGCGAGTATTTATTGAATCTAACAGATATAGGGTGGAACTTGTCCACTAGTTGGGTTGTTCCATCCAGCCATAGAAGGGTTAGACCCAGGGTTAGGAATAGGGACACTTCCCACATTAGGATTCGCTTGGGGTATATGAGAACCACCAAACGGGAAAGGAGTGTAAGGAGGTGTAGTGCCCCCAAGTCCAAAGCTAGCGTTAGGGCCAGCAGCTGGGATTGCAGTCGGAAACTATGAAGTGAAGTTAGGTATACCATAAGAAAATGGAATAGAATCCATAGGGATGGTCTGAACATTGTAACGCGGCGAGTGAATGAAACCCCCAAAAGGGTTTGATGCAAGAGAGGAAGCATTAACTACCATCTTAGCCATAGTACCAGTATAAGCCTTTAGCACTGCAACTGTAGCAGATGGAGGTGTCGAAGGGGTTCCATTAACTATAGTAGGATTGGGAGTCGAAGAACTCCCAATGTTCTGAAGACTAGACTTGGTACTCATCCTTGTGGAATCACAAGTCTGAAAAGTGGATGTGTGTGTACCACTCCCGATAACTCTACACCTTTTAGAAGGCAAGAACTCGAAAAACCGATGGTAAATGTAACAACCGACGGGACCTGCGAGGAAGATGGTCTGCCTCCATGACGACTTATGACTCTCCAACAAATAAAAATATATCCTAAGGCCAAATAGTAGTCAAAGAGAATAACAAAAAAGTCAAACGACCAATATGCATGCAAATGGTCTAAAGTGGCTAAGTGGCATCCCTTGCTAAATAAGGTATGTCTCATCCAAGAGGGACATGAGACTCCCTGCTAAAGTTTGGAGGTAAAAAAATCAGTTATAAGGGCCCTCGTAGGCTTAACAACCAGTCGGTTAGATCCCCCTGGAGAGGTAATTCTCCATAAAGGTTGTGTGTTGTCTGACCCCTATCTATCTCAGGATACAAGCAGAATAACCCCTACAAGTAACCTATGAGATACCTAAGTCAAGCGACTAATAAACCATTGTATAACCGATGCACATGAGAGCAGTCGTAAGTCCGGATCACCATATGGGAAGGGTAGCAAAGCCCAAAACCTTGAAAGAACCGCCTCTCACAGAGGTATGGGTACTAGCAAGATCCCCAAATACGAATAAATCCACAGAAATATTTTTGACGCTAGGTGAGTATCTAGGGGTTATCCCTTCAACTAACTTCATGCGACCTCGTGATTAACTCCGATGTGAGTGGAGCCTCCTGATATTACCAATTATACAATGGACTTCTCAACTCCCTGTCTCAGACGCATATGTTGATTTAATTACCTTGGAGAAGTTTACTCACAAGATCCTATTCCAAGGCACTAAATCCTAGGCTAGTTTGTGCACCCTAAAAAATAAAATCATGACTAATCAATTTTAGTTTAAAGCGTAAATTTTATTGGCCATGGTTACTCAAAAAGGTATGGAAGTGAAACTGATGGTGTTATGACTCTGCAAGAAAATAAATACTGATATAATGCAAAGTCTATATTTAACTTTTCAATGAATGATATGCTAAATAAGAACAGTGAAGTCTTCAATTTCAACTCTGCAATTCAAATGTAAAATTCAACCTTTCACTAAATGTGCTAAGATAATGATAAAGATTCCAATACAGAAATGCCAACCAATGAAAAGTGCCTATCTTTTTTGTATTTTCAATATACTAAAAATAAAATGCATGGAATGATGAGCAACCAGATATATAAATTCTACTATGTATAAAAGCAATAACTCGAGCATAACACCAAGCAACCAAGCAAAAAAACCAAATAACAAGGACAAATAAAAAATGGAAAACAAAGAGATAGACTCCACCCAAAAATTCAACTCCAAATAGGTTTTCTGTCATCCCAGATAATCTCAATAGGAACTATAGAGACCTAAGAAGGCTCAACAATTTTCAAATCTCACCCAACAATCACTAAACCAAGCAAACAAGTAAGGGGAAGTGGTATATGCATATGTTCAGGAGAACATAGTGTATATACGCTTCTTGCAGTGAGACAACAAGCATGTATACAGGACTGTCAAGGAAAAAAGGACGTATATGCTTTAAAACAGGGTCAGGCAAGGGAAAAAGGATGAAAACTCAGACTCAGAGAGAACAGAATCTGTCAAGCAGTGATATGACAAGAAAACAAAGGAAAAAAAGCAATGTAAGAAGATAAAGTACTTCAACCCTTAGAAGGAATATCTAACCCCAATGGAGTCGCCATTTCTATTCCAAGGGAAAAACTCTCTATGGCCAAGGGTAAACCACAACAGACAGGTATGGCTATAGAAATCAACTCAATTCCAACATATGCTATATAAACTAATGTGCAATACAAGGAAGAGGCCTACCTCGATCCAACATTTGATGATGTTCCACCATTGAGCACTTTGACCCAAAGCTTTATACCTGCAAGAAGTTCTCAACAAACAAGAAGAGCAAGTACATAGTGATAATATAAAAGGGGTTAGCACATCAGATAGCATAATCCATTAATAAACATTACAAACACGCCCATAGATATTAATCATATATTTTCAAGATATCAATAGGACGGGAAAGGAGTATTTCTATTAATAATTGATCACCAAAAGTGACAACATTACATACTTTCGTGTCGGCAGGGTTCGAAACCAAGAAACCAAGTTCCTTCCAATTGGGTCTCAACCACTTCAATCCTCCACCAAAGGCAAGATCATAGAAAAGAGGCAATGAGGTCCTCTCAACAATAGGGAAAGAACTTGGAGGTTGAACACTGTATTAAGACTTGAGGTACAAAGGGATGCAGACTCAATATGAAGTAATTTCTCCAGAATAACTTTTCTCTCAAAGTTGAATGCTTTCTCCTTTTTCCATAGCTCGAAAGTGTGCTCTTATAGCCTTCAGAATGCAACTGAAGGGCTGATTCAGAACGTTTCCAGTATATGGAAGGACAAGGATTAGAGATCTTCTGTCGTGACATGGAAACCCGACCTCATTTTGTATTTTCTGGCACACATCCCGATATACGCGAGTTGTAGTGTAGCAACAAGCATATACACATCTTGTATAACTGATAGGGAAAATATATGTGGAAACATGTATATTTTTAGCTCTGTATTCATCAAAAAGGGATGATAAGTTTGCATAGGGAAATGGAAAAAGGCCCTTTGTCCAAGATAGCAATGGTGAGGCAAATCCTGCTATAACAACCATAATTTCCTTTTGTAAATTCATTTTAGAAATTTAAATCTATGTCTTATTATTATTTATTTTCCCCTCTATTCTCATAGGCGCCATACTTTCCTTTGGTAAATTCATTTAAAAAATTTAAATCTATATATTATTATTATTTATTTTTCCCTCTATTATTCACAGGCACCATACTTTACTTTCATAAATTTAAATCTATGTCGTATTATTTATTTTTTCCTATGCTCTCACAGGCGCCATACTTTTCTTTTGTAAATTCATTTCAGAAATTGAAATCTGCGTCTTATTATTATTTATTTTGCCCTATGTTCTTCTCTATTATCACAGGCCTCTTATTTGTTATCACAGGCTCCATACTTTCCTTTTGTAACTTCATTTCAGAAATTTAAATCTATGTTTGTCTATCTCAAATGTCATGCACAATCTTCCTTTCATTCTTGTCAAAATTGCTCAATTGTTCAATTATTCAATTGTTATGATGGATAGGAACATCATTAGTTCAAGGGTTTAGTTTTGTTGTTGTGATGGATAGGAACATCATTGTAAAGAAAGATCAACACGCTCTTTTAATAATTCCCTCGTCCTTTCATTTTGGAAATCCCAGGTCCAAATTTCCTTCTGTTAATTCCAACAATCCCATAACCCACTTTCTTTTTGTTAATTGCGGCAATCATATGTCCATCCTTGCAATCAAATAACTACTTTTTCTCCTTTAAGTCATCCCAATTATGCGGTGGCTCGGGCTTCTTGATAGAATCCTTTCGTTATGTCTATTAGTGTGTGCCATAGAAGATCTAGATGATACGTGCCTCTGCAATACACTTGTTGTCCATTACTGTTCGTAGGGGAAGATTTAAAAAACCCCTCCATCGACCTCTCGATTTGTTTTTAGCTTGGTGACCATACCTATCTTTAGTTTGGTGACCATAGCTTCTTGTAACTATGGTCATTTTTCACAATCATTCTAGTTGCATTCTTAATTTGCATTCAAAACTTTCCTGGACGTTGAATGAAATTATTGTCATAGAGTAATACTAGTTTTCCCACTTGAAACATTTTATGTTTAATGTTCCTATCATGCCATGCCTTCTCTCTTGCCTTTTAAATTTGCTGATGGAACCCTACGACAAAGTGATCTTCCTCAAGATGTACCAACTATGAGAATCTCTCCTCTATTGTGATAGAATCTAAAAGATCAGTAATCGTTGCAACACGTAGGCTAGGTACAATAAAGTCCATTGACATTACTACTTCTTGCTCATATACCAACTTGAATGGTGTTTGTCCTGTCAATTGTTTTCTCATAGTTATGTATGCCCATGATATTGTAGAAACTCTTAATTCCCAATCATCTCTCCCTACATTACAAATATTTTTTGAACGCATTCTCCATAATTTTATTAAAATCTTTGACTATTCCATTGGCCTAAGGGTGATACAACATGCTCCTCTGATGATGGATTTGAAATTCCTTAGTCAATGACACAATTTTCTTATTCAGGAAGTGTGTTCCCTGATCACTGAGTAAAATGCATAGGAATCCAAATCATATAACTACATTCTTAAATAGAAACCTCATAGTTGTCTTTGCAATGCAATCTATGAATGGTGTTTCTTCCGACCATCTGGTCAAATACTCCATCATAGTGATTATGTATATAGCTCCTGATCTTTTTGTTCATGGGTTGATTGGTCCAAAAAATTCTATCACTCATTTATCAAACGCTTGCAATGTAACCTGTGGATGTAAATTCATATCATCCATTTTGTATGGCTTCCCCACACTTTGAAAAACATCATATTCCTGATAGTATTCCTTAGCATCCTTATGAAGTGTGGGACACCAAATGCCTTCGCACACAATATTTTGTGTGGTTTCTTTACCTGCGTAATGTCCTCTTGTGATTCCTTCATGTGATTTTGAAAGTATCATTGGCCTTTCATGCTCTAGCACACATCGTATCAGTATTCCATCTGCTCCTAAATTTTATAAGTTTCGTTCAATTAATAGATAGTCTATTTCTTTAACCACTAATTGTTTCTTATGTGCAACTATTATCTTTGATGGGGCCATTCTTGTACTTAGAAACTACACAATGTATGAGAAGCAGTTATCCACCATTTGAATTGCAAATAACCGTGCATTCGAAAACTTGTCATATAGATTCCCTACATATTCTCTTGATAGTATGCATGATAGATGATATGGTCATGCATTCAACTTCCCTGGTTTCACAAAAACCTCAAAATTGTATTCTTGAAACAATAGTAACCACCTGCATATTCTCCCCCCTAGAACTGGATTTTTCACTAAGTATTTTAGTGCATAATGGTATTTATACATCTTAAAGTGAGATCCCAATAAATAATGTCTAAACTTTTGTATCACATACACCATTGCCAATCCTTCTCATTCTGTAGTGGTGTAATTCTTCTCTGCAGTGGACAACTTCCTACTTGAAAAAGAAATTGGGTGATTTATGTCTCCTTCCCCTGGTTGAGATAGTATTTCACCCAAAGATATGGGTGATGCATCTACATGAACATGATATTCCTTGTTCCAATCCAGAAATATCAAAATCGATGTGGTCACTAATTTCTACTTTAACATGTCCAAACCCTTATGACAATCCTCATTCCAATGGAACTTTGCTTCTTCATTCAACAACTTCTCTATAGGTGGTATAATTTGTGCATACTCCTTAATGAACTTCCTGTAATATCCTCTATGACCCATAGTTTCCCTCAACTGTCTCACTAATGTAGGTGGTTGCAAATATAGAATCACTGCAATCTTGGCAAGATCCACTAATAAAACTTGCTTAAATACCACATGTCCTAACAAAATTCCAAGAGGTGTGTAGAAAATTCATTTATTTAAGTTCAGTGAAATCTAACATTATCTACACTTATCCAACATTAACCTGAGTAATTCTATGTGATATTTCAATAAACTAAAAAACTTCCAATCATCTAAGTATACTTCAAGGAACTTGTAAATAAATTCCTTAAAATCTACAACAACAACTCTTGAAAAAACTATAGGTGCATTCTTTAGTCCAAAGGGAATCACTATGTACTAATAACTTCCGCACTATGTTGAAAAATTAGTATTATACATGTCTTCATGTGCAATCTTTATCCGATGGTACCCTGAGAATCCATTTATGAAAGAATAAGCCTCCTTCCTTCCTACATTATCTAGTACCTTATCTGTGAACGATGTTGGAAATGGATCATGTAGACATGCATCATTCATCTTCCTTAGGTATAAAAAAATCTTGATTCCTCCTGTTTTATTATCTTGTACCACCATTGGACTTATGCATTCAGATTCCACCACTAGTTCGATAATCCTCGCTTCTAACATCCTCTATATCTATGCCTTCACCTTCTCTTTACACTACAAATTTAACATGTAGGGTCTCTGTCTGATTGGATTAGCACCATGTTTCAAAAGGATATTCATTTATCCTAACTCACCACCAATCCTATTCATCTCTAAAAATGTAGTTAGGAATAGATCCTAGTACTCGCGCAATAAATTTTTTATTTTCTCCATCGTTTCATCATTCCAATAATCTCCTATCTGCGCAAAATTTGGATTCTTTCTCGTCCCAATGTTTACCTCCTGTGTCTTTATTGGTTGTGTTTATGCAACATATTTAATATTAGGTCCTTCTACTGTGCGTTCCCCCTTGGTTTTAGGTAATTTTACATTCCTTGTATCTTCCTTGTCTTTCTCCTCCTCCATCAAGTCGTAAAAGCTTTGTGCACATTGCACACAAGTACCACCTCCATCGATCCTTATTATGAGAATATATTGGTTCGAATGACCTGTAGGGTTGCGTCTATTAATGGATATTCATGTTCAAAATTAAATGTTACCTTGAACCTATAAATAAACTCATCCCAGTTTGTTGTTTCTCTCTGCATTTCTAGCTATAGGTACCAATTCTTAGGGATCGTATTCAATGTATGTATAAACCTATGTAATAGTATTGAACTCCATATGGTTTTGTAATACTTAGCATGACCTACTGGGTCACTTTCCCCTATATAATTCTGGATAGTATACTCCACCTCAGTACTAAACCTTACTAACATTAGTCTCCTACACTATGACTGGTCTTCCATTCCCTCTTTGTGTTCATCCCACCATTTGGCTGGAGTAGATTTAAAAACAAAATCTAGTTCCAACAACCTTATAAGTTCGAGTAACTACAACTCAAACACCTTTAAAAATGAGCTTATATTAATCAATCCATCATACCTGGGTAGATCACATAACTTCGTTCAAATCCAACGCAATGATCGAGTTATGCATGTGCATCATCTAGTTGATACTTCATGCATCCTTTGCTACCAATGTTCCAGACCTTCCTGTAAATATGATGTGCATGAGCTAAGTCTTCTCCAACTGAGTACACCATCCATAGTGAGGTTAATATAGTCATCCATACGCACAGTCATGTTATAAAAATTGTCAATTTTGTTCCCTTTTGTTGTCTCTATGTATCTCTTTCCTTCTATTGGATCCAATTGTGTAGCAACCTTTAAGACTCCTACCTCAAATATCATCTCCCTCCTCTTCATATTAATAATTGCATAATTATTAAATTACCATTCAAGTCCCATCAGTGCTGGATATGATTGAGTATCATCCAAAATCTCAATAACTTCAAAATGTTCTACACTACACACCCCATTTATATTCACAGGAACTCTTGTCACTCGGCCAATTAGTACTATATTATGTTGGTTTTCCAATATTAAATGAACAAGAGACAAAATCAACATAGGTTTCCCCATCATTTCCCGTGTCTTCTTTGGTAACACATTCACATCAAAACCAAAGTCTAAAAGAATGTTATCCACATCATATTCTGAAATCTATGCACTTAATCCAAATTCTTTGTTGGTCCTCTTTTTGCGTAGTACCTGATTCACTACCCTCTGTGCGATAGGAATTTCCCTTTCTTTTTCACAATGATAAATCATTTCACATGGTGCATTTAGCTTAGTTTCATATTTCATCAACTCTACACAGTTTCTCAGGAACTCTCTTAAAGTAATTACCTTCCCAAGCGACTTTTTTTGTATAGTATGATCATAGACATGAGGCGTAGATGATGTTGATGCTACCCTATCCAGTCCTAGTATCTCTTTTCTTTTCCATTGATATGTCTCATTTTCTTACCGAGGGTCAAATGTTGGCAAAGGTCCTGCTGATTTCCTCACCCATTTCTCAACCTAATTCTCCCCATTCATCACATAAGCCCCTGTTATAGCTCCTTCGCATGTACCAACTGCTATCCTAGGTCCTTCATTGCATTTCTTAGCTGATATTTTCTATACGTTCTGATTTGGATTCTAGTTTTGATTCCCTCTTTCCTACCATTTCACAAGTAATTGAAGACAATCTTTTGTCGCATGATCCAATTCTCTACATTATGTGTAGCTTGTACATAGATTTGGGCGGTCACATCCTAAATGTCCTAGATGATTGCAATTATTACATTTTATTGGTCCTGTACCTACTCTACCAAAGTTTCCTCTACCTAGACCTTTGCCAAAATGTCCTCCTTTGTTTCATGTATTAAAGCCTCTCTGATTATTATACTGTGGAGCTCCTCTTTTTGTTGCAAAATTCTCCTCTTGAATCCTATGCATATCTTAAGTGTTCTCTCTCATCAAATCGAATGCGTGAAAATCCTTCTCTTCATTCCTGACAGACTTGCAAAAGTTACAAAATAAGTTCCTTGGTGTACTCTGATTTTTTTTTATTAATGGGCACTCAGCCATATGATGTCCATATTTCACAATACCCCCCTATTGGTAATGGATTTAGTGCTCCAATCGCCAAATACTACACAAATGATGGGAATTCATCCTTGTAGTGTCCTTTCGTCCTACATTTAGTACACCAGACTTGCTCCCGCTTCTCCTTCCCTTTTGTAAGGTCTGTCAATTGAATTGTCAAGGCAGTTGACTACATTTGGACTTGCACCATCCTTCCACTATCTCCTGCAGAAGATGCTTCCAATTTCATTACAATATCCAAAGCTTTAGTCTATGACATAACCTTCTTTTGAGTCAAACATCTACGAATGTGTGGTAGTAGTCCTGTAATAAACCATTCTTGGTTATGTTGATTGGGTATATAGAATCTCACTCTACCCATGAAATCCTTAGATATTTTATCATAGTCGCAAATGGATTCAGTCTGCACATGTTTGATTTCCTTCAATTATATGATGTTCTGCAACTCTCATTTCAATTTCTTGTACTCTTTTAACAATACTTGTCTAATTTCTGCTAAATTCCTCGGTTGACCTATAGGTGTAGTACTCTACAGTTTCATATACTAGACTAATGCACGACCTCTAAATGTTGTTTCCAACTATGCAATCTTTACGCCTTCATCCTAGAAATTTTTTGCAACCAAAATTTTCTCAGTGAAATATATGTTGTTTTGGGTCCTCTGACCCCACTCCCTAGAATTCAGGTAGTCTAAATGTGGTATATAATCCTACCATGTTGGTTGGTTTAGTACTTCCCTTTGGTGATGCTAGTTGGATCTAAATAGACGCACTGTTTCCACTACTCTGGCTTGATACACTTCTCCCACTTCTTTGGATCGATGCACTGCTCTCACTGCTTTGATTACTACTATTATGAATTCCCCTACTGATTATGAATGATTTTGAAAAACATTCAATTGCTATTTCTGATGTAGGTGACACACAAGGGGTTGTGGATTCGACACAGAAAGAATCCTAAGTAGGACTTAACGACTCTTCTATTATAGAACTGAACTGAGAATCCTCTTTCTCTCCTTCTATGTATGGTATCTCAACTATCTGGACTATTGCACATGGTTTTATTCCCTCGGGCTCACTGCGAGGCTCTCTCTTCTCATATCGATTCTTCATCATCTTGTACTTTCTTCCACTATGAAGTACTCCAAACTATTCTTCTTTTTCTGATACACTTTCTTCAATTCTCTGCATCCTTAGTCCCTCTCGTCCTTCTCCATTCCTTTATTTATCCTTTCCTACATTCATAATATCCTCTTTTCATTCCTCAGTTCTCTTATGTGCACGAATCACCTTAGTAGTAAGACTCCATCGCCATCATGAAATTTTCACACAAAATAATCTTTATCCAAGTACCCAATGATTTTAGTAACCTTCCACACAAACCCTTGAAGAAATCCCTTTCTGCAACATTGTATGACTGTGTACAATCTATTGAAAATTTTGTGATATAACCTCCTAATATGATGTTCAACCATAAATCAATGGTGTGGGAATTCTTATTAATTACATAATCCAATTGACTTACAAATGCAGGATTCCAGTTTCTTAGCACTGCAACTCGATACCTTCAAGTATTCTCCACCAGTGTTTATAACCATTCTATCAAAAAATTCATAAATTCACCAAAACAATTGTAATGAAACTCTGTGTAAAAAAATATTTGCATCCATTTTTCATCGTTCATCCGAGTGATTCTATTCTCTTTCCAGGAAAATTCTTGTTCCTTTCCTTCTAGCCATTCATTAATCTCTTTCTTAGTTGGCCTCCAAAACATTCCCTAAATCATAGATTTCAGGTGTCTACAATGAAACCATTTGTTGAAACGCGATTTTAAGAACCTAGGTTCAAGTTATCTAACCAATAAAACCCTTCAGATACCGACCCTTTTGACATCAACTACATGCAAGTGAAGTCTCACCTGAGGTATCTATTGGGGTTGCAGGAACTGGGTTTATGCAGGAACGAGGGGATATGAGGAGACCATCATAGTCATTCTTAATTATCTATCTTGTGTGCACTATTTTTCATCTCTTACCTTGATGAATTAGTAGGTTCAATTATATTGTTCCATTCTACTATATATTACAACCAAAACTATTCAGTGTAAAATTCATGATTGTTGCACATCATCTACTGCACAGGTCTAGATCTAATCATGCACAAATAAAGTTTTCATGAACAATCATATATCAATACATTCAAATACATATTTTTAATGTGGTTCACCCAAACTTTGGTTTACGTCCACAATTGTTGGCTTCTTTATTATTCATTATGCATTCTTCTTAGGATATGCACTGCGCTTACAATAGATTCAACATGTTTTCAATCCCCATCCTGCCTTGCTACTTTGTAGTGAAAGCCTCTCCCTAACCCTTAATCCATATACTATCTCTCATTCTCAATATATTCTCTCACTATCAACTACTTTAGCTTTACTCCAGCCCCAACTCTTATCCCTTTAATAACTTAGTATCAACCACCTATTCTACCCGAGTTTGACTCATTAAAACTTATGTTGACTCATTTTTCGGGCGTGTTTTTCCTTCTTTTGCATATGCATGCTTATTTTTCATTCCCAAATGTTGTTCTTGTTTCTTTTTCGCATCTCTCTACTCTTGCATGTTGAACTGTTGTCCTTAATTTTTGTCCTCTTTGTCTTCCTGATTTATTATCTTGCTTTATTCTCTTCCAAGTATGATTTTACTGCACACTTCAATCCCAAATGCATCTTTAATGCACAATCTTCTCCTATCTTCTCTTATTTCTTTTGTTTTTTTCCATCTCCTCCATACTTAGGATTTTCCTAAAAACTGTATCCAAAATTCCTTTCCGACAGGGGGGGGAGAGGGAGGGGCGAAGAAGAGGCAGGAAGGAGGAAGGGGGAAGAGGAGCATGAGAAGAGGGGAAACAAAAGAAAGAGAGAGGGGAGGGGAAGAGGAGGAAAAAAAAGACTTACCAACAAGGGATCCGTATGAAGCCAAATTATCCAAATTGAAAACCAAGAGATCCTTGTCCAAATCCTTCACATTGTCCAAAACTATATCCAAAATGCTTGTCAAAAAAGCCCCCAACACTCACCCATGGATCGTTCTGAGCCACTCAATCCTATTATGTTTTCATCCTCCATGCCTCCATGAACGTTTGGAGGGATTCCCTTGTTGTAACGACTTCTTTTGTTACTTTTTATTCTTTTCCTAAAATTTCCTCTATGACCTACGTAGTCAAGGTTGTGATTTTCTCTTTAGTATTGTGCACTTCCTTCTTTACCTTTACCTACGTAGCTTTGACTTCCTTGATTAATATTAGTTCTTCATCTTGTAGTGGCACTAAGAACTTCTATATAATATTCTATTGATCCCTTATCTTTTTTGTTTCATTGTATGACTACCTTTGTGCCAATATGGTTGTCATGTGCTCTGTTGGTGGAAACCCACTTATGTTTTCAAAATTATTTTGTGCCTTTTCCTGTGCATACCTCAATATGGCTTCCACAACCTTCATTTCTAGATCCTTCATCAGGTTTTTCCAAATCTATGCACTTTCCTCATAGAGATTTGCACTTTCCTCATAGAGCTTTTCACATTCCTCATCCAACTTCTTGATATTTTCTACTGTGGTCATAGTGTTTCTTTTTATTTCTTCCCTTTCCTCTAATGATGTTCCTAGTGTGATGCATGATTGGAAGTCCTCAATCCTTGTGCATAATCCTTTGATGACTTTTTCAATTCTTGAGACATGTTCTTCCATTGCAACCTCTAACACCATTGTTACTTTTGGGATCTCCTTGTAGAGATTATAGATGACCGTTTGTATCCACTGTGCCATTTTCTCAGTATTGTCCTCCTCTATTAGTGTTTTCTTGACCTTTTACTTAGCCTCACTCTTCTCCTTCAATGTTCATTCAATTTCTTCCTCAACCTCACTCTTCTCCTGCAAAGCAATTGAATACTTTTGTTGCATATTTTCCTTCTTGTATGTCACCTTGGTCAATTCTCTGGATGTTAATTCTCCACGGAGCCTTATTTCCTTCATAATATCGATCTGCAATATCTATAGTATTTTTGTAGGAATCCATGAAACAAGCAATTCTAAGTGACTTATTTCTCTCATATTCTCTTGCAGTTCTTGCATGGGGAGCTCGACTGCATATGACACAATCTCGAACACTATCTACCCGATTTCTATCTCTGAAAAGAATGGAGTGGTAGTCCCTCCTTCATCAATCGAGATCGTTGATAGTCCTTCACCTGAGCCTTTTTCTAGTGCTATCCTCACTGTCTCCAATAGTTGTTGTATTGTCATCAACTGGTCCTGCACCTTCTGGTGCATTTCATCTTGTTTCAATGAGGATTCTTCAATTTCCTCCTCCACGACATCACACACTTGGTAGTCGATTATTTCCATGTCATCGTCTTTCAAAATATAAACTTGTGCTACTTTTTGGTATTTCATATTTTTTCACGCAGCTACAACTAGGCCCTTCCCATTTTATTTTTGTTTGACCCTTGCTATTGGGACGATTTTCTGCGTGTCTTCTGCTAATGGTCCTATCTTTGGCATAATCTCTACACAATTGTGTTTCCCATTTCCTTATCCCTCAGTTAGTTCTTCCTCTTCATTGTTTTTCTCTTCTTCATCATCAATGTGCTCTGTTTGTTACCCTAGAACTTTCTATTGTTCCTCCCTGTCATTGGAAATCAAGCATACATCGTCCACTGTCAAATTTTATATTGTTGGTAGCAAGTGGTGTGCAACATATCTTTTGGATTTGATGTACATGTGGTGCAACACCTAATTAAAGCGTGCAATATATTGGTAAGTCTCTATCGTCTGGGCGGTGATGTGTTGTGTGTGTGTTATGATATGTCTAATTTATTCAATATAGAAATAGAATGCGGCATTGTTATATAGTTTTCACCTCTTGTTTATCATATTCCATAGGTTCGCATATCGCACAAGTGAACTACCTATTCTTGTTGTTTTAAAAAACTGACAATCACCAGGATCCTTCCAGCCAACTAGTGCAATCAGGATGAGAATCCAAGCATAATGAAATTGCATGCCTTTCTCTTGGAATTTTGTGCAATCTATCAAAAACTGATTTACCAAAAATGTGGCCCAATTCATTTGGACCGCCTCTATGCACTTTTCCCCAACTGCGATCAGTGTGGCTAGCACCTCATTCTTGCATCATTTTCATAGTATTTTGCATGTCAATACTTGCATAAAAAATCACACAAAATCATTACTTATGTTTGCGACATCCAACCCTAACTTCCATCGGAAGGTGTGGAACTTATCCTTCATAGTTTTCAATAATGCTTTCTCCCCTTGTTTGTGAATAATATTGTTAGATCCTCTCCTACTTTTGACCAGATCATTATCTGTGCAATTAATTGTGTATCAATATATACTAGTGGATCTAGCCACAAAATTCCTCTGTGGATGCAACTCAGTAACATTTTGATGCAACCACTTACCTCCTAATCCCTGCCAAAATGTGGGATCTCTAGCATATTTAACATTCCTAATCTCTCTAGTCCCATTTCCCAACTTTGTGGTTCAAGTAGGATTGCACATGTCCTTGGTGTTCTTTTGGCACAAAAAATATTTTCCCGTGACATCTTAGGAAACTTACGTTCATCTATTATATCACGGTATGCAAACTTTAATGTAACAAGCTTTTCTAGCAAGTCCCCTTAGACAATGACACCAACAGGTATCTCTCGCATGACCAATGGGTACTTTCCGTCAATGGGTACTCTAACCTATGGCACAATGTCCTTTCTTAGCGGTATTTAGTCCTTGTGAAATCTTGATTGCGAGGACGAAGCTTCAGGTATTTCCACGAAGACTAGTGAAACTTGTGGTCTTGTTTTTTACTTGCGTGTTATGGTTGCTAGTGCCCCAACTTTTGGTGGTGCCATTGTTCTCAGTGACTGATTTCTTTAAGTTATTTGTAACAATTATGGTTTTTCCTTGGTTTGTCTTTAGTTCAGCTCTATTCTTCTCTATATTCTCACAACTCTTATCAAATGAAAATTACCTTTTCCTCTCGAGCCCTTATGTGCTTTTACAAGCCTTCGAGAACTATGTAAATAATTTCCCGCCCAAACTAAGTGTTGAATCTGGTCAAAGTTTTCAATCAATACTTTCCTTATTGCGGCATTAATGCCAAATCCTTCACCGAATTATTCCTTCAATCTTTAAGTCTTTCTCGATCCTCGATGGTGCCTTCTATTTATGACTATGCGTCTCCTTGACGTTTTGTCATTACTAATTTTTAACATTCATTTCCATGCTTTAACACCCTTAACAATCATGTTTTGTTCTTGAATTGTTTGTGCTCTTAACTACATTTGCATTGTTTCTATTATCTATGTGATACTCCCTTTTTCCGCGTGGGTCTTGCTTCTTTATTTCCCATACTTTGTCATGTCTAGCTTTGTATTTCTTCTTGTTTTTCCCCTTTTCCTTTGTTTTATTCTTTTTCTACTTTTTATTTGTTGTTTTGTATTTTACCTTGCTACTATAGTATATCTTCTATGATACATGTGTTGTTGTGCAGTTCAAGTCAATGCGTAGATAATCGCTTGTCTCTATAGAGTTTCATTAGACTTCCATTCAACGTTTCCAACTACACAACACCTTCCTCTGTCACATGCTTAATCACATATGGTCCTAACCAATGCATTCAAAGCTTACTTGGACGTTGCATGAACTTATTGTCATAGAGTAATACTAATTTTCCCACTTGAAACATTTTATGTTTAATGTTCCTATCATGCCACACCTTCTCTCTTTCCTTCTAAATTTGTTGATAGAATCCTATGACAAAGTAATCTTCCTCAAGTTGTACCAACTATGATAATCTCTCCTCTATTGTGCTAGAATCTAAAAGATCAGTAATCACCGCAACACGTAGGCTAGGTACAATAAATTCCATTGGAATTACTACTTCTTTCTCATATACCAACTTGAATGATGTTTGTCCTGTCAAATGTTTTCTCATAGTTATGTATGCCCATGATATTGTAGGAACTCTTAATTCCCAATCATCTCTCCTTACATTACAAATATTTTTCAACACATTCTCCATAATTTTATTAAAATATTTGACTATTCCATTGGCCTAAGGGTGATACAACATGCTCCTCTAATGATGAATTTGAAATTCCTCAATCAATGATGCAATTGTCTTATTCAAGAAGTGTGTTCCTTGATCACTAAGTAAAATGAACAAGAACCCAAATAATGTAACTACATTCCTAAATAGAAACCTCGTAGTTGTCTCTGCAGTGCAATCTATGACTAGTGTTGCTTCCGACCTTCTGGTCAAATGCTCTATCATAGTGATTATGCATATAGCTCCTAATCTTTTTGTTGATGGGTTGATTGGTCCAAAAAAGTCTATCACTCATTTATCAAACGCTTGCAATGTAACCTGTGTATGTAAATTCATATCATCCATTTTGTATGGCATCCCCACACTTTGAAAAATATCATATGCCTGATAGTATTCCTTATCATCCTTATGAGTTGTGGGAGACCAAATCCCTTTGCACACAATATTTTGTGCGGTTTCTTTACCTGTGTAATGTCCTCCAATGATTCCTTCATGTGATTTTGAAAGTATCACTGGCCTTTCATGCTCTAACACACATTGTATTAGTATTCCATATGCTCCTAAATTTTATAAGTTTCATTCAATTAACAGATAGTCTATTTCTTTAACCACTACTTGTTTCTTATGTGAAACTATCATCTTTGACGGGGCCATTCCTGTACTAGGAAACTACACAATGTATGTGAAGTAGTTATCCACCATTTGAATTGCAAATAACCGCGCATTCGACAAGTTTTGATATAGATTCCCTACATATTCTCTTGATAGTATGCATGATAGATGATCTGGTCATGCATTCAACTTCCTTGGTTTCACAAAAAGCTCAAAATTGTATTTTTGAAACAACAGTAACCACCTGCATATTCTCCCCCATAGAACTGGATTTTTCACTAAGTATTTTAGTGCATAATGGTATTTATACATCTTAAAGTGAGATCCCAATAAATAATGTCTAAACTTTTTTATCACATACACCATTTCCAATCCTTCTCGTTTTGTAGTGGTGTAATTCTTCTCTGTGATGGACAACTTCCTACTTGCAAAAGAAATTGGGTGGTTTATGTCTCCTTCCCCTGGTTGAGATAATATTGCACCCAAAGATAAGGACGATGCATCTACATGAACATGAGATTCCTTTTTCCAATCCATAAATATCAAAATCAACGTGGTCACTAATTTCTACTTTAGCGTGTCCAAACCCTTATGACAATCCTCATTCCAATGGAACTTTGCTTCTTTATTCAACAACTTCTCTGTAGGTGGTATAATTTGTGCATACTCCTTAATGAACTTCCTATAATATCCTGTATGACCCATAGTTTCCCTCAATTGTCTCACTAATGTAGGTGGTTGCAAATATAGAATCAATGCAATCTTGGCAATATCCACTAATAAAACTTGCCTAAATACCACATGTCCTAACAAAATTCCAAAAGGTGTGTAGAAAATACATTTCTTTAAGTTCAGTGAAATCCAACATTGTCTACACCTATCCAACATTAACCTGAGTAGTTCTATGTGATATTTTAATAAGCTAAACACATTCCAATCATCTAATTATACTTCAAGGAACTTATGAATAAATTCCTTAAAATCTACAACAACAACTCTTGAAAAAACTACACGTGAATTCTTTTGTCCAAAGGGAATCACTATGTACTAATAACTTCCACACTTTGTTGAAAAATTAGTATTATACATGTCTTTGTGTGCAATCTTTATCCGATGGTACCCTGAGAATCCATCTATGAAATAATAAGCCTCCTTCCCTCCTACATTATCTGGTACCTCATCTGTGAACGGTGTTGGAAATGGATCATGCAAACATGTATCATTCAACTTCCTCAGGTATACAAAAATCTTGATTCCTCCTATTTTATTATCTTGTACCACCATTGGACTTATACATTTAGATTTCACCACTACTTTGATAATCCCCGCTTCTAACAACCTCTCTATCTCTACCTTCACCTTCTCTTTATACTTCATATTTAACATGTAGGGTCTCTATCTGATTGGATTAGCACTGGGTTTAAAAAGGATATTCATTTAGCCTAACTCACCAACTATCCCCTTCATCTCTAAAAATGTAGTTGGGAATATATCCTAATACTCGCGTACTAAATTTTCAATTTTCTCCATCGTTTCATCATTCCAATAATCTCCTATCTGCGCAAAATTTGGATTCTTTGTCATCCCAATGTTTACCTTTTGTGTCTTTATTGGCTGTGTTTATGCAACATATTCAATATTAGGTCCTTCTACTGTGCGTTCGCCCTTGGTTTTAGGTAATTTTACATTCCTTGCATCTTCCTTGTCTTTCTCCTCCTTAAAAATATTGTAACACTCTAGTAATTCATGGATAATCATAAAATATTTGTGCGCATTGCACACAAGCACCACCTCCATCGATCCTTCTTATGAGAATATATTGGTTCGAATGACCTATAGGGTTGCATCTATTAATGGATATTCATTTTCAAAATTAAATGTTACTTTGAACCTCTAAATCAACTCATCCCAGTTTGTTGTTTCTCTGTGCATTTCCATCTATAGGTACCAATTCTTAGGGATCATACTCAATGTATGTATAAACCTATGCGTCCATTCCTCCATCGGTACTAAACTCCATATGGTTCTGTAATACTTAGCATGACCTACTGGGTCACTTTCCCCTGTATAATTATGGATAATATACTCCACCTTGGTACTGAACCTTACTAACATTAGTCTCCTACTGTGACTAGTCTTCCATTCCCTCTTTGTGTGTATCCCACCATTTGGTTGGAGTAGCTTTAAAAACAACATCTAGTTCCAGCAACCTTAGAAGTTCGAGTAACTACAAATCAAATGCCTTTACAAATGAACTTATATTAGTCAATCCATCATACCTGGGTGGATCACATAACTTCGTTCCAATCCAGTGAAATGATCGAATTATGCATGCACATCGTCTAGTTGATACTTCACGAATCCTCTGTTACCAATGTTCCAACACTTATAAATATGATGCGCATGAGCTAATGCTTTTCCAACTGAGTACACCATCCACAGTGAGGTTAACATAGTCATCCATATGCACAGTCATGTTATAAAAATTGTCAATTTTGTTCCCTTTTGTTATCTCTATGTATCTCTTTCCTTCTATTGGATCTAATGGTGTAGTAACCTTTAAGAATCCTACCTAAATATCATCTCCCTCCTCTTCATATTAATGATCACATGATTATTAAATTACCATTCAAGTCCCATCAGTGATGGATATGGTTGAGTATCATCCACAATCTCAATAACTTCAAAATTTTCTACACTATGCACCCCATCTATATTCACAGGCACTCCTGTCACTCGGCCAATTAGTACTATATTTTGTTGGTTTTCCAATATTAAATGAACAAGAGACAAAATCAACTTAGGTTTCCCCATCATTTCTTTTTGATCCAAATTCTTCGTTGGTCCTCTTTTTGCGTAGTACCTGATTCACTACACTCTGTGCGATAGGAATTTCCCTTTCTTTTTCACAATGATAAATAATTTTACATTGTGCATTTAGCTTAGTTTCATCTTTCATCAACTCTACAAAGTTTCTCGGGAACTCTCTTAAAGTACTTACCTTCCCAAGTGACTTGTTTGGTATAGTATGATCACAGACATGAGGCGCATATGATGTTGATGCTACCCTATCTAGTCCTAGTATCTCTTTTCTTTCCCATTGATATGTCTCATTTTCTTACCGAGGGTCAAATGTTGGCAAAGGTCCTGCTGATTTCCTCACCCATTTCTCAATCCGATTCTCCCCATTCATCACATAAGCCCCTATTATAGCTCCTTCGCATGTACCACTGCTATCCTAGGTCCTTCATTGCATTTCTCAGCTGATATTTTCTATACGTTCTGATTTGGATTCTAGTTTTGATTCCCTCTTTCCTACCATTTCCCAAGTAATTGAAGACAGTATTTTGTCGCATGATCCAATTCTCTACATTATTTTCCAGTTGTACACAGCTTCAGGCGATCACATGATAAATTTCCTAGATGATTGCAATTATAACATTTTATTGGTCCTCTACCTCTGCCAAAGTTTCTTCTACCTAGGACCTTTGCCAAAATTTCCTCCTTTGTTTTCTGTATTAAATCCTCTCTGATTATTATACTGTGGAACTCCTCTTTTTGTTGCAACATTCTCCTCTTGAATCCTATCCATATCTTAAGTGTTCTCTCTCATCAAATCTAATGCGTGAAAATCCTTCTCTTCATTCCTGACTGACTTGCAAAAGTTACAAAATAATTTCCTTGGTGTACTCTGATATTTCTTTAGTAATGGACACACAATCATATGATGTCCCCATTTCTTACATATTTCACAATATCCCCCTATTGGTAATGGATTCAGTGCTACAATCGCCAAATACTACACAAATGATGGGCATTCATCCTTGTGGTGGCCTTTAGTCCTACATTTAGTACACCAGACTTGCTCCCACTTATCCTTCCCTTTTGTAAGGTCTGCTAATTGAATTGTCAAGGCAGTTGACTGCATTTGGACTTGCACCATCCCTATGCTATCTCCTTCAAGAGATGCTTCCAATTTCATTACAATATCCAAAGATTCAGGCTATGACATAACCTTATTTTGATTCAAACATCTGTGAATGTGTGGTAGTAGTCATGTAAAAAACCATTCTTGGTTATGTTGATCGGGTATATGGAATGTCACTCTACCCATGAAATCCTTAAATACTTTATCATAGTCCCAAACGGATTCAGTATGCACATGTTTGATTTCCTTCAATTCTATGATGTACTGCGACTCTGATTTGAATTTCTTGAACTCTTTTAACAATGCTTGTCTAATTTTTGCTAAATTCCTCGGTTGACCTATAGGCGTAGTACTCTACAGTTTCATATAATAGACTAATGCATGACCTCTAAATGGTGTTTCCAACTGTGCAATATTTACGGCCTCATCCTAATTTGCAACCCAAACTGTCTCACAATGAAATATATGTTTTTTTGGGTCCTCTGACCCCATTCCCTGGAATTCAGGTAGTCTTAATGTGGTATCTAATCCTACCATGTTGGTTGGTTTAGTACTTCCCTTTGGAGATGCTAGTTTGATCTAACACAATGCACTATTTCCACTACTCTGGCTCGACACACTTCTCCCACTTCTCTGGATCGACACAATTCTCCCACTGCTTTGATTACTACTATTATGATTTCCCCTACTGATTATGAATGATTTTGTAAAAAATTCAACTTTTATTTCTGATGTAGGTGACACATAAGGGGTCGTGGATTCGACACATGATCCATCCTAAGTAGACTTAACGACTCTTCTATTATAGCACTGAACTGAGAATCCTCTTTCTTTCCTTCTACGCATGGTATCTCAATTATCTGAACTATTGCACATGGTTTTATTCCCTCAGGCTCACTGCGAGGCTCTCTCTTCTCAGCTCGAGTCTTCATCCTCTTTTAGTTTCTTCCATTGCCCAGTACTCCAAACTAGTCTTCTTTTTTTGATACACTTTATTCAATTCTCTACATCCTCAGTCCCTCTTGTCCTTCTCTATTCCTTTATTTATCCTTTCCTACATTCATACTATCCTCTTGTCATTCCTCAGTTCCCTTATGTGCATGAATCCCCTTAGTAGTAATACTCCATCATCATCATGCACTTTTCGCACAACATCTTCTTTATCCAAGTACCCAATGATTTTAAAAACCTTCTACATGAACCCTTCAAGAAATCCCTTTCTGCAACATTGCATGACTATGTACAATCTATTGCAAATTTTGTGATATGACCTCCTAATATGATGTTCAACCATAAATAAATGGCGTGGTAATTCTTATTAATTAAATAATCCAATTGACTTACTAATGGAGGATTCCAGTTTCTTAGCACTACAGGTTGATACCTTATAGTATTGTCCACCAGTCTTTATAACCATTCTATCAAAAAAGTCATAAATTCACCCAAAAAAATGTCATGCAACTCTGTGTACAAATATATTTGCATCCAGTTTTCATCGTTCATTCGAGGGTTTCTATTCTCTTTCTGGGAAAATTCTTGTTCCTTTCCTTCTAGCCATTCAATGATCTTTTTCTTAGTTGGCCTCCAAAACATTTCGTAAATCACAGATTGCAGGTGTGGACAACAAAACCATTTGTTGAAATGTGATTTTAAGAACCTAGTTTCAAGTTATCTAACCAACAAAATCCTTCAGATACCAACCCTTTCAGCATCACCTACATGCAAGTAAAGTATCACTTGAGGTATCTATTCGGGCTGCAGGAACTGGGTTTCTGTAGGAATGAGGGAATACGAGGAGACCATCATAGTCATTCTTAATTATCTATCATGTGTGGACTATTTTTCATCTCTTACCTTAATGAATTAGTAGGTTCAATTATACTGTTCCATTCTACTATATATTACAACCAAAACTATTTAGTGTAACATTCATCATTGTTGCACATCATCTACTACACAGGTCTAGATCTAATCATGCATAAATAAAGTATTCATGAACAATCATATATCAAGACATTCAGAAACATATTTTTAACGTGGTTCACCCAAAATTTGGTTTACGTCCACAATGGTTGGCTTCTTTATTATTCTTTATGCAATATTCTCAGGATGCACATTATTCTTACAATAGATTCATCATGTTTTCAGTCCCCATCTTGCCTAGCCGCTTTGTAGTGCAAGCCTCTCCCTAACCCTTAATCCATATACTCTCTCTCAGTCTCAGTATATTCTCTCACTCTCAACTACTTTACCTTTGCTCCAGCCCCAACTCTCATCCCTTTAATAACTTAGTGTCAACCACCTATTCTACCTGACCCTTTGCATATTTATACATGGAGTCTAGGGCTAAAAAACCTAATTGCTTGTCCCAAAAAACAAATTGCAGCTCATTCTGACTCATTACAACTCATGTTGACTCATTTTTCGGGCGTGTTTTTCCTTCTTTTTCATTCCCAAATGTTGTTCTTCTTTCCTTTTCACATCTCTCTACTCTTGTATGTTGAACCATTTTCCTTCATTATTTCTTGCTTTATCTTCTTGATTTATTATCTTGCTTTATTCTCTTCCAAGTATGATTTTACTGTGCACTTCAATCCCGAATGAATATTTAATGCACAATATGCTACTACCTTCTCTTCTTTCTTCTCTTGTTGTGCATCTCCTCCATACTTAGGATTTTCCTAAAAAATGTATCTAAAATTCCTTTCCGATAGGAGGGGAGAGAGGGAGGGGATAATAAGTGGTAGGAAGGAAAGAGGATTCATGGAAGGAGGAAGGGGGAAGAGGAGCATGAGAAAAGGGGGAAGAGGGGCAAAAAAAGAAGGAGAGAGGGGAGGGTAATAGGAGAAAAAAAAAGACTTACCAACAAGGGATCCTTATGAATCCACATTATCCAAATTGAAAACCAAGAGATCCTTGTCCAAATCCTTCACATTGTCCAAAACTGTATCCGAAATGCTTGTCAAACATGCCCCCAACACTCACCTATGGCTCGTTCTAAGCCACTCAATCCTATAGTGTTTTCATCCTCCATGCCTCCATGAATGTTTGGAGGGGTTTCCTTGTTGTCACGACTTCCTTTGTTACTTTATCTTCTTTTCCCAAAATTTCCCCTATGACCTATGTAGTCAAGGTCGTGAGCTTCTCTTTAGTATTGTGCACTTCCTGCTTTACTTTTCCCTACGCAGCTTCAAATTCCTTGACTACTTTTAGTGCTTCCTCTTGTAGCGACACTAAGCACTGCTATATAATATTCTATTGATCCCTTGTCTTTTTTGTTTCATTGTACGACTACCTTTGTGCCAAGATGGTTGTCATGCGCTCTGTTGGTGGCAACCTTATTATGTTTTCGAAAATATTTTGCGCCTTTTCCTATGCATCCCTCAATATGGCTTCCACAACCTTCATTTCTGGATCCTTCATCGGGTTTTTCCAAATCTATGCACTTTCCTCATAGATCTTTGCACTTTCCTCATAGAGATTTTCACATTCCTCATCCAACTTCTTGATATTTTCTACCGTGGCCATAGTGGTTCTTTGTCTTTCTTCCCTTTCCTCTAATGATGTTCCTAGTGTGATGGATGATTGCAAGTCCTCAATCCTTGTGCATAAGAATTTGATAACTTTGTCAATTCTTGCGACTTGTTCTTCCATTACAAACTCTACCACCATTGGTACTTTTGGGATCTCCTTGTAGAGATTCTAGATGACCGTTTGTATCCACTGTGCCATTTTCTCAGTATTGTCCTCCTCTATTAGTGATTTCTCGACCTTTTACTCAGCCTCACTCTTATCCTTCAACGTTCATTCATTTTTTTCCTCAACCTCACTCTTATCCTTCAAAGAAATTGAATACTTTTGTTGCATTTTTTCCTTCCTATATGTCACCTTGGTCAATTCTCTACATGTTAATTATCCGCAGAGCCTTATCTCCTGCATAATATCAATCTGCAAGATCTATAGTTTTTTTGTAGGAACCCATGAAACAAGTAAGTCCAGGTGACTTTTTTCTCTCATATTCTCTTGCATTTCTTGCATGGGGAGCTCAAGTGCATATGACACAATCTCGAACACTATGTGCCTGACTGCTAACTCTGAAAATAATGGAGTGGTATTCGCTCCTTCATCAATCGAGATCGTTGAGATTCCTTCACCTGAGCCTTTTTCTAGAGTTATCCTCACTGTCTCCAATAGTTGTTGTATTGTCATCAACTGGTCCTGCACCTTCTGGTGCATTTCACCTTGTTTCAATGAGGATTTTTCAATATCCTCCTCCACAACATCGCACACTTGGTAGTCGATTATTTCCATGTCATCGTCTTTCAGAATATAAACTTGTGCTACCTTTTGGGCTTTCATATTTTGTACGCAGCTGCAACTAGGCCCTTCCCCTTTTATTTTCGTTTGACCCTTTCTATTGGGAAGGTTTTCTGCGTGTCTTCTACTAATGGTCCTATCTTCGGCATATTCTCTACACCATTGTGTTTCCCATTTATTTATCCCTCAGTTAGTTCTTCCTCTTCATTGTTTTTCTTTTCTTCTTCATCAATGTGTTATGTTTGTTACCATAAAACTTTCTAATGTCCCTCCCTGTCATTGGAAATCAAGCATACATCATCCACTGTCAAATTTTATCTTGTTGGTAGTCAGTGGTGCGCAAGCTATATTTTGGATTTGATGTACATGTGGTGCAACCATGACTTAAAGCGTGCAATATATTGGTAAGTCTCTACCTTCTGGGCGACGATGTGTTGTGTTTGTTTTATGATATGTCAAATTTATTTAATATAGACATAGAATGTGGCACTGTTATCTAGTTTTCACCTCTTGTTTATCGTATTCCATAGGTTCGCATATCGCACATGTGAACTACCTAATCTTGTTGTTTTAAAAAACTGACAATCACCAGGATCCTTCCAGCCAACTAGTGCAATCAGGATGAGAATCCAGGCATAATGAAATTGCATGCCTTTCTCTTGGAATTTTGTGCAATCTATCAAAAACTGATTTACCAAAAATGTGGCCCAATTCATTTGGACCGCCTCTATGCACTTTTCCACAACTGCGATCAGTGTGGCTAGCACCATATGACTGATGTTGCTTCCGACCATCTATTCAAATACTCCATCGTAGTGATTATGTATATAGCTCCTGATCTTTTTGTTGATGGGTTGATTTGTCCAAAAAAGTCTATCACTCATTTATCAAACGCTTGCAATGTAACTTTTGTATGTAAATTCATATCATCCATTTTGTATGGCTTCCCCACACTTTGAAAAACATCATATGCCTGATAGTATTCCTTAGCATCCTTATGGAGTGTGGGACACCAAATCACTTTGCACACAATATTTTGTGTTGTTTCTTTACCTGTGTAATGTCCTCTTATGATTCCTTCATATGATTTTGAAAGTATCATTGGCCTTTCATTCTCTAACACACATCATATCAACATTCCATCTGCTCCTAACTTTTATAAGTTTCGTTCAATTAATAGATAGTCTATTTCTTTAACCACTAATTGTTTCTTATGTGCAACTATCATCTTTGACGAGGCCATTCATGTACTTAGAAACTACACAATGTATGTGAAGTAGTTATCCACCATCTGGATTGTAAATAACCATGCATTCAAAAAGTTGTCATATGGATTCCCTACATATTCTCTTGATAGTATGCATGATAGATGATCTGGTCATGCATTCAACTTCCCTATTTTCACAAAAACCTCAAAATTGTATTCTTAAAACAATAGTAACCACCTGCATATTCCCCCCCCTAGAACTGGATTTTTCACAAGTGTTTTAGTGCATTACTGTCTTTATAGATCTTAAAGTGAGATCCCAATAAATAATGTCTAAAGTTTTGTATCGCATACACCATTGTCAATCCGTCTCATTCCGTAGTGGTGTAATTCTTCTCTATGATGGACAACTTCCTACTTGCAAAAGAATTTGGGTGATTTATGTCTCCTTCCCCTGGTTCAGATAGTATTGCACCCAAATATATGGACAATGCATCTACATGAACATGATATTCCTTGTTCCAATCCAGAAATATCAAAATCGACGTGGTCACTAATTTCTACTTTAGCGTGTCCAAACCCTTATGACAATCCTCATTACAATGGGAATTTTCTTCTTTATTCAACAACTTCTCTGTAGGTGGTATAATTTGTGCATACTCCTTAATGAACTTCCTATAATATCTTGTATGACCCATAGTTTCCCTCAATTGTCTCACTAATGTAGGTGGTTTCAAATATAGAATCACTGCAATCTTGGGAATATACACTAATAAAACTTTATGAAATACCACATGTCCTAACAAAATTCCAAAAGGTGTGTAAAAAATACATTTCTTTAAGTTCAGTGAAATATAACATTGTCTACACCTATCCAACATTAACCTGAGTAATTCTATGTGATATTTCAATAACTAAACACATTCCAATCATCTAAGTATACTTCAAGGAACTTGTGAATAAATTCCTTAAAATCTACAACAACAACTCTTGAAAAAACTACAAGTGCATTCTTTAGTCCAAAGGGAATCACTATGTACTAATAAATTCCACACTATGTTGAAAAATTAGTATTATACATGTATTCATGTGCAATCTTTATCCGATGGTACCCTGATAATCCATCTGTGAAAGAATAAGCCTCCTTCCCTCCTACATTATCTAGTACCTCATATGTGAACGGTGTTGGAAATGGATCATGCAGACATGCATCATTCAGTTTCCTCAGATATTCAAAAATCTTGATTCTTCTTGTTTTATTATCTTGTACCACCATTGGACTTATGCATTCAGATTCCATCATTGGTTCAATAATCCCCGCTTCTAACATCCTCGCTATCTCTTCCTTCACCTTCTGTTTATACTTCAGATTTAACATGTAGGGTCTTTGTTTGATTGGATTAGCACTGAGATTCAAAAGGATCTTCATTTATCCTAACTCACCAGCTATCCCCTTCATATCTAAAAATGTAGTTGGGAATATATCCTAATACTCGCGCAGCAAATTTTCAATTTTCTCCATCGTTTCATCATTCCAATAATCTCTTATCTACGCAAAATTTGGATTCTTTGTCATCCTAATGTTTACCTTATGTGTCTTTATTGGCTGTGTTTCTGCAACATATTCAAGATTAGGTCCTTCTACTGTGTGTTCCCCCTTGGTTTCAGGTAATTTTACATTCCTTGTCTTTCCCCTCCTTAAAAATATTGTAACACTCCAGTAATTCATGGATAGTCATAAAATCTTTGTGCGCATTGCACACAACTACCACCTCCATCGATTCTTTTTATGAGAATATATTGGTTCGAATGACTTATAGGTTTTCATCTATTAATGGATATTCATGTTCAAAATTAAATGTTACCTTGAACCTCTAAATCAACTTATCCCTGTTTGTTGTTTCTCTGTGCATTTCCAACTATATGTACCAATTCTTAGGGATTGTATTCAATGTATTTATAAACCTATGCATCCATTCCTCCATTGGTACTAAACTCGATATGGTTCTGTAATACTCAGCATGACCTACTGGGTCACTTTCCCCTGTATAATTCTTGATAGTGTACTCCACCTCAGTACTAAACCTTACTAACATTAGTCTCCTACATTGTGACTAGTCTTCCATTCCCTCTTTGTGTGCAACCCACCGTTTGGATAGAGTAGCTTTAAAAACAACATCTAGTTCCATTCTTGGTTATGTTGATCGGGTATATGTAGTTGGGAATATATCCTAATACTTGCGTAGTAAATTTTCAATTTTCTCCATCGTTTCATCATTCCAATAATCTCTTATCTACGCAAAATTTGGATTCTTTGTCATCCCAATGTTTACCTTATGTGTCTTTATTGGCTATGTTTATGAAACATATTCAAGATTAGGTCCTTCTACTATGTTTTCCCCCTTGGTTTCAGGTAATTTTACATTCCTTGTATATTCCTTGTCTTTCTCCTCCTTAAAAATATTGTAACACTCCAGTAATTCATGGATAGTCATAAAATATTTGTGTCCATTTCACATAAGTACCACCTTCATCGATCCTTTTTATGAGAATATATTTGTTCAAATGACCTATAGGGTTGCATCTATTAATGGATATTCATGTTAAAAATTAAATGTTACCTTGACCCTCTAAATCAACTCATCCCAGTTTGTTGTTTCTCTATGCATTTCCAGCTATAGGTACCAATTCTTAGGGATTGTATTCAATGTATTTTTAAACCTATGCATCCATTCCTCCATCGGTACTGAACTAGATATGGTTCTATAATACTCAACATGACCTACTGGGTCACTTCCCCTATATAATTCTTGATAGTATACTCCACCTCGGTATTAAACCTTACTAACATTAGTCTCCTACATTGTGACTAGTCTTCCATTCCCTCTTTATGTGCAACCCACCATTTGGATGGGGTAGCTTTAAAAATAACATCTAGTTCCATTCTTGGTTATGTTGATCGAGTATATGGAATGTCACTCTACCCATTTTTGGTTATGTTGATTCAGTATGCACATGTTTGATTTCCTTCAATTGTATGATGTACTCCGACTCTGATTTTGAATTTATTGAAATCTTTTTACAATGCTTGTCTAATTTCTGCTAAATTCCTCGGTTGACCTATAGGCGTAGTACTCTACAACTTAATATACTAGACTAATGCACGACCTTTAAATGTTGTTTCCAATTGTGCAATCTTTATGGCCTCATCCTAGAAATTCTTTGCAACCCAAATTGTCTCACAGTGAAATAGATGTTGTTTTGGGTCCTCTGACCCCACTCCTTAGAATTCATGTAGTCTCAATGTGGTATCTAATCCTACCATGTTGGTTGGTTTAGTAGTTCTCTTTGGAGATGCTAGTTGGATCTAACTTGATGCACTGTTTCCACTACTCTGGCTTGACACACTTCCCCCACTTCTCTAGATCGACGCATTGCTCCCACTGCTTTGATTACAACTATTATGACTTCCCCTACTGATTATGAATGATTTTGAAAAACATTCAACTGTTATTTATGATGTAGGTAACACAGAATGGATCGTGGATTCGACACAGGATCCTTCCTAAGTATGACTTAACAACTCTTCTATTATAACACTAAACTGAGAATCCTCTTTCTCTCCCTCTACGTATGGTATCTCAACTATATGGACTATTGCGCAGGGTTTTATTCCCTCAGGCTCACTGCGAGGCTCTCTCTTCTCAGCCCGAGTCTTCATCCTCTTTTAGTTTCTTCCACTGCACAATACTCCAAACTAGTCTTCTTCTTCTTCTGATACACTTTCTTCAATTCTCTGCATCCTCAGTCCCTCTCGTCCTTCTCCATTCCTTTATTTATCATTTCCTACATTCATACTATCCTCTTATCATTCCTCAGTTCCCTTATGTGCACGAATCCCCTTAGTAGTAATACTCCATCATCATCATGCACTTTTCACACAACATCATATTTATCCAAGTACCCAATGATTTTAGAAACCTTCTACACGAACCCTTGAAGAAATCCCTTTCTGCAACATTGTATGACTATGTACAATCTATTGCAAATTTTGTGATATAACCTCCTAATATTATGTTCAACCATAAATCAATGGTGTGGGAGTTATTATTAATTACATAATCCAATTGACTTACTAATGCAGGATTCCAGTTTCTTAGCATTGAAGGTCGATACCTTGTAGTATTCTCCACCAGTCTTTATAACCATTCTATCAAAAAAGTCATAAATTCACCAAAAAAAATTTCATGCAACTATGTGTACAAATGTATTTGCATCCATTTTTCATCGTTCATCCGAGGGTTCCTATTCTCTTTACGGGAAAAATCTTGTTCCTTTCCTTCTATCCATTCAATGACCTCTTTCTTAGTTGGCCTCCAAAACATTCCTTAAATCACAGATTTCAGGTGTCGAAAACGAAACCATTTGTTGAAATGTGATTTTAAGAACCTAGGTTCAAGTTATCTAACCAACAAAGCCCTTCAGATACCGACCCTTTTAGAATCACCTACATTCAAGTGAAGTCTTACCCGAGGTATCTATTGGGGCTACAAGAACTGGGTTTCTGGAGGAAGGAGGGGATACGAGGAGACCATCATAGTCATTCTTAATCATCTATCTTCCGTGCACTATTTTTCATCTCTTACCTTGATGAATTAGTAGGTTCAATTATACTGTTCCATTATACTATATATTACAACCAAAACTATTCAATGTAACATTCATCATTGTTTCACATCATCTACTACACAGGTATAGATCTAATCATGCATAAATCAAGTATTCATGAACAATCATATATCAAGGCATTCAGACACATATTCTTAAAGTGGTTCACCCAAAATTTGGTTGACGTCCACAATGGATGGCTTATTTATTAATCTTTATGAAATCTTATTGTTGGCATAGGGGCAGACCCAGGGTTCAACGCTACAACAACGCACCAACAAAACCCTAACTACCGGCCCTTTCGCCAACACCTGCGAAGTAGATGAAGTCTCACTCGAGGTAGAGGCAGGGGTGATTGCAGGACTCAGGTGTCTACAACCTTAGATGGGATACATATCTATGATTACACACTTAACAAAGAACTTAGCATCAATAGTTCACCTAGAATTAACCCTTATCTCACTCCGTATATAACACAGAGCATTTCAGTATATACTTAGATCTAAGATGATTCAACACTTAGCAGCATACAATAGACCGGATCTGGTAAACCAAGCACTTAGCAACTTCATACACATCAAATCTATCATCTATATGTTGGTTGTGGAGCCTAATTATCTTCCTGATTCAGAGGTCTTTTACTTTCAGCCATGTTTATACCCCGATGGGGGTTCGGGGGCAGAGCCCCCGAAGGAAAAATTGCCTTGTAAATGTATATTGTAATTTCATTGTAAATCTAGACCGTTCATTACAAGGTCCCAGATCTAACGATAGAGATTATGTTAGGGTTTTTTGCCTTATAAGGCAACCCTCTTTTATGAGGGAAATGTATTGCGGCTATGATTGATGGCGAATATTGTATTCTGAGAAAGGAGACTGTGAGAGAAAGAAGAGGAAGTTATAGTGGGTTTTGTTGTAGGTTGTATCCCTTCATTTTGCTGGATAATAATAAAGGAAGGACCTGGCAATTTCTCTGGTGGACGTAACCCACACTGGGTGAACCACGTAAATCTGTGTCTCTCTTATATTTTGTATCTTATTTGTTTTTTTTTCGCATTTGTTTTATTTTATTGCTTCGCGGTCCTATTTTTCTAACAACTGGTATCAGAGCGAAAGGTAACTCACAGGAAAAGAGGGTTCTTGGTTCGAGTGGGAGAAATGTCGAAAGATGGAAAGTTTAGGTTCGAGAAATTTAACGGCCAAAACTACTAGTTATGGAAGATGCAGATGGAAGATTATTTATATCAGAAGGATCTATTCCTACCATTGGGTGGAGTAGCAAAGAAGCCGACAACCATGAAGGATGAAGAATGGGAGATTCTTGACAGAAAGGCCCTAGGAACGATACGGTTGAGCCTAGCAACATCGGTGGCTTTCAATATTTCCAAAGAAAAGACAACGAAGGGCTTGATGGACGCATTGGCCAAATTGTATGAAAAACCCTCAGTGCCCAATAAGGTATTTCTAATGAAGAGATTATTTAATATGAAGATGTCAGAAGGTGGGTTTGTTGCAGATCATTTAAATTAATTTAATATGGTTACTAATCAACTAAGTTCTATAAAAGTGGACTTTGATGATGAGGTCAGGGCTCTTCTAATCTTGTGCTCATTGCCAGAAAGTTGGAACAGCTTGGTCATGGATGTAAGTAACTCTGTCTCTGGTTCAAATACTTTAAAATTTGATGATGTTGTTGGTGTTATCCTTAGTGAGGAAATGCAACGAAAAAGCACAGGTGAGACATCAGGTAATGCGTTGAACATGGAGAACAGGGGAAGACAAAAGGATAGAGGAAAGGGATTAGGGAACCACGAAAATTCTAGGAAGGGAATATCCAAATCCAGACTTGGAAAGATAGAGTGTTGGAATTGTGGGAAGAAAAGACATCTGAAGAAAGACTGCAGAGCTCCAAAGAAACAAAGAGATGGACAGTAGGAGAGAAATCAAGAAGCAAATGTAACAGGTGATGTGTTACAAGATGCTTTGATTCTTTCTCTAGATAATATTTTTGAGTCTTGGGTAGTAGATTTAGGAGCTTCATTTCATGCCACACCCCATAGGAAACATTTTCTAGATTATGTTCAAGGTGATTTTGGACAGGTTCATTTGGGTGATAATGCACCATGAAAAATTGTTGGAATGGGAAAGGTAAAAATAAAGAAATGAAATGGAAACCAATGGTTGTTGAAAGAGGTAAGACATGTTCCAGATTTAAGGAAAAAATTAATTTCAACAGGGCAGTTGGCAAGTCAAGGTTGTATATCCATATTTACATATAAGACGTGGAAGGTCATCAAGGGATCATTGGTGATAGCAAAAGGAGAGAATGTAGGTACATTGTATTTATGTACTGGTAATACTGAATCTTCTATATCTTTAGCTTCTACAGGAGTGGATACAACACTATGGCATCATAGGTTGGGACACATGAGTGAGAAGGGTATGCATATCCTTCACAACATAAATTTTCTGCCAAATCTTAAACAAATTGATTTGGACTTCTGTGAGCATTGTGTTTATGGAAAACAAAAGAGAGTCAGATTTCTCAGAGTCAGAAAAGAAAAGAAGAATGAAAGGTTAGAGCTTGTGCATACAGATGTATGGGGACCATATTAGGTATCATCTCTTGATGGCTCTAATTATTGTGTTACTTTTATTGATGATGCAACTAGAAAAACTTGGGTTTATTGCATTTGACAAAAATCTGATGTTTTTGATACTTTTAAGAAATGGAAAGCTTTGGTTGAGAATGAGACAGGAAAAAAGTTGAAGTGTCTCAAATCAGATAATGGAGGTGAATATTGTAGCAAGGAGTTTGATGATTACTGTTCATACCATGGTATTTGTAGAGAGAAGACAGTTCCAAGAACACCACAAAAAAATGGTGTGTTAGAAAGGATGAACAAGACAATCATGGAGCGTGCAAGGAGTATGAGATTGCATGTTGGTTTGCCCTTACAATTATGGGTAGATGTTGTAGATACTGTTGTTTACTTAATAAACATAGGACCTTCAAGATCTTTGGATGGTATAATTCCAGAGGAGGAATGGACAGGAAAAAAGGTAAACTATTCTTTTTTGAAAACTTTCGGTTGTGAAGCATTTGTCCATA
>ML785323.1:74026-90158 GCA_009831015.1 Picea engelmannii | reverse complement strand
AGATGACATGCTTGTTGCAGGGTCTAATATGGAGGATATAAATGTTCTCAAGAAGAAATTATCCAATTCATTTGCGATGAAGGATTTGGGTGCTGCAAAGAAAATCCTTGGTATGAGAATAACAAGAGACAAAAAAAATCGCAAATTGACATTGTCTCAGGGTGAGTACATAGAGAAGGTGTTGGAGAGGTTTAGAATGCAGAATGCAAAACCAGTTAGTACACCTTTGGCAAGCCATTTCAAATTAACTAAGGAAATGTGTCCCAAGACACAGGAGGAGATGAAATACATGTCCAGGGTCCCTTATTCATCAACAGTTGGCAACTTGATGTATGCAATGGTTTGTACAAGACCAGATATTGCACATGCAGTGGGAGTTGTGAGGAGGTATATGAACAATCTAGGTAAAGAACATTGGGAGGCAGTAAAGTGGATTCTCGGGTATTTGAGAGGTACTACTACTCATGCATTATGTTTTAGAGGTTTAGACACTTTTCTACAGGGATATGTTGATTCAAATATGGCAGGTGATAAAGACAGCAGGAGGAGCACCACAGGGTATGTTTTTACTATAGGTGGAACAACAGTAAGTTGGATTTCGAAACTACAAAAGGTTTTTTCACTTTCAACAACAGAGGCAGAGTATGTTGTTGCTACAGAGGCTAGTAAAGAGATGATTTGGTTACAGAGGTTTTTGGAGGATTTGGGAAAGAAGCAAGAGAACAACAGGTTTTACTGTGACACTCAGAGTGCCATTCACCTTCCAAAGAACTCAACCTTCCATTCGAAGACTAAGAATATACAGTTGAGGTACCACTTCATATGATCTGCCTTGGAAGATGGAATTTTAAAGTTGGAAAAGATACACACTAGCCAAAATCCTGCAGACATGTTAACAAAGGGAGTAACAAAGGAGAAACTGAGTTCCTACTCAATTTCAGTTGGTCTTCAAGAATGAAGATGAAGATGAGAAATTTGCCAGGTCCAAGAAGGTTCAGAGTCCAGCATATACAACAGCGGTGGAGTTGTTGAGATCAGTCTCCAAGTGAGAGATTGTTAGTTGTGGAGCCTGGATATCTTCCTGATTCAGAGGTATTTTACTTTCCACCGTGTTTATACCCTGATGGGGGTTTAGGGGCGAAGCCCCCGAAGGAAAAATTGCCTTGTAAATGTATACTGTAATTTCATTGTAAATCTGGACCATTCATTACAAGGTCACAGATCTAACGATAGAGATTATGTTAGGGTTTTTTGCCCTAGAAGGAAACCCTCTTTTATGAGGGAAATGTATTTCAGCTATGATTGATGGCGAATATTGTATTCTGAGAAAGGAGACTGTGAGAGAAAGAAGAGGAAGTTACAACGGGTTTTGCTGTAGGTTGTATCCCTTCATTTTGCTGGATAATAATAAAGGAAGGACCTAGAAATTTCTCTGGTGGACGTAGCCCACACTGGGTGAACCACGTAAATCTATGTCTTTCTTGTATTGTGTATCTTCTATGTTTTGTTTTCTCATTTGTTTTATTTTATTGCTCCACGGTCCTGTTTTTCTAACACTATACACATCTAATAAGCACAAAGCATAAGTAAATCTATCTAAACATGTCATAGCACTTAGAAAGAGAGGGAAAACACATGTAAGTAACAACACAAAGAATGATACACAGATTTATGTGGTTCACCCCTCACCCTAGGGATACGTCCACCAACTCTTCTTCTCTGTTATTGCTGGCCAATCGGTTACAAGCACAGAGCCTCAAAACTTACTTTGTGTGGGACAGAAGATCTGTGCAGCTCGCCAGATCCTCCTTCCCCGAGTAGCTCTAAGCATAAAACCTTCTTACAATCTGTGCACTCAGCACTTACAATACTTGCACTCAGCTCTACAAGTATATCACACAGATCAACTCTTATAACTAAGCCACTTCTCAAGTGTCCTCCAAAAAGGTGCCTTCTTACATAGCCTAGACTTCTACTTATACATTATAAAAAGGGGCCTAAACATGGGTAAACCCATGGGCCGACATCCTGGTCCCATTACATTATCCCCTAAAACCCAAAAAGGACCCAAAAAGGAGGTCTAGCTTCCACGATCTTTGCTTTGCCTTGCGCTCCATCTTTAACAGGCTGTCGAAGTCCCAAAAATGGTCAAATATGACCAAGTGTTCCTAAAAACTTAGTCAATGGCCAACAGGCCCCCAACACTCACCTGTGACTCGTCTCGTGTCACTCAGGTCTGGGTAACTTTGCCTCAAAGGCCTTGAGCTTGGCTCGAGCTTATTTGACTTGTCTCTGTGCTACTACTTCTTGCTTAGAGAATTCCTGAATAACCGTTTTGCTGATAGGTCCTTTGAGTTGCTGCTCAACTGTAACAACTACTTGTTCTAGTACTGGTCCTTGGCCTTCAATTTATTCAAACAATAAATAGGTCACCTCCTGGCTCGGCTAGAGTTTCTAGGTGACTTCCATCACTCTATTCTGCATGGTAATAATGAGTTGTTGGGCGGTGCATTGTTCCTAGGATCTCTTCATCCTCTCAATGGGTGGCAGGAGCTTAAGTTGTGCTTGTATTGTATCTGTGTCCTGCTTTGCTTCTTGGAGTTGGGAATCCAATTTCTTCAACGCTGGGTCTTCAGATAGTTGTTCATATATTTGCGCTCTTCTGCTACTTAACTGTTTGCATTTTGTAGCAAGTGTTTTAATCCTCCTGAATGCGCTCTGAGCATTCAATTCTCACTAGTCGTGCACTTCTTGCGGGGTACTTGGTATAGTTTGAAACTCTAATTCCACAACCCTTTGCTGAAGCTGTTGAATAACTTCAACAAGCTTCATCACTTGACATTCGAAGAGTTCTTGTCTCTTTTGTTCTAAGCTAGTGATGGAGTAGAATGATCGGTTAACTGCTTCTTCTATCCCGATTTACTTCATGAGCAGTTTCTCTTTCTCCTTTTGGATCTTCGCTCTATCTTCTTCAAATTTTTCTTGGAGAGCATCCTTCTCTTATTGTGTGGCACAACATTTTTCTATGATTTCCTCCTGTACTTTACTTAAGGCCTGAGTAACCTGCGCTTTTTCTTCCTATGCGTGTCGAAGGCATACTTCGACTGTATCAACAATCTTGTGGAGTTGAACTGATTCTTCTCCCACTTTTGTTGTTCCTTCTGGCAGAGGCGCAGTAGAGATTGCGCGGCTAGACTGGAGTGCCTGCTGCACTTCTTGGAGCCCAATTTCAATCTTGTTATATATTTGCTCCTGCTTCACTTCCTGCTTTTTTGTTATCTCTTCTATGGCTTCATTCATAGTTGCGAGGAGGAAACTGAAGTCATCCAAAGTGAGCATGGTCTGTATCTTAGTTATGATTTCTTTCAATTTCTTCTGAGAGGGAGACTTCAGAGGTGACCCTTTTCTCTTCTTTATAACTTTGACTTTGTCTTCCGGTCTCTGTTCAACTTCCTCTAGGTCTTCGCCATTACCTCCTTGATATGGTGTGACGGAAGCCGTCCTTACAGATCTGCTATCTACATCCTGAACCTCTTCAGGCTTCTTCGTCTTCTTTGTCTTATTGGGCCCATGTGTGTCCTATGCAACTTCTGGGTTGTTGATGTCTGAAATGTATGTTGGATCTACTGCAACAAGGAGGTCCACCGACCATTCTTTGGTGATCTCTTCTAGGTCTTCTTCTGTCAGCTTATAATAGGACTGAAGCTATTCCTGGTGCTCATCAACGTATGGAGTTAGGTATATAAAGTGGTGGTACGCGCTGAACTTTATCAGAGGTCAGAACCTTTCTAAGGTGTTTGGGGTTATGTGAGGTGCACCCCCTATGGTTTCTTTCAATTGGTTATAATACATGTGGAAAACGACATTTGATTTCCATTTTTTGTTCATGTCGGTCGAGTACCACAATGTACTGAACTTCGTGGCTAGTGGCTCAAATGGGTCGAGGTCCAAGAAGGTTGTGCCTTCTGGTAGCTCCCATGCAAAAAAAGTGATCAGTATTAGAAGCCAGCTAAAATGCAATTCATGCCCCTGGTCCTGGGCTTCTTTACAATCAATCTCTAGCTGGTTTACCAGGTACTTCACCCAGTTCATCTGTAGTCCCTCTTCACATTTTGCTACGAGGTCAACTATGCAGCCTAATACTTGTGTAGTTCAATTCTTACGTGCCATGTTTCCTGCGATCAGTTGACATGCGAGGCGCACTGCGCCACTTTCGATAGAGGCTACCTTGTAGACTTGCGTGCCCTTCTCGACATTTCCATAAGCTTCTTTAATATTCTGTGAAAGAGTGAGGTCTGCGATCTTTCGAGGGTAGTAATCCTAGGGATTAGGGCACTTCATGCCAAACCCAGTGATCCTATTGATCAATGTTGGATCAACAGTTATGCGACAGTTTAACCATAGGTATCCTCTGTGGTAACTTTCTAGAAGAAATTTTACTCAAGCATTCACCTCCTCGTGTCTGCCGAAGTCTGGTATTTTCATAACATTGAGCAAAGTAGACTACACGAGGTTCATCGTCCATTGCTGGGGGACAATCTTCGAATTCTTGCTCTTAGTTCTTGTCAAGTACTTATATGGGGAGAACATGTTGTAAACCTTACGGTCCCCCAGGTTGAAGTCGCAAAACTTCAACGCTGTAACCTTATCTTCATCTATGCGGTAGGTGCATACTCCTTTCGGTAGATATGCAGTGACTAGGGTGTATTCAAAGTCTCTAGGTACACTGTCCCTATTAATCGCACCGCTCAGAGGGGGTATGTAAGCTGGTAGGATGGACGGCACTAACTTCGCATTGGCTATGTCGTCTTTATGCTTAGTTATCCTTTCCGCGTCGGCTCGAGATGTTCCTACTCAAGCAGTCGACGAGGAGTCTTGCACTCCTCTCGTCAAAGATGCTTGGACTCCGGTGGAAATTCCTCTTTCTGATATGACTCTCTCAGTCATTAAATCGAGAAGGACCTATGTGACATATTCCTCAATTGTGGTGAGATCGTCGGACATACGCACTCAGAAAATATAATAGGGGCACGATGGTCTCATATACTACACTAGGATAAACAATCTGCTTGCAATGATCGTTGTATACAATCACTAGTTCTGTGGGCTTCGAATTTTCAGTTGGAAAAAGTGTTCTTCGGGCACGACACGACAAGCTAAATAGGAAATTTTCCAACGATCTATTTGCAATGGGTATGAATCTTCCATTATCGTATATCTGTGAATTATGGTGAGGTCCAAAAGTCTCTCGGTGATCCTCTAATTCTTTTCTATCCGTTAAGGGTGGAAGTCGAACAGGTATATCGGTCCAACAACTAGATTGCTTCACCACGACGAAGTGCCATATGTCGTTGTTCTGATATCTCGACGAAGTTCAATTTCTGTGATTTTTCCTTTTGCACTGTTCCACCTGAGATCTCTGTAACTTTTTAATCTTCACCTTTTTCTTACTTAATTTTCTAGCCTTATTCCCGATAGTCTTCAACTCGTTCAGTCTTTTCCCATTCTGATTCCTATCTTCTCTTGACATAGTCACTTCGCACTGCTGAGATTATTTCTTCAGATCCAAGGGTAATACTCCTTCAACATATGGATTACATATTTCAATATTCTGTGGTTCCTCTAATTCTCTTATAGCTTCGACGTCCAAGTCCCTTGTGTCCAATAGCTTAGATTTGTTCTCTTGTTCTTCCATCAAGTAGGCGATCCTTCTAGTCATAAATTCCATGAGTTCTTTCTTCTTCTGTTCTATGGATTCCTTTTCTTCTTTTTTCCGGATCTGGTCTTTTTCAATCCAGATATTTCCTAACAAAGATGGAAATGGGGCACGATCCTCAATAAATATAATAACTTCGAGTTCTTCCTCTATCAAAGCTCCATGGGTACTCATAGCAATCTAGGTAATCCTACCACATAGGGTTACCATTTTTACTTTAAACAACCCTATTTTTCCTAGTGAAGGAACCATAGCAGGCATTCCTAGGGTTTCCCAAGTGATTTCTGTCATAATGTTCATCTGTGTTTCCTCATCCAGAGCACAGTCAATGTTGAAGTCTCATATTCTTACTTCGATTTTCTCCTTTTCTTTGAAGATCTCTGACAAACTAGCATCTTTATGTTCATTCATGGTTTCTTTCATTTTCAGTAACATAATGTTTGATTCTTTCTGGGGTTCTTCTATAATCTTAGTCTCTTGATCTCCTTTAGGGTTTGCTTTCTCCATATTCATCTTTTCAAGTCTAGCAATCATTCTAGGGAAATCCAGTACTTCATGGTCCATAGCCTTACAACAGAGGCAACTAGGTTTTCTCCCAAGGAATTCCTTAGCAAGATGTCTTGGTCTTCTGCAACTGTAACAAAGAGTTAATCCTCTCTTTCTCTTCAATGATCCCCAACTTTTCCTGTACTGCGCGCTAGGATCATAATGGCTAGCTTGCAAAAATTTATTTCTAGGATCCTGCATCCACTCATTAGTCCAAACATTCTTTCTATGCATAGGTATAACATATATTTCATTATTCTTATTAGATCTATTCATATCAAATTTTCTTTCATCTAACAATGCCCTAGTTTTCGAGCTAGGACAAAATCTATCAAGCATACCTAAATTCATGCTTCAGAAACAAAAATTTCCACTTATTGAGCACAAGGCTTCTAGATCTAAAACCTTTCACTATTCTTACCTTTATCAGAGCACAAAACTTACAGATATTACCTCTTTTCTTTAGATCTAGCTTCTTTTCTTCATCACAAAGCTTCGTAGGTCGAGTAGATTACTGCACATTAGAGCGACAGATCTACACACAGATTTTCCACAAGTTCAGGACGAATCTTTGCACAAAGCTTCTTCTTCCTTAGTTCCCAACAATCACAGTTTTAGGTCCCGACAATGGAACCATTTGTTGGCATAGGGGCAGACCCAGGGTTCAATGCTACAACAACACACCAACAAAACCCTAACTACTGACCCTTTCGGCAACACCTGCGAAGAAGATGAAGTCTAATCTGGATTATTTTCGACACGAAATGAGATCGGAGATATAATAAAGAAATGCACAAAGATATCGCATATATTCAATAATATAACAGGAATGTATCATATATGAAACCATAAACATAGATATATAGTAATACACGATTTCTATTAATGAAATAAATGTGTAGAGACTGTAAAAATACAGAGTGAAAGACTCGCTAGAATGGTGGCAACTTATCTCTGAGAAGAGATGTGAGGACTACTCGCATTCACAAGAAGATGATTAAAATGAGGCTCTGAAGGCCTTTTTACAATAAGAAGGAATGAAAAAAACCCTAGACATCCAGAAACCTAACCCTGGGAGATGAAGCGCCAAAAGTCATGTGGGCCCTGTTTGGGTAAGTGAGTACATCAACTTCCCGGGGTCGTAACTTTTGCATACGATCTTCGTTTTAGGTGTGTGATAGCTCGTTGGAAAGGTATATTCAAGGAGATTCATTTTAGGGGATCAATCATGGATTTGACTATCATTGAGAACCCCTATATCGAGAAACCTTCATTTGGGCCCTCAAAATGGTCCCAAAAGTTAAAACCTGCTAAAAATAGTAAATTGCCAAAATTGCCAAAATTGCCAGAAAACTGTTTTGAGCCATTTGGAAAAGGCGGGTGGTCACCGATATCCACCTGGATCAATCCTCCCTCCTTAGGAAGAAATGGTCTCCATTGCGTTGAGTTCCCGGGGGAGAGGGAAAAGCATTTGTTGAATCTGTATCTTGGTGAGCTGCTTGTCTTGTTGGAGACGTTGCGCTGCTCAGTTTGTGGAAATTTGTCATGAACCTGTTGTGGTTGAGGATGTTCAACAAGTCGAGATACATGAGAGGACGATGTGTAGAAGGAATATTTTCACTTTGTTGCAGCCTTGTCGACCTGCTTCTGTTGGATAGAAGGTTCTTGGGGCAAGGTTGTAGTGGTTGAAGTGTCCTTTTGTTCTCCTTTTGAACAGATTGTGAAGAAGCTAAATTTTGCAGTATGAGATACTACCTTGCAACACTTTCTAGGTGGAACAATAGTCGGAACTACCTCTGGTATTCTGTAGAGATGAACCCCCAAAGTAACAATGACACTATGGGGTCGAGACTCATAAACAACATGGCGTCTCCACATATATGGTTGGCCCAAGAGAACATCACAGACATCCAGTGGGGAAACATCACATAATACCTCATCCTTGAAGGGTTGGATGTCGTATGACAATCGACACTGTTGGTTGACACAAAGATCTCATCCTTGCCGAAGCCACCCGATGTTGTATGGCTATGGGTGTAGTGTTGTCGACAATCCCAACTGTTTGATGACCTCTGTTGAGATGAGGTTCTTCTGGCTTCCACTATCAATAATAAAATGTAGTGGGGTCCCCTTCACCCACATTTGTGAATGAAAAAGGTGCTCCCCCTCTTTAGGATCTGTTGGTTCTTCTAGTTGAATTACTGCGGTCACGACAATAGAAATGGGGTCTACGTCAATGATATGTCCTTTACCATTATTTTCAGAATCAGATTCAGAATCAGGGTCCAGCTCTTTGTCTTTGATCTCGGCCACCAATGACTATTTTGAGCGACATTCATCAGCGTTGTGCCAAGGGATTTTGTGGAACTCGCACCATTTTCCGGTGTCCTTCTTTGTATTCCCGTGACCCTTCTTTTCCTTTGTCTTGGACTGGTTTTTGGGAGACTACTTGTTAGGGCTGTCTTTTTCATACTTTAGTTGTTGTGGATTTATAGACCCGAATTCTCGTTTGTTCTGGTGCTTAAATTTCTGCTCAATTTTAACAACATATTGATAAGAAACACCGAGTGATGAGATGTCCAGAAAATCCATTTCAGTTTGGATGTATCTGTGTAGAACCCCACGGTATTTTAGAACCAAATGTCGCTCGGAGTCTTTGATACCCAGCTTGGTGCGCAAGGTATGGAAGGTATTGGTGAACTCCAGAACTGCTTGGCCCCTCTCTTGCTGCAGTGTGGTCCATCTCATGTACTAGTCCTCATAGTTGCCAACAGGGTAATACTATTCTTTTATCGCATCCACAAAAAAATCCAAAGTAGGATCGACCCCATATATTCCAGAATCCTCTGTGGAACTTTGCTCCCAGTAAGTTTCCCACCAATGTTTGACATGAGGGAGAGCTTTAAGGAGTGCAAAGGTGATCTTTTCTTTGTCAGAAAAATTGTGAACAGAGAAATAACCTTCCAGCAGAGTTAACCATTTTTCTAGGGATTCTGCATCTATCTGTCCTTCAAATACAGGAATATCAAAATTAACTTGTACCTTGAAAGGAGAGGTGCCTCCAAAGTGGCTGCTTGATGAAGATGCGTCTGATGCTATTGGCAGGCGTTGAAGGATGTGAGAAAAATTCTACATCATTAGGTCCCTCTGTCGCGTGAGAGCTTGCTCAAGAAACAGATTGATAGGATCGTTTGCTCCGTCATTTTTCTTTTCTTCTGCCATTGAGGGTTTCTTGGGTGTGCGAGAGCGATTGTCTTCAAGAGAGACAAGCTCGAGACCCAACTTGTTATACTCAGACCTCGTCGGGGACATGCACTGAAAAAAACGATCAAGAGCAGCCTGCTCTGATACCACTGATCCTGATTTATGTAGGAACACAATGAAATACATAAATACACATAAACATAGAGATGCAGCGGAAATAAGACTTCATTTCATTAATAACAAATGACTGAAAAATGCTTACAGATAGAATGGAAATAAACTAGCTAGGGCGATGGTAGCTTATCTCTGAGAAGAGATGTGGCGGCTACTGGCCTCTGAACTGCCTGTTACATTGAGGCTCGAAGGCCTATATATTACTGAGAAACAATGGGAAACCCTAAACATCCAAAAAACTAACCCTAGGAGATGAAACGCCAGAATATGGGCCCCATTGGGGTAAATTGGTACATCAATTTCCCGAGGTCGTAACTTTGGCATACTATCTCCGTTTAATGCACATGATACATCGTTAGAAAGATATATCCGAGGACTACATTGCTGATAGTGAATATTGAGTTCAGAAGGGACTCATATTTTCCAGAGAATTCATGCCCAAAAAATGTCGTTTAGGGCCTCAAAACAGCTCCGGAAGTTCAGGACCCGAAGAACTGCTAAAAATAGTAAATTGCCAAAATTGCCAGAAAACTGTTTTGATCCATTTGGAAAATTTGGGTGGCCACCGATATCCACCTAGATCAAAGTCTCACCCGAGGTAGAGGTAGGGGTGATTGCAAGACTCAGGTGTCTGCAACCTTAAATGGGATACATATATGTGATTACACACTTAACAAAGCACTTAACATCAATAGTTCACCTAGAATTAACCTTTATCTCACTCCACAGATAACACAAAGCATTGCAATATATACTTAGATCTAAGATGATTCAACACTTAGCAACATACAATAGACCGGATCTGGTAGACCAAGCACTTAACAACTTCATACACATCAAATATATCATCTATACACATCTAATAAGCACAAAGCATAAGTAAATCTATCTAAACATGTCATAGAACTTAGCAAGGGAGGGAAAACACATGTAAGTAACAACACAAAGCATGATACATAGATTTACATGGTTCACCCCTCACCCTGGCCCTACGTCCACCAAATCTTCTTCTCTATTATTGCTGGCCAATTGGTTATAAGCACAGAGCCTCAAAACCTACTCCGCGCACGACAAGAGATCTGCGCAGCTCGCTAGATCCTCCTTCCTCGAGTAGCTCTAAGCATAAAACCTTCTTACAATCCATGCACTCAACACTTACAATACTTGCACTCATCTCTGCAAGTATATCGCACAGATTAACTTTTAGCACTAAGCCACTTCTCAAGTGTCCTCCAAAAAGGTCCCTTCTTACATAGCCTATACTTCTACTTATACATTACAAAAAGGGGCCTAAACTTGGGTAAACCCATGGGATGACATCCTAGTCCCGATACATTATCCCCAAAAACCCAAAAAGGGGGTCTAGCTTCCACGATCTCTGCTTCGCCTTGCGCTCCATCTTTGACAAGTTGTAGAAGTCCCAAAAATGGTCAAATATGACCAAGTGCTCCTTAAAACTTGGTTAAGGGCCAACACTTCTCAGGATGCGCACTGCACTTACAGTAGATTCATCATGTTTTCAATCCCCATCCTACCTAGCCACTTTGTAGTACAAGCCTCTCCCTAACCCTTAATCCATATACTCTCTCTCATTATCAGTATATTCTCTCACTCTCAACTACTTTAGGTTTCCTCCAGCCCCAACTCGTACCCCTTTAATCACTTAGTGTCAACCACCTATTCTACCCGACCCATTGCATATTTATACATGGAGTCTAGGGCTTAAAAACCTAATTGCTTGTCCCAAAACACAAATTGCAACTCATTCTGACTCATTAAAACTCATGTTGTCTCATTTTTCGGACGTGTTTTTCCTACTTTTTCATCTGCATGCTTCTTTTTCATTCCCAAATGTTGTTCTTCTTTCTTTTTCACATCTCTATACTCTTGCATGTTGAACCGTTGTCCTTCATTTTTTCCCACTTTATCTTCCTGATTTATTATCTTTCTTTATTATCTTTCTTTATTCTCTTCCAATTATGCTTTTACATCGCACTTCAATCCCGAATGCATCTTTAATGCACAATTTTCTCCTACCTTCTCTTCTTTCTTTTGTTGTTGTGCATCTCCTCCAAACTTAGGATTTTCCTAAAAAATGTATCCAAAATTCCTTTTTGACAAGGGGGAAGAGAGGGAGGGGAGAATAAGAGGCAGGAAGGACAGAGGATTCAGGGAAGGAGGAAGGGGGAAGAGGAGCATGAGAAGAAGAGGAAGAGGGGAACCACAAGAAGGAGAGAGAGGAGGGGAAGAGGACAAAAAAAAAGACTTACCAACAAGGGATCCTTATGAAGCCAAATTATCCAAATTGATAACCAAGAGATCCTTGTCCAAATCCTTCATATTGACCAATGTTTCCCGCACCATGACCTCCCCACTAGGGAAATCTTCCTTTGAATATTTTACCCAAATCTTATGAGGTTTTGGAGGTTGCAAGTTCTTCTTCAAGCACTGAGAAATCAAATAAATTATGTCATGACACACGTAATAATGGAAGGGAACCTTCCAATATTCCATGCACTGAACCTAGGTGGAATTACCGAGAACTAGATCTATTTAAGCCACTAAACCCTTGATAATGTTCACTTCGAACTTAATCAAGGCCCAACACCTATCAAAATTTTTCTTCCAATCAAACTCAAGGGACACAAACCATTCTAATTTATTTCCTATGGCTTTGAGATCCACCTTGTTCTAGAAAAACTATGCCAGTACAGGAAGGATTTCCCAAATATTCATGGTGGATATGGTGGCTCGAATCGAATCGAAATCAACTATCCAACGATGAAGAATCAGGCCGAAAGGTCCCGATGACCAATACTTTTCAAAAAATTGATTTTCATCTTCTTCAGTTTGAAACAAAAATCCAATCCATGCCCTAACCATGTTTTTCATGTTGTTCTTGTAGTCGATTAGTGGTTCACAATTCCTCTCTACCCACAGAGCAAGCGCATGAGAGCTAACTACCTTTCCATAAAAAATTTCAACCAAAGGATTTCCTGTTAGAGTTAGGATGTCTTCAAGGCTAATTTCCTTTCCTACCACTACGTTCACTCAATATGTTTTGACACAAATAGTAGGCTTGGAAGGATTGGGTGGGGGATATGGGATTAGGGTGGGTACTAGAGCATTCAATATATTAGCCAGGAGTATGGGTAGAGAAACTGGGAGGAATGGAGGAGGGGGGGAGGGAAGAAAGGGAGAGACAAAGGGAAAAAAGGGAAGAAAGGGCCTCCGAGGAGGGAGTGAAAGAGGGGGAGGAGGATATGAGGGGAATAGAGTCATGATCCGAGCTAGGGGATCCTTCAACATATGGTGGGGAAGGAGGGGGATCCTGAGGAGGGTGGTGAATACATTCATCTTGCATGAGAAAGACTTGCTCTTCAGTGGGACTGATCTTGCAATTGACATCATCCATGCCAAAAATTATACTCTAGGTGAGAAAAGGGGACAAAAATTGTTAAGATGGAACTAGCAAGAGAAGGAAACCACTTAGGGAAAGACTGGTGGGAGGACGCAAAATTGAGTTCAGAGCCACAAGATAAGAATGACATGAGTCAAAAAAATTTCAAAAGAACCACAAAAGGATAACCTCTTTAAAAAATAGAAACCCTGTAAGACCACAAACCTCAAAGTCATGCCTTTTTCCCACTTCCTATATTTATCAAATCACTTACCATGATTGTGTTATATTTATTTTTAAAGAATTTTTTTAAATAAATATACTATAATTTTAAAAATAACTTGATTAATAGATAAAAAGTAACATTAAAAAAACTAAAATTTAATATTGATATATTAATGGTTAATATTATCAAATAAAAAAACCTAATTAATTACATGAAAATATAACTTTTCATGAAAGTTTATAATTTTTACATAATTTGTACTCAACTCAACTAAAAATTTCAATGATTACATGCAAATATTTCATTTGTGATATTGGTATCATATGCTCCTTCCTAAGCCATGATGTGGTAGCTTATTTTCTAACGGATTAATAGATAAATAATATTATAACAGGTTATACTTAAATAATTATAATATAATATTGAAAGTTTTTATTTAGCAGGAAATTAACAATTATTGTAAACTCGTGGTTTTCAAATTATCTTTAAAGTTTTCTCAAGATTAAGGTGCTAGGTGTTACACAATTGTAAAATTTCCTAGATTTTCTATTAGTCACTAAATGATTAAAAAAGAAACATCACTCAGAAATTCCATTTTTATGATATCTAATCACAAATGAAAACCTTATTTCACTTTCCTTTGTCTCTCATATATATATATATATATATATATATATATATATATATATATATATATATATATGGACAACAAAAAGATAGTCAATGGTTTTTTTTAAAGAAACATTGGGGTTAGAGTTCGGTACTTCAACCATTTCCATCTTTGAAGATGGGAATATAAATGATTTCTCTTATGTATTTTGGATATAAAATTAGTATAATGGATAGATTCATATTTCTCAGTGTGATCTTTGCAAAGATGTATATTTGTCTTTTAAAACAATGAACAAATATATATTGTTGTAAATATGGCTTTGTTTTTCTAATAGTAAATAGTTCTTAGCTCATGTTATTAAAAGATGTAATATATGTACTTTTGAGTCAACAAACATTTTTTTTTTAATTTAGCTCCAATATGTAAGACGATAAATATGGTTCATCGTTCTGTGATAGCAAATAGTTTTTAGATCGTTCTATGCCTATTATTCTTACTATTGAAAGATGTAATTTGTCCTTTTAAATCAAGGAACATTTTTTTATTTTTTTATTTAGTTCCCATATGTAAAGAATATGTAAGACTTGTATGCAAAGTTGTGATGCTCAATCTATCTACATAACACGTTTTTAAATGTCTATTACAATGTGATTTTATTTATTACCAATATAATTAAGGATTATGAACTCAAGTGTTTTGAACCTGTTTATAAAATTGTTTAGTTAACCTGCTATTTCAAGAATAGAATGTTATTCCAAATCCAAGATATAATTATCAACTCCCATTTTCAACCCTCACTTCACTTCACTCCAAACAAATGGAAACAAACATGAAAATCAATAACCTAACAAAGATCTCACCAAAAGAAAGGCTTTACTACCTTCCTTGGAGAAAGGTATTCACAAAGAAAGAAAGGTATATTCATAACTAATAAGAAGCCCAATGATTTAAGTGTTACAACCAATACCATATTTATGGCATCAGGGGTGATTACTTCATGAATTGAGTCCCATCCCAAGCCGAAACTTATCTTTCTTAGTGATTATGATTCCCTTGGTAATGTAATTAACAAGAAAGTTGATCTTACTGTAGTTCATGACATTTTGAGAGGCCATTTCCTCCCTTTACTCTTCTCTAAGTTTTCAGACCTTTTTATTTCCTTGTGCCATTGTGTCCTAAATCTGTTTCATTGACTCATGATCATGTTATTCTCTGTATGAAAGAGAGAGGACCCCTTCCTTCATACAGAATAAGGGTGTGTTCTCGTTTGAATGGGACTAAGAATTGCAAAATTCTAGACTAGTTGTATTGTTGTTCACAACAATGGGTTCATGTGTTAAAATTTCCACGAATGTTCTATGTTATATAATTTGTACAAATTTAAATTACATTGTATGTTATATAATTTGTATGTCCATGAACATTATATGTTATATAATTTTTACAAATTTATTTTACATTCTATGTTATATAATTTGTACAAATTTAAATTACATTGTATGTTATATAATTTGTATGTCCATGAACATAATATGTTATATAATTTTTACAAATTTATTTTACATTGTAAGTTATATAATTTGTAAAAAATTATATTGTCATATGATCAATATTTTGAACAATTGATTCATGTGTTAAAGTGTGGATGATCATTGTATGTTATATAATTTGTACAAATTTATATTTTCAGGTGAAATATGTTCATGTATATTGAATCTAAATTAAGTGAGATATTTGTATAAAATATATTATGTTAGATTGAATCTGAGTGAGATGACATATCTGTGTAATATCTTGGCAAATAAAAATAATTAGTTATGGAGAATTTAATGCTATGCATGTTTTAATCTAGAGTAATTAATTCAAAATTATTTTATATTTGATTATTTACAGTTCATTATATAAAACATTAACTTTTGTATAAGTGGGTATTTATTATTCACCATAATATCCACCTTGATACATAGATGTTGGGGTGGATGGAGTATAGGCACTTGGATTTTGGATTTGAATTGATTTCAAATATGAAGACCTATATTCCACCCCTTGAAGGATTCAATGCTAACAAGGTGGATATTGGCCACCATTATATATTGTATATTCAAATGCATTATTACCAATATGTTGTAATCTCATTTATTTTTATTTTTTTTATTTATGTGCATAACAAATTGACTTAATTTCATATTTCAGTTGGATTTTATATTATAAAATTTATATACTTAATAAACTATTAAGTACAAAAAAATTACA
>ML785323.1:6275-74015 GCA_009831015.1 Picea engelmannii | reverse complement strand
ATATATATATATATATATATATATATATATATATATATATATATATATATATATATATATATATATATATATATATATATATCTTTAAAAAAAATCTTTATATTGATTAGAGGAGAATATACATGTTGTCTATCTAAAAATTAGTATATGAAGCGCTACAAGAACAATAGAACAACCTTCCATAAAATAGACTTTTTACAACCGCAAAGCTTCTACAAAATTCATTCAGAGTCAATACTAAAAACTATTCACTGCCTATACAAAATAGATACAAAAAATCACATTAAAGGCTACAGAAGAAACTCCATTGAATTCCTTTCCTCATTTTCGAGGAACTGATAGAGGCCAAAAGCACCAATCGGAGGATTTAGAGATGGATGTTTGGACAGGTGATCACTTTTGTATTTAGTTCTCTCTATATATGGTTGAAGGAGATCCATTAAAAAAAAAGGAGAGTATTACAGATGTCTCTAAGCAGAGGTTAGAACATCACATCCCATACTCTTATATATTTGTTTTCCCAATCGATTACAAGCTTTGAGTCTCCCATAATTTGAAGCTTGGGAACCCCCTTTTTTAATGGAATTTCTAGGATAATACACAATAGTATGAACCCAAATATATTGTTGGTGCCCCAACTAGGAGAGTATCATACATGAATTTGACGTTTCTACTGAATATATAAAACTACTCCCACTCCACAAATTTTTGGGTGAGCCTAAAAAGCATCGTCAAAGAATCCACATGGAATGTTGAAGTCTAGATTAGACATGGAATGAAGCCTAGGGTCCTTGAATTTTAGGTATGTCATAAATTCATTGGAAATATTCAAGATGATACCAGCACCTACCTTTGGAAAAAATATATTTATCCTTAAAGATGCTTGATTTCCTTTCCCACAATAAGTTGTCCACTAGAATACTTGGCATGCCTTTGTATTGCCTGATTTCCTCATATGGTTACCAATCATTCAAGATATATTCCATGCATACTTTATAGCATGAAGAGGTGGATTACAATTATTTATGGAAAATTATGGCAACTTGGTCTGCATATACATAATCAAAAAAATATGTGAGAATGTTTCTTCAGAATTTTTGTAGAGAGGACATCTAGTACGACCCACCCATCCTCTTTTTAACCCAACATCCCATGTAAGGAGTTTGTTGTTCAAATCTAGCCAAAGGGTTATATTTGATGAAAGTGCCATGATAGATTTCATGCTAGCTGCCACATCCACATAGGGGGATGACATGTCACGACATGGCAGTGCCACGACAGATGGATATGAGTGATGTGGAGCTACATGGGTTCCACATGGCACTATAATGGAAAAAGACCTAAGAACTTTAGGGATCCATAAATTTCATTCCAGAGATCAAATTTGGACAAAGTTATTGTCATTGGAAAGTTATCAATGGGAAGAAGACAATGGTGACCTTAAGAACGGGTTTTGAGGTAGTTGAGGAAAAGAGAAAAATTTATACCCCATCCCTTAAAAAGTACTTAAGGGGTTAGGTGTGTTAGAAAAGAAATTCATTTATGAAAACGATAAAATCACATACACCAAAATGATTTGAACTAGGATATAGGGAAAATGTAGATAAAGTTTGACTATGTGGCATGAGAGACGACGCTTAAGAAAATCTACCAAATTTTTATTGCGCCAAAATTCAGACTTCCCAAAGACAATTTTTTCTTTTGTAATAACTTTAATAAAATAGGGACAATAGATGAAAAGGTGGGATACATATTCCTTTCTTTCTCTGCAAAGTAAAGAATAACTTGGACTGACCCATCCCCTTTTGAGACAATTTTCCTAAGTGAGAATCTTGTTGCATATATCTAGCCAGAGATAATTTTTTCTTTATAGAGGATATGTTAACTTCCATAAGATGTCTCACCACCATTGTCTCTCATCAGGTTGTGTGGATTCAATATGCGCTTGATAGGCAAGCTTGGCAATGAAAGCCCCAGAGGAAGTATTTCTTGTCCAAACTAGAGTGTCTTGTTCATCCTCAGAGAGATGGATACGGTGAAGAATGAGTATCTCATCATACTAATACTAGGAAATGGAATATTTTCCAGAAAATCCAAAAGGTTCATCATTTTTACAACCTTCTTTTCCATGGGACTACAGAATCTAAACTCTAGAATCGCTAACAAATAAAATATTGTTTTCATGTAATTTAGAAATTAAACATGTGGGAAGGGAGATCGTCGGGGACTAGAAATGGGTCTTTACCTATACACACCTTACTACCACTTCCTATATTCCAGGATATCCATTAGCTGATTAGGGGGGAACTTGGATCCAAGGATCTCCATACCATGGATCGTGTAGAAGACTTGCACGAGATTATAAACCATTACTTCATAGTCTTCCCTTGAAAATACTTTTACTTCATAACACAACCCCACATGTTAGTGTTATGGATTAGTCTCTAAAGACTATGTGTCACAAAATCTTGAGAATAAATGAAATTTTTTTTTATCCCCAATCCCCCAATATATTTTGAATGAATGATCCTCATCCATTTTACAAGAGGGAGCCATCCTAAGACACTGGTCCCACCCCAAAGGAATATGAAACTCAAATTTTGTATTTTGGATAATATGCCTTTGGGAACAATGGCAATAGAATTCCAATATATTGGAATTCTTTCCAAAATGACCTTGAAAAGGGTGATCCTTCCTCCTCTTGAAAAGAAACGAGTAGTCCAATGAGTAATTCTCTTTTCTAGTTTTTTACCAATCCATAACCAATCTATAAATTTGTAGTTATTGGGTTTAAGGAAAAACTTGAGGTATTTGAAACCCTCAAGGAAATTGGAGAGAGGGTAAGGAAGGTATTCACAAATATGCGCTTCATCGACGTCATTAATTTCATTGAAAATGATACAATATTTTTTCGCATTTATAACCATACATGTAGCTTTAGAAAAAATATTGAGTATGCCTCTTAGGGCCTCAAATTCCTTAAGAGATCCATTGGTGAAGTAGAGGATGTCGCCAATAAAGAGGAGGTGAGAAAGGTATTCCTGATCTATAACTGTGAATCCTTTGATATTTTTTGAGGAATTTGCTTCCTTGATCAACCTGCTAAGAGCTTCAACCACTAAGAGAAAAAGAAAAGGATCCAAGGGGTAACCCTGACAAATACCCTGTGAATCATGGAAGAAAATTGAAGAAGATTCATTGATCAACACAACGAAGCTGGGGTTCTGAACATAGTCGATGATCCAATTGACTACCTATAGGCTCATTTCAAATTGAATAAGAACTATCATTAAGAAGGTACAACTAACCCTTTTGTAAGCATTGTACATATCTAATTTGAGAATAGATGTTTTATGCTTGTGAACATGGGTTGAGTGTTATCCTTGTTGTAATATCCCCAAGGACGAGCCATGTTGTAATCATGTTTATGAATTGTAAATCATGTTTTATACGATGGTGATCCAAGTTAATATAAGTTGGTAAGGCTTATGAGTTTATTAGGCCGGAGGGCCTAAGTGTTAAGATCGAGAGCCTGTTTTTGTATATGTAATTATGCAGAACATTAATAAAAATATAAACACTGCTACGTGCAGACTGACCACGATGAATGAGTGATGGGGGACTAAGCTTCCACATAGTGGGTAAGGGAATGGGGACTGAAAGGTGGAAAGAAAGGATAAGTGTTGGGCCTAGGGGCTAATCTAGGGGCCTTACCTCTAGAAAGGGATAATAATTTATTATTATTATTTCTTTAAAACTAAGGTGGACAATTTTGAGTGTTGTCCTAAGTTCCTGGAGAGGAACGCATGTTGATGGAGTGCATGCAGATTCATGGGTGACATGTGTCGGCCCAGGCACATGCAGTTAAAAGCTGCAGAAGTCAGATGTGNTTTCCTATGTGTCTGCCTTTGCATGCATAGTGAAGGAAACCCTCACGAGAAGATTGCTCGCTATCCATTTTCCATTCTCCGTGAATTATGTTGAGCTATGGGATCAACCTTTGCATAACCTCACGTAGCTCTAAAAACAGAAAACCGTGAAACTAACCTGTGTTGTTTTATTCTGAAGATGAAACATCTTGGATATGGCCTGAACCATGTTATGTCTTAGTGTGGTCTGTTGTCGTTTTTGGATGTCCATACCTAAATTTCGGTTGTTGTTGTCACCCATGAGTTAACCAAATTGCTATTGTTGTTGTTGTTATCCTCACCTTGCGGGAATTGAGGTGGAAGCTAGTGGAAGAGTTGGGTGGTTAGGCCCGTGGTTGAAGAGGTAGGCTGTCAGGCCTATGAGCAACTCTTTCTAGGTGAAGGGTCTATTGGGAAGTGGTTTTCTCCCAAAGAGAGTCCAGCACCAGCTACGGAGCTCTGAGACTTTCTGATCTGGCCTGTTGTTGAGATCGAGAGAGGGAGGTGAAGCACTGATGGAATGTGATTGTGAAGGTGTATACTCCCGGGCAGAACAAGCATGTGGGGAATGAGAGTCTGTGAGTAGTGGATGTAAGAAGGCATCCTGGGAAGAATCCTTCCACTTATTTTTTGTAGTTTCCCTGTAACCTCAGTCTAGTTTAGGATTCCCTTACCTTGGGTGGAGCTTGGTCCCAGCTTGGGGGTGACCCACTGCTGAGAGTTATGAGCAACGTGGTCTAAGGCTAGGAGGTTTGTGGAAGGCCTGCACATGGTTGGTGGAATTACACCAGTAATAAAAGATAAGTGTTAATTTTGTACTTAATTTATAAGTATATGCATGTCTGTGATTCTTGCAATATTATCATTTATTCCGTTGTAATCATGAATTACTATTAATCCCATTAAACCTGCATGTTAGTCGTAATTCTGTGATTACTCTATTTTGTTTAGTTAAATGTGTGTAATATGACTTAATTCATGTTATATATATAAGTATGAGAATGTTGTTTCCGCACAGTGGCGTTTGCCTGGTCATGGGGTTGACGGCCGGGGACGTTACACTTGTTGTGCCAAACTGACCATATTGTGAATCTATCTCTTGTGAAGAAACACATATTTTTCTTTAGTTATGATATCACTGATAATGGGATTTAAACGTCTGCTTATAGTCTTGGAGATTATTATATATATATAATTACAACAAGAGATGGGACGATAGTCACCGAAATTTTTACCATCTTGTTTGTATTGAATGAGAGAAAGGAACGTAGAATTGGATGCACCCAACACTTTTCCAGACCTCTAGGATTTCTTGACTAATCTGAATCAATTAGAGTAATTGTTAAAATACTTTGTATTATTGTCTCCTTCATAAATCCATAGTGCACAATTTTTTAAATGCCACCTTTATTCTTCCAGACTCAAGATGGAGTGAAGCTTTGCTTTTCATTCCCTGATATGATTTAGAATCTCAATATTCCATCCATTATTAGAATTGACACTATACAAGGCAAAAATCTGATATTTGAGATAGTGTAACTATATTCTAAATTTTTCATTTTACTCCTAAGCCCATTTTTTTGAAACTTCCTTTGCATTCGATAAGTTCATAGTGAATCATTTTATAGCCAAATAATGAGACACATGATTGTAGTGGATCCATTTTGACGTGATTAAGGACCTGTAATCATCTTCTAACATCCATTCAAGGTTAAATTTAAAGGGTGAGGGAGGATTGTATTCACATGCATTAGTCTAGAATATGATGATAGAGTGGTCAGAGATGCCACCTATAGATACCAAAGATTTTAATGTTAAAGGACTATTGTTTAATAATTTTTATATTGACAAATAGTCCAATCATTTAGAGATAGTTGCATTTCCCAATATGATGTTTCTCCAAGTAGGCATCATCTTAATAGGGAAAGATAAATTAGATGATTTTTGTCTAGAAACACATTAAATAAATCACAAAGAGGGTCCCTTCAGATATTTGTGCCCCACACTTCACTTAAAATGAGTGTGAAATAAAATCCCCCCCAGCTAGTGTCATAGGATTTCAAAAAACCCCTGAGTTTTCCAAGTCTTCCCAAAATGGGATGCAATTAACACAAGGGTCATACATGTTTAAGATGGACCAAGGGTCTGGGTGATTTTTGAGCTCCAGTTTCACAAACATACCAGAAGAAAGTGTGGTAGTAGAAATAAATTTACAGGAGGGACTCCATCTAGTGATGAGACCTCCATATTGACCCACAACATCAAGAGAGAAAAAGGTACAATTCGTGAGCCATTTTTCAAGAATGGCTTGGGTTTCAGACCCCTCACACTTGGTCTCTTGAAGTAAAATTACTTCAGGATGATGGCTCATAAAGATCCTTTAGAGGGAAATGTTTTTAGGGGTTCCCCCTACCCCTATGATATGGAAACACAACAAAATAATGGAGGGGACCTATTGGGGGATCTCCCCACTCCAAGGGACCTAGAAATGGTTTTTTTATTCCCTTTGCTTATGTCGATGACTTATTTTTTTTGCGATTTTTGGAGGTGGGAATGTCTACACACATGATTTTGGGAGAGGGGATGATGGGTGATACCTCCTTGAGAGACATCCTCACAGAAATTGATTTGAGAACGAAGAGTGTAACCAAATTTGGGGGAGGGAGTGCCACGAGGGGGGTAGTGGGATCCCCTAATAGGGGCCATCGAAGTACGAGGGACTGCTCAAGGAGAGGAGGGGATAGGAGGAAAGGGGGGAAAAGAGGGAGGGGAGAAGAAGAGGAAGGAAGGACAAAGGATTCATGGAAGGAGGAAGGGGGAATAAGAGTGAGAGAAGAGGGAGAAGAGGGGAACCACATGAAGAAGAGAGGGGAGAGGAAGAGGGGAAACAAATATACTTATGTGCAAGGGATACTTCTCAAGACACATAATCCAACTTGAAATCCAAGAGATCTTGGTCCAAATATTTCACATTGCCCTATGTTTCCCACACTATGACCTCTTCACTCAGGAAAGATTCCTTTGAATTTTTTATCCAAAACTTACAAGGTTTTGGAGGTTGCAAGTTTTGATTTGAACACTGAGAAATAAAATTACTTATTTCATGAAACACGTGACATTGGAAGGGAACTTTCCAATATTCCATGTATTGAACCTAGGTGGAATTACTGAGGACCAGGTCGATTTCATCCACTACACCCTTGCTAATTTTCACTTCCAATTGAATCCAGGTCCAATACCTATCCAAACTTTTCTTCTAGTCAAACTCGAGGGACACAAACCATCCTAATATCTTTCCTATGGCCTCTAGATCCACCTTTTTCTATAAAACCATGCCATTTCGAGAAGGATTTTCCAAATATTCACAGTGGATATGGAGGCCCGAACCGGATGAAAATCAATTGTTCATAGATGAAGAATCAGGCCAGAAGGTCTCGATGACCAATTCTTTTCAAAATTTTGATTTACATCTTCTTCGATATGAAACGCTAATCCAAGCCACTCCCTAACAATTGTTTGAATTCTAGGCTTGTACTCGATGAGTGGTTCCCAATTCCTCTCTACCCACAGAGCGAGCGCACGAGAGATAAATACATTGCCACAAAATCTGTCAACTAAAGGCTTGCATGTTAGAGTTGGGATGTCCTCAAGGGAAATGTCCTCTCCTACCTCTATGTTTACTCAATATTTTTTGACACATATAATACGCTTGGTAGGATTATAAGGGGGGGGATATACGATCATGAGGACCACTAGAGAATTCAGGAGATAAATGAGGAGAAGGGGGAGAGATAGTGGGAGGAATCAAGGAGGGGGAAGGGAAGAGGGGGAGAGACAATCAGAAAAAAGGGAAGAAAGGGCCTTAGAGTATGGAGAGAAAGAGGGGGGAGGAGGAGATGAGGGGATTGAAGCTAGGGTCTGAGCTAGGGGACTCTTCAACATATGGTGGGGAAGGAGAGGGATCCCGAGGAGGGTGGTGAAGAAGTTCATCCTGCATGCATAAGGATTTCTCTTCGGTGGGACTTAGCTTGTAATTGACACCATCCATTACAAAAAGTATGTTTCAACCAAAAAAATGGGAAAGAAATCATTAAGAGGGAACCAATAAGAGAAGGAAACCATCAAGGGAGAGACAGGTTCGAGGATGGGAAGCTGGGACGAGAGCCACAAGAGAAGAAGGAAATGGGTCGAAAAAATTCCAAAAAAACCATAGACATATATCCTTTCTAGAAAATAGAAATCCCCTGATACCGCAGACCTCCAAGCTCTGCCTTTCTCCCTCTACCTATATTTATCAAATCACTTACCATAATTATGTTATATTATTTTATTATTTTTAAAAGAAAAAATTAGATAAGTGTGCTATAATTTTAAAAATAAGTTGATTAATGGATCAAATGTAACATTAAAAGAAAATATAAATTTAATAAAATTAATATTGATATATTAATGGTTTATATTATCAATGAAAAAAAAACTAATTAATTAGATGAAAAACTAATTTTTGGTAAAAGTATATAATTTTTGACATAATTTGTACTCAATTCAACTAAAAATTTCAATAATTAAATGCCAATATTCCATTTGTGATATTGGTGTCATATGCTCCTTCTTAAGGCATCACGTGGTAGCTTAGTTTCTAACGGCATAATACATAAATAATATTATAACCGGCAATCCTTGAATAATTATAATATAGTATTGAAAGTTTTCATTTGGTAGGAAATTAACAATTATTATAAACTCATTGTTTTCAAATTAACTTTAAAGTTTGCTGAAGAATATGATGCTAGGTGCTACACAGTTATACATTTTCCTAGATTTTCTATTAGTTATTAAATGATTACCAAAAAAAATCACTAAGAAATTTCATTTTACAACCATTTTTATGATAGTTGAAAACAAATGATAACCTTCTTTCACTTTTCTTTGTCTCATATATGCACTTTTCTTTGTCTCATATATGTAGGGACAAAAAGCAAATAATTGATGGATTTTTTAAACAAACATTGGGGGTTGGAGTTGGGTACTTGGACTATTTCCTTCTTTTAAGATAGGCATACAAATGATTTCTCTCATGCATCTTGGCTATAAAATTAGTACAATTGACTAATTCATATTTCTTATTATGATATTTGCAAAGATGTATTCTTTTCTTTTAAAGCCATGAACAAACATATTTTGCTGTAAATATGGCTTAGTTTTTGTGATAGTAAACAATTCTTAAATACTGCTATTAAAGGATGTAATATATATTCTTTTGAGTAGAGGAACATTTTTTTTAAATTTAGCTCCAATATGTAAGACTATGAATATAGATCACCTTTTTGTGATAGCAAACAATTATTAGATCATATTGTTCCTGAAGATCATATTGTTCCTTAAAGAAGTAATCTGTCCTTTTAAATCAAGGAATATTTTTTTCTTTTTCTAATTTAGTTCCCATATGTAAGACTTGTATGCAAAGTTGTTATGCTCAATCTAGCTAAAAAAAACGTTTTTGAATGCCTATTAAAATGTGATTTTGTTTTTTACAAATATATTTAAGGATTATGAATTTTGTTGGAAATACTAGAACAACTGAGAGGGGGGGGTGAATCAGTTGTTCATAAGCTTAAACAATTTTATGCCTTTTAAATAATTATTAAGATTTCTTCATGTGTCATCAACCAATCATACAGCATATGGACAGTAAGAGTAAAGATAATCAGTCACACATAGAATACACACAGAGACAGATTTTCACGAGGAAACCCATAAAGGGAGAAAACCTCTTCTTCTTCGAAATGATAGGCAGTCTTTTTCTTTTCTGTACATCATTTATAATTGAGCACCAACTCAATGTGAGGCTGCTACCTCTGTTTTACAAGCTGCAACTTGTTTGAGAGCTCCAACTCTCTGATTTCTCTAGCACCGACTAGAAGGAAGCACCAACTCCCTGAAAACTCCAGCACCAACTGGATGGAAGCACCAACTTCCATTTACACAGGCTCCAACCTGCATAACAGAGAACATCTGTTCTCCCTAGCACCACCCTGCCACCCTAGTTTCTCTGGCTGCAACCAGATGGAAGCTACAACTTCCTGTGTTCAAGCACCCACTTGAACTTTTGAGGACAACAGTCCTCCCGAGCACCTCCCAACCTCCCTATAAATAGTAATGGTTAAATATGCATTTAACTTTACAGATAAATCAGTTCTTACCAGTCTTTCTTTGTTCTTTAAATCTGATCTTCTATTCACTGTTTTGCTACTCTTCTCTTATTCAACATGTCTGCTCTGTGTCATGTCTTCTGTCATTCTGCTCTGCTTCTGTTCTGTCCATCATGTTTCTCTTCTTCTGTTCTCGTTCTGCACAGTTCCTTCACTGCTTACTATTCCTCTGCTCATCTTATTTTTCTTACTGTATACACATTTTTATTCAGAACGATCAATCCATTTCAGTCTTTCTCATTTTCTTTTATACACCTATCTTTTACGATTCCACTTCCCCTTCAAATGGGAAATCCAACGACATCTGTCTTTGCAACTGAAACGCTAACCAATTCATCATTATCAGTAGGTTTCGCTTAACGAATTTACTACTGAAGCGTTAATGTGTGAGGAACAACAGCAACCCTCCGATCAATGTTTGATCCAACGGTTCATATCCCATCGGAATTTCACTTATCGCGAATTCGGCATTCTCATTGTCGATGTTCACTTGTACTTGGAACCCCCGATTCTCCGATCCCCGATGTGTTCTTTTCCCGAACCTTAGCCCCTTCTGGCTACACAATGGTCCATGTGACCAGCTATCATGTGACCTCCATCATACCTCTCGTCGGGGTTTCGGGGTTTAAAATGATAGGTGCAATCACCCCCTGGACTTGCAATATGCCGAGTCCCGACATCCTCTGAACTCCTTACACCTGTCCTCTGCTGACGTCACTCATGGTTCGACACGTGTTAAACACTGCCACGTGTCACTCTGATTCATTACTTACATGTGCTTAAGATGTTGAATCTGTCTGACACCTGTCACTACCTGGTTGTGCCACGTGTCGCTTAGCTGACGTGGTCTGTTGACGTGGGTTGATTCGAAGGGCTAGAGCATAGGTTGATCCGACGTTCTGACTCAATCGGGATTTCGCATATCGCGAAATCGGGGTTTTTGTTGACAAGTGAATCGGACATCTCAAGAACCCGATCGCCGAATCTCCGATGGAGTCTCCAGACGCCACGCGTCCACATGAATAGACGATTCAGATCCCCGCTTGATTTTACAGCTGCGATCAAATCGCGAAATTGCGTATCGCGATTTCGGGGTTTTCGTTGTCGAGTGAACTTTGCATATTGAAATCGCAATCCCCGATTCTCCGATGACTTTATCTCTCTCGCAGCTTCTACAGATCTGACGGTCCTGGTTCTTTCGGGAAATTTGGAAGAGATCAAACGATCACTGTCTCTTCTCCTCTCGATTATTACTGTGTTGTTATTCAATGCTGTTGTCATCACTGCGGCCACACGTTCTTGCCATCAATGACAAGTATACGCTGATTTGCTTTCTGATAACTGAAATTGCCAACAAACTTAAGTTTTTTGAACCCGTTTATAAAAATATTTGGTTAACCTGTTATTTAAAGGGTTGAATGTTCTTCAAAATCCAAGAGATGATTATCAACTCCCATTTTGAACACTCACTTCACTTCACTCCAAGAAAATGGAACAAAACCTGAGAACTGGGAACCTAACGAAGAGCTCACCAAAAGCAAGGATTTACTACATTCCTTGGAGAAAGGTATTCTTAAACAAAGCAATTTATATTCATAACTAATAAGAAACCCAATGGTTTAAGTCTTACAACCAAAACCATATTTACGGCATTATGGGCCATTACCCCATGAGTTGAAAGATAAGTTAAAACTTATCTTTCATACTGATTTGATTCCCTTGTTACCGTAATTAACAAGAAGGTTGATCCTACTGTAGTTCACTACCTTTTGACAGACTCTTTCCTCCCTTTACTCTTCTCTAAGTATTTCATACCTCTTGATTACCTTGTGTCATTGTGTCTCAACTCTATTTCATTGAGTCATGGTTGGGATATTCTCTCCATGAAAGAGATAATGACCCCTTCCTTCTTATGGAAGAAGGGGGTGTATTCGTTTGAACGAAACAAATAATTGCAAATATCTAGACTAGTTGTATTGTTGTTCACAATAATAGATTTGTGTGTTAAAATTTCCACGAACGTTCTATGTTATATAATTTGTACAAATTTATTTTACATTGTAAGTTATATAATTTGTACAAATTTATATTGTCACATGATCAATATTCCTAGCAATGGATTCATGTGTTAAAATGTGGATGATCATTGTATGTTGTATAATTTGTACAAATTTGTATTGTCACGTGATATATGTCTTCTTAGATTGAATCTAAATTAAGTGAGATATTTGTATAATATATATTATGTTAGATTGAATATGAATGACGTGACATATTAGTGTAATATCTTGGTAAGTAAAAGTAATTGGTTATAGAGCTTTTAATGCTATGTATGTTTTAATGTAGAGTAATTAATTCAAAATTGTTTTATGTTTGATTATGTGCAGTTCATTATATAAAACATTAATTGTTTTATAGGTGAGTATTTATTATTCACTATAATATCCACCTTGCTATGTAGATGTTGGGGTGGATGTAGTATGGGCACTTGGATTTTAGATTTGAATTGCTTTCAAATCTGAAGACCTATATTCCACCCCTTGCAAGATTTAATGCTAGCAGGGTGGATATTGGCCACTATAGTAAAGCTATTTTTTGGTTAGGCAAAGTGAAAGTCATCTCGTTGACCTCGCTAGCTCCAAGGCTGCCATCTATTATATTTGGAATACCAACAACAAGTGATGCAGGAACGAGAGCTGAGAGCTTGCGATGAGAAGGGTCAAAACATCTAAATTTACAGGTCATTGAAGCAACCCCAGGGATGAGAGCGGTCTAAATAAATCCATTGGAAAAGATCTCCCCTCCGGATCACCCATGCATTATTACCAATATGTTTTAATCTCATTTAGTTTTATTTTTATTTTTGTGCATAACAAATTGATAAAATTTCATATTTCATTTGGATTTTATATTATAAAATTTATATATAATAAAATATTAAACATAAAAATTACAATTATATATATATATATATATATATATATATATACACATCTTGCTTGAAAAAAAATATGTGTATTCATTAGAGGAGAATATACATGTTTCCTATCCAAAAATCAGGAAATGAAGTGCTATGAGCACAATAGAACAACCTTCCAAAAAATAGGCTTTTTACAGCCTCCAAAGATTTTACAAAATTAATTTATAGTTAAGACTAAAAACTATTCACTACCTATACAAAATAGATACATAAAATAACAGAAAAGGCTACATACTAAATTCATTGATTTCATTTCCTCACTAGTGAGGATCTCATAGAGGCCAAAAGCACCAATCATAAGAGTTTGAGCTTCTTTAGACAAGTGATCAACTTTTGTATTCAGTTCTCTATATATATGGTTGAAGGAGAGACATTCAAAAGAAAGGATAATATTAGAGATGTCTTTGGGAATAGATTCTAATCTCACATCTAACACTCTTATATTTTTTTTCCCAAACGATTACAAGCTTAGATTCCCCTATAATTTGAAGCTTGGAAACCCCCTTTTTTAATGCAATTTCTAGGATAATACACAACATTATGAACTCAACTCTATTTTTGGTTCCCCAACCAGGAAAGTATCATACATGAATCTGACATTTCTACTAAAGATATAAAAACTACTCCCACTCCACAAATTCTTGGGTGACTGTGACAAGCATTGTCAAATAATCCCCATGGAATGTTGAAGTCTAGATCAGACATGGAAGGAAGCCTAGGGTCCTTTACTTTTAGGTATGTCATAAATTCATTAAAAAGATTCAAGACGATACCACCAGTTACTTTGGGAAAAATATATTTATCCTTAAATATGTTTGATTTCCTTTCCCACCATAAGTTGTTCACTAGAATAATTGGCATGCCTTTGTACCGCTTGATTTCCTTAACTGCTAACCACTCCTTCAAGCTATGTTCCATGCATAATTTATACCATGAATAGGTGAATTTCAGTTCTTTATGGACAATTCTGGCAACTTGGTCTAGATATACGCAATAAAAAAATATGTGAGGATGTTACTTCAGAATTTTTGCAGAGAGTGGATCTACTAGGACACACCCATCCTCTTTTTAACCCAACATCCCAGGTAAGGAGTTTGTTGTTCAAATATAGCCGAAGGGTTATATTTGATTTAAGAGGGGCATGGAGTTTCTTCAAGATCCTCCACTTACACATATTTTCACCAAAGAAGCAATGATCGATCTAGTCTTTATAGCCTAATTTTGCAGTGAAATCATCTATCTTCAGGGTTTTAGACTAGAAGAGATGATTCGGCTCATCATCCTATAAAACTAGGTAATTTAACACAAGTTTCCCGATAAATTCCTCCCATTTCATTGCATCAACATGTTTTAGCCCCAATGAGGTTGAAAATATCCAAATTTCTCTACCAGTAATCTAAGGAACGAATGTGTGGGATCCATCTAAAGTAAATATGTTCATACAACGGATGGAATGGAGAAGAGGATTGGAGAACTGAAAGTCATCACCTACACCCAACCAAGGGTCCTCACCGATCTGAACTGAACTGAACATCCTTGATTTTCCATACCATCTAAAGGACAACTAAGCGAAAGGCATTAATCAATTCTTTCCAAACTATCAATCCTTTAGAGGATTTGGAAGGAAGATGGAACCAATCTTCCACTGAAAGGCCATTTAGATATTTTTACTTTAAGATTCTCCCCCATAGGGAATTACTCTATGAGAAACACTATAGGGTCTTTACTGCAAGGGCCTGAGAAAAGGTGAAAATATTTTTGAGTCCCCATCCCCCAAGGTCTTTTGGAAGAACCATATTGTCCCATTTTATGAAAGGTATTCCACTTGATTGACAATCCCTAGAACAAAGAAATTGGAAACTCACCATTCTTATCTTATTAAGAATTCCTTTAGGGACCAAAGAGATATAATATGAATAGACTAGGGTGCTCTCAATCACTAATTTCAATAACATGAGCCTTCCTCCCCTTGAAATCATCCAGATAACCCATACCAAAATTCGTTGTTCAAATTTTTTGACAATCCACACCAAGCCTAGATATATAAAACCATCCATCCTTATATGGAATCATAAGTACTTGAAGCTGGAGTCCAAATTTTTTACTTGAAAAGGGAGAAAAGATTTTATGAGGTCATTAAGAAAGAGTCAGGGAGAGAGTTTATATAGAGCCATGATTGTTTGGGGATAATACATATATCGGTTGATTTGAAAACAATTTCAAGGATGTCCTTTAACCCCAACGAATCTAATTCTGGTCCCTTAACTAGGCACATGATTTTTTCCAATTAACTATAGGTGGGAGATTGTTTTCTGGGGGTGAACTTTTATGCCTCTAATTGAGACACTCTCTCTAGCTTCTTCAACTAACTTACTAGGATACTTTGCTACAATAAGGAAAACAAAAGGGGAAGTGCGACGTCCTTGTCTTAATCCCCAAGAACCCTTGAAAAACCGAGAGAAATATCCATTTATATGGACGACAAAGGAGATAGACTCGATACGTCCAATAATCCAATGGACCATGGGAAGGTCCATTCCCATCTGTATTAAAACCAAATGAAGAAAATTCCAATTGACTCGTTCATAGGATTTAGAAACACAAACACACACACACACACACACAATTTTGGAGAATATATGAAATTTTATATTTCATTTGTTTTTTATATTATAAAATTTATATATAACAAAATTTTAAGGATAAACAATAACAATTACACACACACACACACACACACACACACACACACACACACACACACACACACACACATATATATATATAGTTTTGGAGAATATATGTTTAAGGTTGGAAAATAAACTTATCAAAAATATTGGATATGGATCAGAAAAACATCCAACCCCACCTTTATATGATTGATGACTAGTTGGTATCCTCAGTAATGTGTGAGGAGGTGTATTTTGCAAGGCTTGAGAGACCATGTTTGCAGTAATTTTGATGGATTATGGTAATTGAAAGATGGCAATGTCAACAACATTTGGTTAATGTCACTACAAGAACCCAAGTATTATTAGTATGCATATGGTGAGACCAACCATTCTAAATTAATGGATTAAGTGACCCAACACTAATTTCTATAGGAATGACGAGGTTGATTCCATTAACCTGGGAAGGATTACTGGGTGAGGAAAAAAACACTTATGAGTTTGGTCTATCTTTGCTATTCTCTTACAATGGGTGTGTAAGAAGAAGATGATATCAATGTAATAAAACTATTATCTAATTCCTAAATTTCAATATTACTAAGTATATGTATGTCCAAACCAACCCAATTTTTATTTCAAGATAGTTGTGAGATCATGTATCTTGTATTTAATGTACTTGGAAAATGACTGTTACACATAGAAATAAACTCACTCAAAATTTTCAATGTTAGTGTGAATGAAGGCCTAATTTATATGACTTCCTTGGTGATATAATTTATGGATTCTCTGTGTTTCATATTAGGGGAAATTTGATGTATGAAATAGATTTCTTAAATAAAATAATAAAATAAGAGTTAGGAATTGAAGGGGGGGGGAGAGAGGGAGGGGAGAGGAAGAGTAAGGAAGGAAAGTAGATTTAGGGAAGGAGGAAGGGGGAAGAGGAGCGAGAGAAGAGAGGGAAGAGGGGTACCACAAGAAGGATATAGGGGAGGGGGAGAGGGGAAACAAATAGAATTATCAACAAGGGATCCTTCTAAATCCACATAATCCAACTCCATATCCAAGAGATCCTTGTCCAAAGCCTTCACATTGCCCAATGTTTCCCGCACCACAAGCTCCTCACCGGGGAAAGTTTTCTTTGAATTTTTGACCCAAATATTACGAGGTTTTGGAGGTTGCAATTTATGCTTCGAACATTGAGAAATCAAATGACCTGTGTGCATGAAAGTGGAAGGGAACCATCCAATATTACATGCACCGAACCTAGGTGGAATTACTAAGAACTAGGTCAGTTTCATCCACTAAACCCTCACTAATGTTCACTTCCAACTGAATCCATGCCCACCACCTATCAAATTTTTTCTTCTAGTCAAGCTCGAGGGACACAAACCATCCTAATTGATTTCCTATTTCCTTGAGAGCCACCTTGTTATAGAAAAACCATGCCATTCCGAGAAGAGTTTCCCAAATATTAATGGTGGATATGGCGGCCTGAACCGGATTGAAATCAATTTTCCAGGGATGAAGAATCATGCCTTAAGGTCCTGATCACCAATCCTTTTCAAAAAATTGATTTACATCTTCTTTGGTCTGAAACAAGAATCCAAGATAACCCCTAAAAATTATATGTGTGTCGACATTGTAGTCGATGAGTGGTTCACAATTCCTCTATACCCACAGAGCAAGTGCACTAGAGATAACTACCTTGCCAAATAATTTGTCAACCAAAGGCTCGCCTATTAGAGTTGGGATGTCCTCAAGGGAAATGTCCTCGCGTACCACTAGGTTTACTCGATATTTTTTGACACGTATACTACGCTTGACAGGATTAGAAGGGGGGGGAGATGCAATCATGAGGAGCACCAACGAATTCAAGAGATAATCGAGGAGAAGGGGGAGAGTCAGTGGGAGGAATCGAGGAGAGGGGAGGGAAGAGGGGGAGAGACAATGGGAAAAAAGGGAAGAAAGGGCCTCAGAGTAGGGAGCGAAATATGGGGAGGAGGATATGAGGGGAATGGACCTGGTATCCAAGCTAGGGGATCCTTCAACATATTGCAAGAAAGGAGGGGGATCCCGAGGAGGGAAGTGAAGAAATTCATCCTGCATGCGAAAGGCTTGCTTTTCGATGGGACTTAGCTTGTAATTGACATCATCCATGCCAAAAGGGATGCTCCAACCAAAAAAATGGGACATAAATAATTAAGTGGGAACCAACAAGAGAACGAAAACATCAAGGGAGAGACTAGTGGGAGGATGAGAAACCATGACCAGAGACATAAGAGAAGAAGGACACGAGTTGAAAAAGATGAAAAGAACCATGGGTGGATACCCTCTCTAGAAAAAATAACCCTCTTGAGATTGAAGACCTCCAAGCCCCGTGCTTCTCCCACTTCATATATTTATCTAATCACTTACCATGATTATGTTATATTTATTTTATTATTTTTAAAGGAAAAATTTAGATAAGTGTGCTATAATTTAGAAATAAGTTCATTAATGGATAAAAATTAACATTAAAAAAATTTAACACTAATATATTAATTTTTTATATTATCAATAAAAAAAACCTAATTAATTAGATGAAAATATAACTTTTGATGAAAGTTTATAATTTTTGACATAATTTGTACTCAATTCGACTAAAAATTTCAACGATTAAATGCCAAAATTCCATTTTTGATATTGGTATCATATCCTCCTTCCTAAGCCATCACGTGGTATCTTATTTTCTAACGGCTTAATACATAAATAATATTATAGCAGGTAATCCTTGAATAATTATAATTATAATATAGTATTGAATGTTTCCATTTGACAGGAAATTAAAAATTATTGTAAATTCGTGGTTTTCAAATTAATTTTGAATTTTGCTCAAGAATATGGTGCTAGGTGTTACATAGTGAGAATTTTTCCTAGATTTTCTATTAGATATTAAATTATTACAAAACAAAACATCACTCAGAAATTTCAATTTAAACCCATTTTTATGATATCTAACAACAAATGACAACCTTGTTTCACTTTTCTTTGTCTCATTTATACAAGAACAAGATAGTTGATGGCTTTTCTAAACAATCATTGGGGTTGGAGCTGGGTACTTGGACCGTTTTCATCTTTTAAGATGGGTATACAAATGATTTTTCTCATACATCTTTCAGAAATTTCAATTTAAACCCATTTTTATGATATCTAACAACAAATGACAACCTTGTTTCACTTTTCTTTGTCTCATTTATACCAGAACAAGATAGTCGATGGATTTTCTAAACAATCATTGGGGTTGAAGCTGGGTACTTGGACTGTTTTCATCTTTTAAGATGGGTATACAAATGATTTTTCTCATACATCTTTCATTGGGGTTGGAGCTGGGTACTTGGACCATTTTCATCTTTTAAGATGGGTATACAAATGATTTTTCTCATACAATTAGGAAAATGAATTTTTTTATATTTCTCATTCTAATCTTTGAAAAAATCTCTATTATTTTCTTTTAGAACCATGAACAAACATGTTTTTTTAAATATGGCTCACTTTTTGTGATTGTAAACCATTCTTAGATCATGTTATAAAAAGATGTAATATATGTCCTTTTGAGTCAAGGAACATTTTTTTTTTAATTTATCTCCAATATGTAAGATTATAAATATGGTTCACCTTTTTTTTGATAGCAAACAATTCTTAGATCCTGCTATTCATGCTATTGAAAGATATAATCTTTCCTTTTAAATCAAGGAACATTTTTTTCTTTTTCTTTTTAATTTAGTTCTTATATGTAAGACATATGTAATACTTGTATGCAAGTTTTTTATGCTCAATCTAGCTACAAAGAATGGTTATGAATGCCTATTACAATGTGATTTTGTTTATTACAAATATAGTGAAGGATTATGAGCTCAAGTGTTTTGAACCCATTTATAAAAATATTTGGTTAACCTGTTATTTCAAGGGTAGAATGTTCTTCAAAATCCGAGAGATGATTATCAACTCACATTTTGAACACTCACTTATCTTCATTCCAAGCGAATGGAGCAAAACCTGAGAATCAATAACCTAACGAAGAGCTCACCAAAAAAAAGGCTTTACTACCTTCCTTGGAGAAACGTATTCACAAAGAAAGCAAGGTATATTCATAACTATTAAGAAACCCAATGGTTTAAGTCTTATAACTAGTACCATAATTAGGGAATCAAGGGCCATTACCTCATGAGTTGAGTCCCATCCCAAGACAAAACTCATATTTCTTACTAATTTTGATTGCCTTGCTACTGTAATTACCAATAAGGTTTATCTTACTGTATTTCACTACCTTTTGACAGGCCCTATCCTCCCTTTACTCTTCTTTGAGTGTTTCGTACCTCTTGATTTCCTTGTGCCATTGTGTCTCAGATCTGTTTCATTCACTCATGGTCAAGCTACGTTCTCCATGAAAGAGAGAACGACCCCTTCCTTCATATGGAAGAAGGGAGTGTATTCGTTCGAATGGGACAAGAATTGAAAAGATATAGTATAGTTGTATTGTTGTTCACAATAATGGATTTATGTGTTAAAATGTCCATGAATGTTCTATGTTATAGAATTTGTACAAATTTATATTAGATGGTATGTTATATAATTTGTATGTCCATGAACATTGTATGTTATATAATTTGTAAAACTTTATTTTACATTGTAAGTTATATAATTTGTACAAATTTATTATTGGGTTGTTATATTCTTTGCAGTGAAAGTCTAGTCGAGGTGGATTGACTGAAAGTCAAAGTCGAAGGAATCGATAGAAATTCGAAGCTCAAGGTGGTTCGATCGAGTAAAGTCATAGTCGAAGACATTGACAACAGGTTGATGTAAAACAATAAGATGTCGACATGCGGGTGTGTGGTAACCGACTAAAGACTGAATGAAGGCTAAATGGTAGTTGACTGGTAATCCAACTTGGTAGTCAACTGTAACAGAATCCTGAGATTCATGGGATTTGTAGCTAATGATCTATTTGGATATGTAACCATTTTGGGGTGCCTTTTCTTTATGTTTTTTCCTATTGTAAATCCTATAAATAAGACATGTTGTAATGCTATAAAACATGATAAGAATGTTGAGCTAATGGATAATACAAGATATTAAATCATAGAGGTTGTTGGTCATGTATATGTAAGCCAAATTGGCTACAAGGTTTTCCTTGTGTAAATAAAGAAGGTATGATTTTGATTGTGTTTTAGGTGTGGACGAAGGTTAGACATGTAACATTTTATTTTGAATGAATAAGACAACACGAGATCTGAACGATCAAGGAAAACTAACAACAATGGTGAATTTTGTGGAAAAGAATTTGATCCGTTCTGCAAGAAGTGAGTAATTGCACACCAAAATACCACACCATATACCCCATATCAAGATGGATTTGATGAGAGAATGAACAGAACATTAATGGACAAGTCAAGGAGTATGCTCAGTGGTACTCGACTCAAACAAGAATTCTAGGAGGAGGCAGTTGACACTGCAAAATACACATTGAATATGTCTCCTTCGTCGGAGCTAGTCGACACAACTCCACATCAGGCATGGTCAGGTAAAAATACTTTTGTTTCACATCTCAAAGTATTTGGTTGTGATGCATTGTTTCATGTTCCCAAGGAAAAGAGGACCAAGTTGGACAAGAAGGAATCAAGTGTATTTTCATTGGATACAAAGAAGGAATGAAAGGATATAAGCTTTAGGATCCTACATCAAGGAAAATAGTGTACAATCGAGATGTGGTCTTCATAGAATTTGGAGGTAAGTCCAATCCTGAAGAAATTGTTCAAACCGAGAATAATACAAAGAAGGTGCGGTTTGAACTAAGGAATGAAGAATATGATTTAGATGAGTAGATTGAATCAGAAGAAGAGGTGGAAAAACTGACCTCAGTTGTAAGGAGGTCAAAATGAGTAAGAAAACCAGTCGAAAGGTATATTATGCTTGACTTTATTTTCACATTTGTGCTAACTTCCACCAATGATGAGCCCAAGTCGGTCGGAGAGGAAGTCGAATTAGTAGAGGGAAAACTCTGGAAGGACACCATGGTTAAAGAGATGGAATCCCTGCACAATAATGAGGCACGAGACTTAGTAAAATTGGCTAGTGGAAGAAATCATGTTGGTAGCAATTGTGTATTCAAGAATAATACGAATGTAGTAGGTCAAGTCAAGAAATTCAAAGCTCGACTAGTAGAGAAAGGATATTCCCAAGTCGAAGGAGTCGACTTCGGTGATATTTTTTCCCTTGTCACAAAATTAAATTCCATTAGAGTACTAATGTCTCTGGCTGCAACATTTAATCTAGAAATAGAACATATGGATGTGAAGACAATGTTCCTACATGGATATATGGAAGAGGAAATATACATGAAACAACCTGAATGATTTGTAGTAAAGGGAAAGAAATATTTGGTGTGCAAACTGAAAATATCTCTTTATGGTCTAAAGCAATCACAAAATATGTGGTACCAAAATTTCGACACATACATCCTTAGTTTGGGGTTTGTGAGAAGCAAAGTTGATCCATGCAGATATTGTAAAGAAAAAGGTGGCCATTTCATATATGTAGCATTGTATGTCGATGACATGTTTATGATTGGAAACAACATGAACACAATAAATGAGGTGAAAAGGTAGTTATCCTCCAAGTTCGACATAATGGATATCAGTGCAACGAACTTCATTATGGAAATGGAGATTAAGAGAGATCGAGCAGCTAGAAATCTCTGGTTGATTCAGATGTAGTGTATTGAAACGATCTTGAAAAGTTTCAACATGCAAGATTGAAAAACTATGAAGGTTCCAATTCCTGTGGGAGAAAGGATAATTGTTGAATAGTGTCCAAGGACACGGGAGGAAATATTGGACATGACATGTGCTCCCTATGAAAGTGTTTTTGGTAGTCTAATGGATGTGATGGTATGTACTCAACTAGACATTTCCCATGTACTGGGAGTGTTGAGTATATACTTGTTGACACATGGGAAGAAGTGTTGGACAACTGTAAAGAGAGTATTCAAGTATTTTTGTGACACAAAATACTATGCTATATGCTACCAAGGAAAACCTAGAGGTGAAAATTAATTAAATGTACATGAATTTGTCGACACCGACTGGGATGGAGATCTGGATCAATGGAGGTCGACCAGTGGATATGTGTTCAAAATATTTGGTGGACAAATCAACTCGATGAGTAAGAGACAAGTGGTCATAGCCCTATCAACAAAATAATTTGAATACATGGAAGTCACTGATGGAAGCAAAGAAGCAATATGGCTACAAAGGATCTATTTGATCCAGGAGGCTCCCTAGGCTCAGAAAATGCTCAAAAATAAAAATTATCATAATTGAATGAAACTAGTGCCATTGCGTCCATCTCGTAGCGCTGATTCTGGAAGTATATTTACTTCTTCAAACGGGCTCCGTATGCGAAAGTTATCGCGTTTTGATCGAAAACCCAAACAGGTAAAAAAGTCAAAGTTCAACTGTAAAAAAGTCAATGTTGACGTGGTAGCTTCTGAAGATGACATGTGGCAGAGGTATAGTGGAGTGACTGGACAGTGAAGGTGGACCAATACAGTGTTGACAAGTGGCAAACATTTGGGCAAATGTGTTGGTGCCACGTGGCCTAGGCATGAGCAACCACATGGCACCCAGTGAAGGTGGACCAATACAGTGTTGACAAGTGGCAAACATTTGGGAAAATGTGTTGGTGCCATGTGGCCTAGGCATGAGCAGCCACATGGCACCCAGTCATCATACGTATGGCAAGTTTCAAAAATAATTTTGGGGTCCGTGGGTTTTGAACCCACGACCTACAACAAAGCCAAAACACCTTTGGGAGAGCCCTTTTACCAACGTGCCACCATATTTCTTGTTAAATATATCCCACTTTATTATATAAATTTTGTAATATATTAAGGTTTGGTGCGAAGGGGGGCTGGGGCTAAGCCCTAGCCCATGGTTTTATGGTGTTATATGACCACAGAAATGGGCGTGCGCCTATTTTAGGGGGCTTAAGTCTATATTTTGTGCAAAGTGGGTTTTTTCTATGGTTTTTGGGTATTTTTAATTGATTCTGACTGATATTTAGCCTAGAAAATGGATTTTTTGAGGATTTTTGGCCATTTGAAGGGGGATTTGATCCCAAAAAGAGGCCAGATCTTGAAAGAAGTTGGGATTTCTCATCTGAGCCTCAAAATCTATATAAACCAGGATTTTTGAAGTCTTGAGGAGACTTTTTTTATGCAGGGAATTAAAGGAGTAGTTTGTATTTTTTGGCCGTTTCTCATGTTTTGAGAGGCATTGTTGCCATGTTTTCGAGAGGCGTTTGATGATGCATGCTTGAATATGAGCAAGGAGGGCTTGCAAAATAGATCTAAAGCACATTATGTAACAACAAAGAGCCTATATAAGAGAACGTTGAGCATTTTAAAGAGCAATAAGGAGGTCCTTCACTTGGAAGTAGGCCCGAAGATGTAGCCAACGATTGGTGAACTTCATTATCAACCTCTTGTCTCTATTTCTCTTTATGTTTTTATGTTCTATTCTCTTCATTTTCAGCATGAATATTAATGGCTGATCTCTTTATACATTAATAAGCATCCAGTAAAAGTCACATTTCATATTCCGCAAACAAGATAACAAGTTTATGTATTTCACATTCTTAACGATCCGATGCAAAAAGTACATTAAACTAACTTGCAATTTATTAGTAATACCTTCCTTTTTTGGATCACGTTTATGGTATTAGAGCACTTAGTTTTGAAGGTTTGACAGGAATTGCAAGCATTGGATGCTCACGAGAGCAAAACTCAAGCAAGGAGAAGGCCAACTTGAGGCTCTTAATCAAGAGATTCAAAGGAGACCGCATAAGCAAAAGATGTCTTCGCCACGGAAATTGGGTCCCTTCAAATATGAAGATGATTTCTTCGAGGCCTTTAAATTGATGTAAGCCATGGTAGAGGAACTTTACCATGAAAGAGGTCAACGAAGGAATCCAAAAGTTGAAGAAGGTGAATCTTCGGTAAGAGCAGAAGGAGGAGTTGGAGGTGGTGGACCTTCAGAACCTTCTTCTCCTTCATCCTCATCATATAATAATGAAGCAAGTGTACATTCCTCCAAGGATAAGCAAAAAACTCATCATTATTATGATATGTCATTATTAAAGTTAGATGTAAAGTTTCAATTACCCACTTATGATGGTGAATTAGATGCAGAAAAGATAGATAATTGGGTGAGACAGTTAGAAGTATATTGCAGGATACAAACGATTGTTGATGACGAAACTAAGATCCAATTATCAAGTCTCAAAATGGGAGGCACAACTCTCATATGGTGGGAAAGAAGAACTAGAGATGATTTTAAGAAAAGTGGTAAAACAATCTCTTCTTGGAATGATTTTGTTATTGCATTAAAACAACATTTTTACCCTTTAGCTTACATGCAACAAGAAATGATGAATTGGCAATGTTTAAGGAAATCAAAAGGTCAAAGTGTACAAGAATATACTCAGATATTTTGTAAGAAATCTTTAAATTTGGGTATTCCGTTATATACACAAGAGACACTCCTAAAATATATCGGTGGTTTACATTCTTATCTTAAGCACACTATTCTTTTGCTAAATCCATCTAACTTTGATGAAGTATGTGTACAAGCCATTCACATTGAATCTAGCAAAGGGAATGTTGGTGATAATGTTTCTACAGATACTTGGAAAAGAAAGGATGCAGGGAAAAGGAAAGAGAAGAAGATGGCCACGACAAGAAAGGAGAAGCCTACTTGCGAGCATTGCAATAAGGTAGGTCATGATGAAGATCATTGTTGGACCTTACATCTTAAAATGAAGCCAAAGAAGTATGCCAATCAAGGAAGGAAGAAGACCACACCTACGACAGTTCAAGTGGATCTTGGATCGGATTCTGGTGATGAGACAAAGGTTGTAGCTATGGGAATTCGAGGTATAAATTCCGTTGCAAGTTCTAGCTCTTCTAGATCAGTTGATGTAAATGATGAGTGTAAAAGGAATGAACTTTTCCACATAAGGGTTATATCAAATAATGTTAAAGTTGATACTCTTGTATATAGTGGATCACAAGCCAATCTAATCAGTGAAGATGTTGTAAATAACTTGGGACTTGAAACTAAGTCACATCCTAAACCATATCCATTAGGATGGATATGTGGTGATAATAATTTGCAAGTAACCAAGCAATGTAAAATCAAGTTTGCAATCACTTCTAATTATGTTGATGAAGTAGAGCTTGATATAGTGCCACTAGATATATGTGGAATTGTACTAGGAAGCCCATACCTTTATGATAGGAAAGCTATATTCTACAGGGAGGAGAATAAGTATTGCTTCAAGAAAAATGGAAAAGAGTACATTGTTTGTGCTCATCACATGAAAATTGACAGATCTTTTGCAGCTACATGGCAGTGAAAAAAAATGGTAAATGCAAGCAAAAGTTTAACACTTGTGTCTGTAACAAAACATGAAGTTAGTGATGCTAAACATGAGATGATTCCATATGTTTCAAACAGTCATGAAGTGTCACCAGAGGTACAACATGAGGTTCAACTGCATAATTTGATTATTGTTCATGTTCAAAAGGGGAAGCATGTTTTGTCATTTTCATTTGCATACTCAGTATTGTTGATTAGTTTGTTGTTGTTCAGTGGTGTATGGCTGCAAAGTGCGACAAAGAATGTAGATGATTGTATGATAAATGAAATGATTACTTTGATAAACAATGCTATCTCAGTTTTCATGTTTGTTGTGATTAGTCAGGTGATCATTATCCCAGCAGAGAGGATGGATGATATAGGACAAAGTGGGGAGGCAGTACCATCACTTCTTACCTGAGTAAAAGCAGACTTTTGGTGGTCCAAAAGCTTCCAAAGTGGGGAGGAATGATCCAAGAGGCTCCCCAAGCTCAAAAAATGCTCAAAAATCAAAGTTATCAGATAACCAGTTCATACTGAGCACAAGATGTACAATACCAGTTCATGAGAGACGTGGTGGAAAGCAACAATGTGTTGCTAGAGAAAGCAGACACATTGGAAAACATAGAAAAGTATTTGACCAAGTCTGTGAGTGTTGTGAAGTTATATTGGTGCAAAGAGGTAATGGTAATTTCTTCCATGGGTCTGTGAACAAGAGTTCATGTGTCTCCCAGTTCTAGCAAAGAAAAAAATAAGTGGGAGAATGTTGGGTTGTTATATTATTTGCAGTGAAAGTCTATTCGAGGTGGATTGACTGATAGATGAAGTCAAAGGAATCGAAAACAAGTCAAAGGCCAAGATGGTTTGGCCAGGTAAAGTCAAATTCGAAGACATTGAAAACAAGTCAAATTAAACTGACAAGAGGTTGACAGGAGGGTGTGTGGCAACTTATTGAAGACTGAATGAAGGTCGACTGGTAGTCAATTGGTAATCCAACTTGGTAATCAAATGTAATAGAATCCTGAGATTCATGGGATTTGTAGCCAATGATCTGTGTGGATCTATAACCATATTTGGGTGCCTTTTCTTTAGGTTTTTTCCTACTTTAAATCCTGTAAAGAAAGTTTGTTGTAATTATGTAAAATATGATGAGAATGATGAGCTAATGGCCACTTGACAATAGATGAAATTGTAGAGGTTGATGTTCATGTAGATGTAATATGAATTGGATATAGCGTTGTTCTTGTGTAAATCAAGAAGGTATAATGTTGATTGTATATTAGCTGTGGTCCACGATTAGACATGTAACTATTTATTCTGAATGAATAAGACAACAAGAGAGAAGAACTCTCAAGTAATGTTGGTTTTCTTGGTTTGGGTTTCCAAGGTAAAATATCTATGTACTTTGTGTTTGCTTTGTCATTTGATTTCTTGATTAAATATTTCTTCCTCTCTTTTTCTAGATTTGGCGTGGAAGTGTTCCTCATTTCCTAACATTTATATTTTCACATGATCTATATTCCCAACAATTGATTCATGCGTTAAAATTAAGATGATCATTGTATGTTATATAATTTTTACAAATTTATATTGTCACGTGAGATATTTCTGTGTAGATTGAATTTGAATTAAGTGAGATATTTGTATAAACTATATTCTTCTAGATTTAATATGAGTGACATGACATATCTATGTAATATCTTGGAAATTAAACCTAATTGGTTATATATCATTTAACGTTATGTATGTTTTAATGTAGAGTAATCAATTCAAAATTATTTTATATTTGATTATGTACAGTTCATTATATAAAACATTAAATGTTTTATAGGTGGGTATTTATTATTCACTATAATATCCACCTTTCTAAGTAGATGTTAGGGTGGATGGAGTATAGGAACTTGGATTTTGGATTTGAATTGCTTTCAATTATGAAGACCTATATTCCACCCCTTGTAAGATTCAATGCTAGCAGGGTGGATATTGGCCACCATAATATATTTTATACTCAAATTAATTATTACCAATATGTTGTAATCTCATTTAGTTTTATTTTTATTGATGTCCATAACAAATCGACTAAATTTCATATTTCATTTGGATTTTATATTATAAAATTTATATATAATAAAATATTAAGTATAAAAATTACAATTATATATATGTCGCTTGAAAACAAATATTTATAGTCATTAGAGGAGAATATACATGTTGCCTATCCAAAAATCAATAAATGAAGTGCTACAAGAACAATAGAACAAACTTCCAAAAAAGAGGCTTTTTACAACCGCCAAATCTTTTACAAAATTCATTTATAGTCAAGAGTAAAAATTCTTCACTGCCTATACAAAATAGATACAAAAAATCATATGAAAGGATACAGACAAAAAACCATTGATTTGATTTCATCGTTGTCGAGGAACTTATAGAGGCCAAAAGTACCATTTGGAAGAGTTAGAGTTGAATATTTGGACACGTGATCACTTTTGTATACAGTTCTCTATATATATGGCTAAAGGAGAGCCATTCAAAATCAAGGAGAGTATTAGATATGTATTTGAGAAAATTTTCTAATCTCACATCCCACACTCTTATATTTTTCTTTTCCCAATCGATAACAATCTTGGAGTCCCCCATAATTTGAAGCTTGGGAACCCCCTCTTTTAATGAAATTTCTAGGATAATACACTACATTATGAACTCAACTATATTGTTGGTGCCCCAACCAGGAGAGTATCATATGTGAATCTGATGGTTCTACTGAATATATAAAACTACTCCCACTCCACAAATGCTTGGGTGATCCTGACAAGCATCGTCAAAGAATCCCAATGTAATGTTGAAGTCTAGATCAAACATGGAAGGAATCCTAGTGCCCTTGAATTTAAAGTATGTCATAAATTCAATGGCAAGATTCAAGATGATACCAACAAATACCTTGGGAAAATTATATTTATCCTTAAATATTCTTGATTTCCTTTCCCACCACAAGTTGCTCACTAGAAGACTCGACATGCCTTCATACCACTTTATTGCATTATCTTCTAACGAGTCCTTCAATATATATTCCATGGATACTTTAGACCATGAAGAGGTGGATTTCATTTCTTTATGGAAAATTATGGCAACTTGGTCTACATATACATAATTATAAAAAATATGTGAGGATGTTTCTTCATAATTTTTGCATAGAGAACATATATTATGACCCACCCATCCTCTTTTTAAAAAAACATCCCAGGTAACAAATTTGTTGTTCAAATCTATCCAAAGGGTTATATTTTATTCAACTTCCATGATAGATTTCATGCTGGTTGCCACATCCACATAGGCATATTACATGGCACAACATGGCAATGCCACATCGGATGGATATGGGTGATGTGGAGCCATGTGGAACTATAATGGAAAAATACCTGAGAACTTTAGAGAGCCATAACTTTATTTCCAGAGCTCAGATTTGGAAAAAATTATAGTCCTTGGAAATACATTGACGAGCAAAAGATGATCGTGACCTTTAGAAGGGGTTATGAGGTAGTTGAAGAAAAATAAAATAGTGTACCTATCCCTTAAAAGAGTACTTAGGGTTTTTGGTGTGTGAAAAAAAAAATTGATTTATGAAAATGATATAATTTTGTACCTACCAAATTATTTGAACTAGGTTATAAAGAAATCCTAGATAGATTTTGAGTATGTGGTTTGAGAGCCATCCCTTAAGACAATATACCAAATTTTGACTGCGCCAAATGCTAGACTTCCCAAAGACAATTTTTACCTTTGTAATAACTTGAAAAAAATAGGGACAAGAGGTGAAAAGGTGTGATACATATTCCTTTCTTTCTCTGAAAAGTAAAGAATAACTTGGACTGATCCAACTCATGTTGAGACAATTTTCCTAACTGAGTAGATTTTTGCATATCGCCATCCAAAGATCAAGTTTTCTTTTTAGAGGATATTTTAACTTCCATAATATGGCTCACCACCATTGTCTCTCATCGGGTTGTGTGGATTCCATATGAGCTTGATAGCCATCCTTGGTAGTGAAATACCCAGAGGAAGGATTTCTCATCTAGAATATCTTGTATTCTTCATCCATAGAGAGATGAATATGGTTAAGAATGAGTATATTAACACACTGAGACTAGGCGAGGGAATATTGTATAGATAAGGCCAAAACTTCAAAATTTTTCCAACCTTATTTTCCATGAGCTTGCGAAATCTGATATCTAGAATCGCTAAAAAATAAAATATTGTTTTCATGTAATTTAGAAATTAAAGAGGTGGCAAGGGATATTTTCATATCCCAACAATGTGTATTTCCCTATATGCACCTTACTACCACTTCCTATCTTCCATTTTTTTTGTTGGCCAATTACGAGGAAAGTTGGATCCAAGCCTCTCCATACTATGGATCTTGGTGAAGACTTGCACGAGCTTCTAAATGATTCCTCCATAGTATTCCCTTGAAGATACTTTTATTTCGTAACACATACCCACATGCTAGTGTTATGTTTTAGTCTCCAAAGAATGCATGTCGCGAAATCTTGAGAAAAAAGAAAAATATTTTTTATCCCCAATCCCCCAAGATATTTTGAAAGAGAAATCCTCATCCATTTTACAAGAGGGAGCCATTCTAAGAGACTGGTCCCACCCTAAAGGAATATGAAACTCAAATTTTGTATTTTGGATATTATACCTTTGGGAACTATGGTTATAGAAGTTCAATATACTAGAATTCCTTCCAAAACAACCCTGAAAAGGGTGATCCTTCCTCCTCTTGAAAAGAAATGAGTATTCTAGTGAGTAATTATTTTTTCCACTTTTTTACCAAGCCATAACCAATTTGTAAATCTATAGTTATTGGGTTTAAGGAAAAACATGAGTTATTTTAAACCCTATAGGAACTTGGAGTGAGGGTAAGGAAGGTTCTCATAAATACACGCTTAATCAACATCATTAATTTTATTGAAAATGATACAATATTTTTCCACATTTATAACCATACATGTAGCTTTACAAAAAAGTTTGAGTATGCTTCTTAGGGACTCAACTTCCTTAAGAAATCCATTGGTGAAGTAGAGGATGTCTTCAACAAAGAGGAGGTGGGGAAGGGATTCCTTACATATAACCGCGACCCCTTTGATCTTACCTGAGGAATTTTCTTTTTTGATCAACCTCTTGAGAGCTTCAACAACTAAGAGAAAAATAAAAGGATCCAAGGGGTAACCCTGACATACACCCCGTGAAGAATGGAAGAAAATGGAAGAAGCTCCATTGATCAACACAATGAAGGTGGGGTTATGAACACAACCCATGATCCAATTGACAACCTATAGGCTCATTCCAAATTGAATCAAAATCATCCTTAATAAGGTCCAACTAAGCCTTTTGTAAGCATTGGACAGATCTAATTTGAGAATAGATATTTTATGCTTGTGAACATGGGTTGAGTGTAGGCGTTCTTATGCCAACGAGACCGCATCATGAATCAGTCTCTTGTGAAGAAACCTAAACTTTAATTCAGTTATGATACCACTGAGAATGGGATTTAAATGTCTTCCTATAGTCTTGGAGATTATTTTATATATAACATTACAACAGAATATGGGACAATAGTCGTCGAAATTTTTACCATCTTTTTTATTTTGAATGAGAGCAAGGAATACAGAATTGAATGCACCCAACACTTTTACAAAGCTATGGGACCCCTTAACTACTTTGAGTCAATCATATTTGATAAGTTCATAAAAACAAAAAAAAAACAACCGAGATCCCATCAGGGCTAGGAAATTTATCTTTCTACATTGATGATAGGGTGGCAAGCAACTCAGATTTTGAAAAATCCTCAAATAGGGCCTTGTTCATGTCTTTGGTGATGAGCCTAGGGAATTTTTCAACAACCTCCAAAACTCCTTGAATTGGACAACAGATCGATTCTTGGAAGAGTATTGAAATGATCGACAACTTCTATAGATTTTTCTTGAAAGGAGCGAGCTATGGAACCATGTAAATATTGAATCTCCCATATAGTATTGACGTTTTTCCTAAACTTAGCATAATTGTGAAAATACTTCATATTATTTTCTCCTTCAAAAATCCATAGTGCACGAGTTTTTAAATTCTACCTTTATTCTTCCAGACTCAAGAGGGATTGATGCCTTGCTTCTCATTCCCTAATATGATTTAGAAGCTCAAGATTCCATCCATTAGTATAATCGACACTTTAAAGGGTGGCTATCTAAGATTCGATGTCATGTATCTGTACTTTCAATTTTTCATTGTACTCTTAAGCTCATTTTTTTGAACCTACCTTTACATTTGGTAAGTTCATGTTACAGTGAATCGTTTCATAGCCAAATAATGAGGCAAATGATTCTATTGGATCCATGTTGACGTGATTAAGGACCTGTAATCATCTTCTAACATCCATTCAAGGTTAAATTTAAAGGGTGAGGGAGGAGTATCTTCACATGCATTCATCTGGAATAAGATGGTAGAGTGGTCGAAGATACCACCTGTGGACAACCAAGATTTTAATCTTAAAGGAATATTCTATAATAATTTTGAGACTGATAAATAGTCCAATCGTTTAGAGATAGTTTCATTCCCTAATATGAGTTTCTCCAAGTAGGTGTCATCTTAAGAGGGAAAGATCAATTAGATGTCTTTTGTCCAAAAACTCATTAAATAAATTGTAAAGAGGGTCCCTTCAGAGGTTTGCGCCCCACACTTCACTTAAACTGGGTGTGAAATTAAAATCCCCCCCAACTAGCATCATGTGATCACTAAGCACCCTTGAGTTATCTAAGTCTTCCCAAAATGGGATGTGATTAATACAAGGGTCATAGATGTTTAAGATGGACCAAGGGTCTAGGTTAGTTTTGATCTCTAGTTTCATAAAGATAGAAAAACAAACTACGGTAATAGAAATAACTTTATGGGAGGGAATCCATCTAGTGATGGGACCTTCATATTGATCCACAACATAAAGAGAGCAAAAATTCCAATTCTTGAACCATTTTTAGAGAATATCTTGGGCTTTGGACTCCTCACACTTGGTTTCCTGAAGTAAAATTACTTTAGGATGATGGATCATAATGATCCTTTTGAGGGAATTTTTTTTAGGGGTGCCCCCTACCCCTATGATATTGAAATACAACACAATCATGGAGGGGACGTCTTGGGGGATCTCCCCACTCCAAGGGCCCTACAAATGGTTTTTTGTTTCCCTTTTCTTATGTATATGACTCCTTTTGGCTACACTTTTAGGAGGTGGTACTTTCTACCCATAGTATTTTGGGAGAGGGTATCAAGGGTGAGACCTCATTGAGAGACACCCTTAGACGACTTTATTTGAGAATGAAGAGTGTAACTAAATTTAAGGGAGGGAGGGCCACAAGGGGGGGTAGTGGGAGCCCCTAACAGGGCTCACCGGAGTAGGAGAGACTGATCAATGATAGGAGGAGATAGGGGGGGAGGGGGTAAGAGAGGGAGGGGAAAATAAGAGGTAGGAAGGACAAAGAATTTAGGTAAGGAGGAAGGGGGAAGAGGAGGGGAAGATGGGAACGATGAGAAGGAGATAGGGGAAGCGAGAACGACGATAACGACGAGAACGAAATTTTAGAGGTTGTAAGTTCTTATTCAAAAATTGAGTAATCAAATGACCTATTCCATGAAAAGCGTGACAGTGGAAGGGAACCCTCCAATATTCCATGTGTTGAAACTAGGTGGAATTAGCGAGAAACAGGTTGATTTCATCCACTAAACCCTCACTAATGTTCACTTCCAACTAAATCCAAGCCCAACACCTATAAAAAAAAATCTTCCAATCAAGATCGAGGGACACAAACCATCCTAATTGTTTTCGTATGGCCTCGAGAGAAACCTTGTTCTAGAAAAAACATGATAGTCTCGAAATGATTTCCAAAATATTCATGGTGGATATGGCAGCTTGAACTGGATTGAAATCAATTTTCCAGTGATGAAGAATTAGGTTGGAAGGTCCCAATGACCAATCTTTTTCAAAAAAATTATTTTCATCTTCTTCGGTTTGAAACAAGAATCTAAGCCACCCCCTAACCATTTTTTGCATGTAGGGAAATGTCGTCACCTACCACTAGGTTCGAACGATATTTTTTGACACATATACTATGCTTGGAGGGATTATAAGGGGAGGTATATGCAATTAGGGTGAGCATCAGAGAATTCATTAGATTATCCAAGAGCAAGGGGGGATACAGTGGGAGGAATCAAGGAGGGGAGAGGGAAGAGGGTGAGAGACAAAGGGAGAAAAAGAAAGAAAGGGCCTCAGAGGTAGAAGAGAAATAGGGGGGGGGGAGAAGATGAGGGGATTGGAGGAAAAATATCAACCAGGGGATCCTTCAACATATGGAAGGGAAGGTGGGGGATCCTTGGGAGGGCGGTGAAGAAATTCATCCTACATGTTAAAGGCTTGCTCTTCGGTGGGACTTATCTTGTAATTAACATCATCCATGTCAAAAATTATGTTGCAACCGAAAAAAGGGGACGAAAATCATTAAGAGGGAACCGACAAGAGAAAGAAACCAAAGAGGGAGAGATCGATGGGAGGACAAGAAATCGAGACCAAATCCACAAGAGAAGAAGGACATGGGTAGAAAAAAATTCAAAAGAAGCATAAGAGGATATCCTCTTTGGAAAAAATAAACCCACTAAGACCACATACCTCCAAGCCCCACATTTTTCCCATTTCCTATATTTATAAAAACACTTACCATGATTAATGTATATTTCTTTTATTATTTTTAAAGGAAAATTTAGATAACTATGCTATAATTTTAGAAATAAGTTGATTAATGGATAAAAACTAACATTAAAAAAATAAAATTAATAACATTTAATATTTTCATTTCATGTTAATTGTTCATGCTTTTCGACCTAATGTTGGCCCCAACTTGCTCTTGCTGAACCAATTTCTTATGCATTCCTAATAGTTTTCATCCTTGTAATTTATTCCTTTGTGACTCGACACCTTAACCTTGGAGGCAACATTCGCCAAGTGTCCTTATCCTGCACATGCTTCCTTGCATTGAGCATAGGTATGTTCCTTATGCTTTGGAACTAGTTTTATTTCCCACAACACTTGTTTTCTCCACTGTACTATAACATTCTTTAAATTTTTTTCATGCTTTAATAATATGAAAAAGACAAAAAAATTAAAAAAAACAAAAAGAGGGGGAGAGCGTCTATGTCTTTGTATTGGAAATAGTCTTGTCGCCCTTGAACAAAGCACAATATTGAGTCAATATCTTAGTATTTTGGTTTTATTATGGCTTTAGGAGACTTTTTCTCATGGTCGATCATAATCTCCCCTGCTTGGTTATTCTTCCAACCGTATGGAGCATTTTTTGATGCCTCCTGTATCACAAATCTATCCCAGTTTATAGTCATGCTTGCTAAGTCACATAATGTGTCTTGATTTTGTTTAAGGGAAGTTCCAACCTGAGTCGACCATTCTACAGTAAGTCTCTGACCTTTAAAGTTGGCCTTCCCAAGTCCATCAATTTCATATCATTATCAAAAGTATCTATGTATCTTACCCATGCTAGTATAGAAGGTCCCTAATGATTTCTTTCTAGTGGGTCTACTCTTATTGACTCTGACACATTGCTTTGAGATTATTACCTAGAGTATCAACCTGGGCATATTTTCATAATTTGTAGGTGACCTTGTGCTCAAAAAATGACAAACCATCATTGGTTGTTGAGTGAGCGGTTTTCCTTGTGTTCGACGTCAACAACAATCATGACACATAGGAATTCATGTGGCACCTTGGTTTCCATTTGATCCCATTGGAAGATTCCTCATCTTTTTCAATAGTTTTCATTATTGGATACTATTCATAGAGTCTTTGTCGTGTGTTATTCCATTTGGTGCATCATGGGGTCGTACCTCGGTGTGGTCCTCACAATTTGTTCATCCGAGTCCTTCCAAATATTTGGCCTTCTTCTACCCCTCATGGTGGTTGATGGAGGATGCCTTAATGATTTACTTCTAAATGATATATTCCTATCAACTTCAACACATCTTACCTTGGAATAGGGATCTAGAGTCATATTTGGTACCTTGGGGCTTGCAGTCGTCAGTGGCAGGTTCCCTCTCTATTGATAGTGGGAATACATCAATGTCCCCTTCTCGATAGATAATACGAGGTGTTCAACATCAACTCATTTATTCACACTTGTTATATTGTACCATGGTACCTTGATTACCATTATCATTATCAGTGGTTTTTCTCATGTTTGTTAATAGTATACATCAATGACCGGTAATCAAATGGTGTCGCACTATGTTTGACACCAACACATTTATTAACATAGTGTAGACTCGTATCACGTCAGATCGTTTTGAAGACTTCGGGTGAAGTATGATAATCACATATTTTTTGCTCTTACCCGACATATATTGTACCACCCCACAGACATTGGTACTTTCAAAGGATTAGTTTTTCACACTATTGGTCCCATAAATCCTCTGTATTTTATTTTGAGACATAAATCCAATGTGTATCTATATGTGGCTATGATCTACTTTCACATGGATCCACTATGTATTCCTTGAGGCCATTCTTTCTACTTCATATATATCACATGGATCCACTGTGCATTTTTCATGGCCATGGACAATAGTCATACTTTCATATATATGCCATGGATATGTAGTGTACTTGATTTTTTGGTCATGTTTACATCACTCCTAAGCATGGGTATTCCCGACCTGGGAAGAGAATACTCTTGATCTCTGCTGACAATCTATGTTCTTGTATTATCTTTTAGGGAACCTTCATTTGGCTCTACATCAATGCATCCTCGTCTCTCAGAGTTATAATGTATTTCGACCATCAGTTTCCCTTCTGACCTCACACATTAGGGGGCATCTCTTATACCAAAATTTTCCAAACCATTTTCATTGTGAGATGGTTTAGTCCTTGTCCCTGTCTTGTAATATTAAATCCCAATTTCCCTCATCAAATTCACTTAAAAAATAGTTCTTTTTCTTATATATGTGGGTGACCTTTGTGCAACATGCATACATCCGCACCTTACTAGTAAACAAACTACAAATTCCTTAAAAAAATGTGAAAAATAAACTAATTCCACATTTTCGGGATGGGATTTCGATTGGGATCATTTCCCAACCTCCTTGATCCCATACTAAACATAATTCAACCTAGTTAACTTCTAGAAGATGGCATACCAGAACCTTTGGCGGCATGGATGAGGAGGACAACCTAGGTGCAAAGTTATGATGAAGAAATTCCAAATCTCCCTATTCCCCTTCATCTTATGAGTCGTATCCTTGTAACCTGTAACCCTTGTTACAACTTTCCTTCATTTTCATTATACGTCCATAAGGCGTGTTCCTATCCTTATTGGGTCATCCAAGGAAGGGAAATCTTGTTGAGTGATACTTGAAGGGGATTTTGAAGGAACCAAGGAAGTTGGCTTCGAGGAAGTGTCGACGGTTGGAGTCATGTCATAACCACTTATTTCACTATTGCTAATCAATAATTCTCTTTTCCCCATACTTTTGTTGTGTTGATTCAACTTTTTTATGTATGTTTAAGCATTCTCCATATTTAAATCTATCTGTCAGTTACTTGTATGATTTTATGCTATAACTACCTTATTGCAACACTTTCTTGATCTTCGTTTGCAGGTTAACTCAAGTAGGAGTCAAGAGAAGTGCCAAGGTTGAGAGTCAGGAACAACACATAATGTAAGGATATAAGGTGCAAAAATTTCTTCCATCTCCGATAAAGTAGTTATTTCATTACAAGTCTTGTCTGTGGGTTAGTGTTTCATTTTTCACTTGGTCAATCTCTACTGTGACATGATGCAAAGTCACAAGGGAAAAATCCCATAACACTTAGCTTCTAGCATGAAATTATTCTCCATATTGAGTCTATACAATGGTTCTCCCACCTCCTTTGCAACCAAGAACTACCTACGTTCCACAACCTTCTATCGTTGGAACTTCACCAACATTTCTCGCAAGTATTTCCAATATTAGTTACTAAACTTCCTTATTAAGTTGCGACCATTGTCTACAACTCCACCTAGCAAATTGTTCTCCTAAGTATTCTCTTCAAAATTTGTGACCACTGTCAAACTTTCTCTAATACCACCTGTCACCTCCCCATGGAGATAGCACCCAAAAAATCAAATTTCATACTCTCCAAGGTGTGTGACACCATGATGTTTCACACTCGATGACTTCACAAAAACATAGGTACCTCATTTGGACTACACCTGTTCAGTTATAACATAACCATACTCAGTTCTAAGCCACATGCGATTCACACACTAAATCTATACAACTCAGTTGTATACTTAAAGAATGTTAACATAATTCAACACTTAGACAATTTAAGCATATAGTCAAGAAACATGTGCGACCCCATAGAGAAGGAAATATATAGAGTTGGGAGGAAAAAACCATGCCTAACACCCACTTTGTTCTTATATTCAATTATGGTTATAAGCATACAAAGATAATAGATCATATCTCACTTTACATAAGATACAATGCTTTGTGACAATTCATGCGACTTTCCTACACCGAATCACACCTATGTTCTCCCTTCTTTGTCTAAGCGATTCGTCCACTATCAATAATAGAATTTACCATTACACCTTCTCTAAATATCCTACGGTCCACCCAAACACACCAACTGAGTTCACCTTAATTTTTCCCTCAAGACTCATCGTCGACTTGTAATCCACCCCATAGTGTGCCAACCAAATCACTCCAAGTCTTTTCCTTAGCAATTGGTCGATTTATCTCTTCATCACTTTACTTTTTCTCTCATGCTTCCATTCCTTCCTATCTTTCGATTTCTCTATCTCATCCACACCTTGGTTATGTATATGATCTCACTTCATTATGATCCATCACATTTTTCTGAACCATCGTGTATTTTGGTGACTAAGCCGACTCCAACTCATCATAAGATGTGCCAGGGGGTCATACCTACGTATCAACGTGCCTCATGCCACTTAGAGAATATGGTTCCACTTCCTTGTGTGTTTTTTTGATTTCCTTCTCTCCTAGCCCAGTCAACTACATTTGTGCTTCCATGCAACCCAAGTTAGTGTCTCCTTGTCACATCCTCATGACATCCATCGCAAGGTCAGTTGGTTGTGAGCCTCCTTGGGACCACATGCTCGATTTTCTCTTTCCCACACCTATAATATGGTTGCAACATCCAACTGATTTCATCCTCCACACTTTGTCGATCGTCGCATTTCCAAACTAACCAAGGGAGCGTGTGTGCTCGGTGCAGTGCTGGAGGGAGTTACACAAAGCCTAATTTTTTTCTTTTTGGTAATCCTGAACCTTTTTGACTTGGTGAGGGATTGCCTTGGCTGAGATACCATGACCCAGGGGCATCTAATCCATCAAAGTCACCCGGGGATCGCACCCGGCCTGGACCGCACCAACCCTTAGAATGGATGGATTTGAGGTGTCCCTAGGGGTTTCGAACCAATGAATTTCACTTTCGGTGTTCCTTAACAACGCACTCCCTCATAGACTTCTCTAGAGCTCAGGGACTGTTACAAAAAGCCTACTATTAAGCCTTCTTAGAATCATTTCTTTCACACTATATCTACTACATGGGACTTGTTTATTAGAGATGACCTCAATACATAGAAGCCTATCCATCTACTTAAAGAGGTTAGTGTAGGACCCTAACACATTGGCTCCAAAATTAAAGTGAACTATGATAAAGAAAATCAAATTCTACATGAAAGATATTCTAAAATAGAAGAAACTACTTCCTACATTTGGACATTTTTAATTTATTTGTAATAATCAATTCCTCTAAAACATAGGATTCATAATTCTCATGAATGGATGACCAAATATTCATAACCAATAATGTAACTAAGGATCCTAACAGGGTAATAAAATTTGAAATTTTATGTTAGAGGTTATTGCAAAACAAACTTTTTGCTTTATACAAGCTTCCTTTTGAGGGATCATAATTTTATATCATAGTTGAGAACCTTATTGCATTATCATTTTTCATCAAGGATGGCTGCATTGAAATAATAATCAATAAAAATTGGGAGAATTGGATTTATAAGGACATACTATTGACCTCACCCTGAAATTTATATTTCTTGTTTCCATTACTTATAAGCAATAAAACCAAAGCATGGAAAATTTGAATGAGATAATAAACATAGTGTTTCATTTTAATATTTTATAATATTACATGGATATTCTAATGTTTTCTTGAGAGAGAAAGAGATCGCGATGATGCATAGTTGGATCCTCTGTGACTAGGTTTTTCCCTAGTCTCTACCCTTTGTTGTTGGTGCATCTCTTGAATGCGGAGGTGAGTCAGAAGTGGCTCTCTAATGATAATGGTTGCTTTCTCACAATTCTTTCTTGTTGTGAATCAATTGAGGTTATTGGTTCATCATGTGGATTGGTCACGACTATTTTCTTATCATTTTCATGAAGCATCATGGGCGAGCCTTCTCCTTTCATTGGTGAGGGAATATTTTCTGAAACGGATGATTTCATCCCCAGTATGGACTTGGGCACTCTTTGGAAAATAAAAAATTTGTCATTTTTTTGAAGCATGGTCTAGTTGGTATTGTTTTAGGCCTTTGTCCCAATCCTGAGAATGTTGTGGAATGGATTTCCAATAGTTTTGGGGAGCAAGATCCCTATTATTTCTATTGTGGGATTTTTTTTTTCCTTTTTAAAACCATTGAATATTGGGACCATATCTTCAAATATGGACCTTTCTTCATGGGTTCCATGGGGATGTTTATTTCCCCCCGGAATCTCGACTTCAACCCAAACATGGATATATTTGTTGCTCATGTTTGGATTATACTTTCACGTCTCCCTCTTACTTGTTTCGATGAAGACAACTTCATAGCCATTGGAAATAAACTTGGGCATTTTATAACCCATTTTGAGCATAATGTCAATCTTTACACATGTGCCAGAATATGTCTAGATATGTATTTTTCTAAGGGACTACCAGAAGTGATTCATCTCAACTTGAATAATTGGATTCACCTTCAAGCCCTTGAATATGAACAGGTTCCTTTCAAACGTAACTTTTGTTATGAATATGAGAACTTTTCCAAAATATGCCCTAAATCTCAAGAAACCCAGCCATTGCAAAATAATCTGGACCATGGATTCAAAGAGGTTCTAAGAAATCATAAGAAGGAACAACCTAGGAGGTATTAGCCTGATCATATGTCTCAATATTTCCCATCTATTACCTCTAATAATAGATTTGAAGCATTGGAGTATCATGATGTAGAAATTGAGGGCTCTGTGGAGGTAGATCCTCAAAAAAACATCCGAGGGATAAATTCTGAGGAGAAAATGAAAGATAGAAAGAAATAAAAAAAAAGTATCAGCTAAAGGAAAAGAGGCATCGCTCTAGGGAAACACTTCACATGGGGAGGATATAGTTTGAGATCCTATACATAGGCATCCAATTAATATTTTGACTGCTTCCCACATAATTCCATCAGCGGACAAGGAGATTGGTGAATCTCCAGAGGAAGAATATCCTAAATCTCCCTCTTTCGCAAAAATTTTAAAGAAGAATCCACGCCCTTCTCCCCCTTTAACAAAAGGAAGGAAATCGAGCAAAAATCATAAAGAGAAAGAATCTAAATTAGAAATATTAGAGGGATATCAATGAACATTGGATAACATCATTTATAATAATGGGATAGCTTGGTGTGTATGCTAATTATGTTTTACTTCTGCATTTTCTTATGTAATCAATTTTTAAGGATATATTCTTTCCATCAAGAAGTAGTAAGCTTGAATCAGGGGAACTCTCGAGCTTGGTTTAATAAATCCAAGCTAGAAATTTTGGTTCTCTTTTACCTTAGTATAGCTAGCAAACTATTGTTTCTGAAGATTGTACTATTCCGTTAGCTTTAATGCGATCATTTTTGATATATAATTTTCCCCCTTTTTCTATTAAAAAAATATTTTATAACCTTACTAGTAAATCATTTTTATGATAGGACATGATTATTAAACTTATGTTTATCAAAACTATTCTATATGTGTACTATGTCATGCTTTTTGAACTTATATTTATTGAAACTGTAACATGTTTGTATTATGAAAGCTCCCAAGTTTTCTCCAACCACTAAAGATAGGTCAATAGGCATGCACGATACACATTTTTTCTCATGCATTGATTATTCTAAGTGGATTGTAAATCCAACCCTACAAAGTTCATTTTGTTTTTATTTTATTTTTTATATTCAACGTTAGAATAGACAAATTAATTTAGAATACTTGTTTTCTTAAATACATATTTCTAACTTTAAATGGTCTATAAATTACATGCAAATATATGAGATGCAAAATAAATAGCAAGAGAGAAAGGATTGTTTATCAAATATTTGAATTCATTTTTTAGCAAAATAAATAACAAATATTTGAATTCATTTTTTTATCAATATTTGAGTAATTAGGAAATGGGGAAAGAAGCATAGTTATTCTTTTGAACTTTGGATATCACATTGGATATTTTGATCACGTTAAAAAAAAACACTACAACGAGATTTCCAAGAAACTATTAGTTTTTCTTTCATTTCTTTTGTGAATATCGTTGTATAGATAAGTAGCTCATAATTTCAATTTTGTTTTGATTGCAAATATGGTTGAACAATCAAACAACTCGTAGTTTGAATGTAGATATAGATATAAATTGAAGGATTCATAGTCTAAGGAAATATTTCCACTATAATATATATATATACATATCATTGATGTGTTGTCATTGATTTCAACAGTCAATGTCATTATTATGTGATGATGAGTTGTTTATGAACAACATATAGAGGAATCTACCTAAATCTCACGAGAGGCAATGTATTAGATTTCATGAGATCATCGCAAATGAAGAAATGCCATCGGGATCAAATTCTCAAGAGATCAATGATATCGATCAATTAGAATCCAAGTACAAAACCAAAAAGATTAGAAGGGAAAGCACATTGTAGAAACGCGATCAGGATTGAAATCCCCACAGTAAAAATACATGAGAATCGAGGGAGAATCCTGTCCACTGATGTAGATTTCGGGACAAACTAGGACCGTCAGATCTCAAAGTTGCTCGAGGTTTATTCGGGGAATATCACTTCGGGAGAATTGAGAATTGGGAAGAAATATCCCAAAGTCCCGAAGGATGAAATGAACTGATCATACCCGTTGGATCAAGGATTTACGAGATTTTGAAATAGCTAAAATCCCAACAATCGTTGGATCGTATTAAGCATTTCGCGACAAAGATGGATTGTTATATGAAGTCAAGTTGTTGATCTAGGTTTATTCGGGGAATCTCACTTTGGGAGAATTGAGAATTTAGAACGCATAACCCAAAGTTATGAATGTTGAAATGAATCTAGACCATTGATCTAAAACTGATCACAGTCGTTGGATCAATGACTCATGAGATCCCGAAACAACCAAAATGCCGACAACTGTTGGATCATGTTAGGTTGTTCACGTCAAAGAGGGATCATTAGATGAATTCAATATTCTCGAGGTTTATTCGGTGAATATCACTTCGGGAGATTCGGGAAATGGGAGCGTATAACCCAAAGTCTCGAAGGCTGAATTGAACTAATCAAAATTATTGGATCAAGGATTCAGATGAACCTATGACCGTTATATCCGGGAGGAGGACATGTGCTACATTAGGAGATCCATGTTAGCAAGGACACGTGGCACAATCAGATGATGACAAGTGTCCAGGTCTAGTTGGGACTTTAGGTTACATAAGTCACAAATATAGGTGACACATGGTAGCCACTCAGCCAGTGCCAAGTCAACAGTAATGCCAACAAGTTACGTCACTCTAGGAGTTTGTCCTTCGGGGGAAACTAACAACTACCCAAAGCGTCAAAGGCTGAAGTCAATGCTAACCGTTGATCTATGATCCTCCATATTCTCACATGATTGTCAGATCAAAACATGATGTAAGAACTCCCATGTGACTACTTCGGTGCTGACCAACTACGGTGGAAATTGGAACAACAATTACCCGAACCTTCGAACCCCCGAAGCACCGAAGTGAATGAGAACCGTCCACTCAACTTCAGATCAAGTCATGGTCGTTGATTTGTTTGAAACCTCAAGACAAGTCAATAATTTCCATCTACGGAAGAAAAAATATCGACCGTTCGATCGACTTCAGTAAAATTTACTCCAGAAGAATTGAATGATTGCAAAGACCAGAGTCTCAAAGCGTTCAATTCATGAAGTGAATGAGAACTTTCCACTCAACTGCAGATCAAGTCATGAATGTCGATTTTTTTGAAACCTTTGGACAAGCCAGAATCGTTCATCTATGGAAGAAACAATATCGACTATCTGATCTACTTCGATGAAATTTACTTTGAAAGGTTGAAATATTGCAGAGGCCAGAAGTCTCAAAGTCCCAAAGTAAATAATGGATGTCCATATCAATGTTTGATTAAGTCATAGTTGTTGGATTAAGAAATAGAAGGATAGTGTAAGGATCAAATCTAAACTGTTTATTTGGTTACGAGAATCATGCTAATCATTAGATCCATCCTTGTGAGAGGTAACTAATCCATAATATTAGATGAGAGAGAAATCGCTCGAAGGCCGAAGTACTAGCGGACTAGGTTCCATCCCCCGGTAATGGGTTACGAACACATAATCCATGAAGCACTGAGTACATCACTTAATTAATAATCATGTGGTTTTGCGCATTTGGTCAGATGTAAATGGTTTGAAGGAAGCTCCTCAACAAGATTCGATTTCTACAATATTTGCAGAGACATGGAATCGAGTTAAAATAAATTGATCCATACATGTGATCAGTTTATGAAAAGAACTCTCACTGAATTAAAATCCTTCACAATAATGGTTTGAATAAAGATTGTTGTTAATTTAAAACAAAGATGTGTGATGGTCCAAACAAAGGGACATTGTTTTGTAGCTCACACTAGTTGGAAGAATATATAAACAAGAAAGAATGGTGAGAAGAAAGTGTCTCTGTAGTCGGGATCAGACGATCAAAACAACAACAGATTCCAAGAAGAAGAACTGATGATTCTTATGAAGTGAGGGTGGAAGGGAGGAGCACAGAAGGATTTATATTCTTTATTTAAGGGAGTTGGTGCTTCTTGGGGTTGATTCCCTAAATATAAGGGAGTTGGTGCTTCCTAGGGTTGGTTCCCTAAAAACAAGGGAGTTGGTTCTTCCTATGTTTGGTTCCCTAAAGAAGCGGATTTGTGTCTCCTAGAGTTGGTGCTCTAAAAAGGATTGGTGTCCTTCACTATTCTTCATAAAAAACCTTGTAATTCCTATTAATTATATTTATATAATTGATTTTACAAACAAGTCCATTGTTGATCTATTGTGGTAATTAACAAAATATAAAAGTAACTATTAATTGTTGAAAAAGGGTAATATTGATTCACCCCCCCACTCTTAGTATTCCAACAATATATATATATATATATGTGTGTGTGTGTGTGTGTGTGTGTGTGTTTAATGTGTGGAATAGAAGTAACATTAAGGTTCATCGTATACATTTATATTTTTTCACCTGTGGATGCATATTTTTTATATTCCCTAATATTATATTCGATGCATATAGTTTGCATATTTGAAATATTTCATTTATTGCATATCTTGATTTCATTTTTATAAAATAGGTTCAATGATTTTAATTAATAACTATTAGTTTTAAGTGAAACTATTGAAGATCGATTGCTCTATTTCCTCCTTTCTTGGGATGTGGGTTTTATGATAATTTTTCTACAATAAAAAAGTTATAGTGAGGTGATAAAGTCATTAAAAATAATCAACTCATAGATTTCATTTTTTCTTACCTGGAATACTTTTTAAAGTTGCCTTAAATTTCTTTGAAAAAGTACAGCATTGCATGTAATGATTGTCATCATCACTTGTTTTAAATTATTTTGTTCTATCTCTTCAATATTGATGTATTTATAAATGGTTTTGATAGTCATATTATGCATTGATATACACAAATATAATTTTTAGTATATTCACATTTTTGGAATCAAAATTCATAGTTTTTAAGTCAAAGAACAAAAGCTCGTAGGTTTACACAACTGAATTAGGATATGTAAAAAAAATGGAAGAGGAAGAAACAAGGGATAACAAATGGTGGTGTAGAAGAATATGGAAGCTATAATGTCCTTGCAAATGTAGGATTTATAATAAAATCCTTACCTGGATTATGGTTAAAAAAGAAATTTGTGTGGGCCAAGATGGTGTATAATGTGTAAACAAATGGAGGATAAATAAACCATTTATTTGTATGTTGTCCATATGCAAAAGAGGTACTAGATGAAGAAAGAAAAATGAAAGTTTTGGAATTGAAATTCATAACTTCAAAATTGAAGTTGACACTTATGGCATTGAAATTCATAATTTAAAAATCAAAATTGACACTTTTGGAATCAAAATTCGCATTGTTGGAATTGAAACTCACACCTTTTGGGTTTGAAATGATTTAAAGTTCACACTTTTGAAAACCAATATTTCCACTTTCAAAATCTGATTTTACACATTGGAATGGCTAGTTTGACACTTTTAGTATGAAAATCAGAGTTTCATAGTCTATATTTTTCCTTTCTATTTCAAACTTTAAACGAAATTGGGGTTTATTCTTTGATACCTCACAAATGCACTTGCTATGCCATAGGTTTATTGACTGGCCCCTATGTAAAACACATCAAAAACATGTTTTCTCATAATAGATTTGATAAAAGTATCAAATATGGGTAGTCATTGGATGTGAAATTTAATTTTTCATCTACCAAGTAACCCAACTTGATACTTTTAATAAACCTATGAGAATATAAATTGACAATGCATGAAAAATAGTTTCTTATCATTTTGTCCACGATTCCTAAGTATCAAATTTGGGTAGTCATTGGATGTGAAATTTCATTTTTCATCTACCAAGTACCCCAACTTAATACTTTTAATAAATCTATGAGAAGATAAACTGAAAATGCGTGAAAAATAGTTTCCTATCATTTTGTTCACAATTCCTAAGTCTTATTTTATTATTTTATTTAGGAAACCTACTTTAGACCTCAAATTTCCCCTGATATGAAACACATAGAATCTATTAATTATATCACCAAGGAATTCATATAAATTAGGCCTTCATTCACAATAACATTGAAAATTTAGAGTGAGTTTAGCTTTATGTGTAGCGGTCATTTTCCAAATACATTAGATACAAGATACATGATCTCACAACTATCTCGAAATAACACGTGGGTTGGTTTGGACATACATATACTTAGTAATAATTAAATTTAGGAATTAGACTAATCATTATATTTCATTGACATCATCTTCTTATTACACATCCACTGTAAGGGAATGACAAGGATGGACCAAAATCATTAGTTTTTTTTTCCTCACCTATTAATCCTTCCCAGGTTAATGGAATCAACATCACCATTCCTATAACAATTAGTGTTGGGTTACTTAATCCCTTAATTTAGAATTTTTGGCATCATCATAGTCATACTAATAATACCTGGGTTCTTGTTGTGACATTAATAAAAATATGTCAATATTATCATATTCCAATTACCACAATCCATCGAAATGACTGCAAACATGGTCTCTGAAGCTTTGCAAAATAGAACTCGTACATTACTGAGGATACCAAATAGTCATAAATCATATAAATACTAGATAGGATGTTTTTCCTTTAAATCCCTAAGCAGGTAACTCATCTGATCTCCATATCCAATATGTGGAAAGATTGAATTTTCTTTCCTCTACTAGTACTATTCATTTTATCTTTCATACTTCCAAACTCTTCATGGCATCACAAGAAAACTCCTCTATGGAAGAAAAATCCTCTCCATTCCCTCCTCAAATTAAATTTGGATGATACCATAACTAAAAAGAGCCACCGAACATTCAATCTCCATACCTTATACCCCTACACAATCCTAAGGTAATCCTCATAGTAAATTCAAATCGCTTGCCAATGTTTTCCATCATCAGGAGGCGTGGAATTTGTGGCAACCATAAACACGTGCAAATGGAATATCTTGAAGGGAGCTCATGTTTTCGTTAAGAACATTCGTTTGGGCATGCCTTTCCATCACTGAAGATAAACAAGATTTATATTTTTAATAGATGACACAAATAACTCATCATTGTAGAATTCTTTTTTGTAATTTCAAATTGTAAACCTTTTTTCCATTATAATAGTGAAAACCCATCACAATTTTTTTTTATAATACCTCTATCTCCTTGGGAATATAGACTACATAAATGACTTTCTCAAAATAATGTTTTGGCCAATTCACGAGCCCCTACCAATTTAACTCAAACTAGCAACTTACTCTCACCAAGGACTCATGAGCGTCCCTTTACTGTTGATCTACTCATGATAGTTATAAACTTCTTACACGTTGAAATATGTAAAAATATCTGAATGTTACCAAAATGGGGGGATAATTTAATAACAATATATGATACGCACGAAATTCTTTCAACTAATAATACATAAGTACAAATATCTCCTATTTCTGAATATTTTAAGTTTAAATTTTTAAATTTATTCTTGTTAGTATTTTCCATTCTTGTTAATATTTTCCAATATTTTTGATAAGTTTTTTTTCCAACCCTAAACATATATTCTCTCTATATAATATTTTATTATATATAACTTTTATAATATAAAATCAAAATGAAATATAAAATTTCATATATTCTCCATATATATATATATATATATATAATGATTGGGTTAATTGAAATTTCTTTCATTTGGATTAATGAAGATGGGAATGGCTCTTTCCATGACCAATTGGATCTTTGGATGTATGATCGAGTCTGTGTCTTTTGTCATTCTTATCAATGGAGCTTCCTCTCGGTTTTTCAAGGCTTCCTGGGGATTAAGACAAGGATGCCCCCTTTCCCCTTTTCTTTTCCTTATTGTGGCGTAGGATTTCGGTAAGCTAATTGAATAAGCCTTAAGGAGTGGTTCAATTAGAGGCATAAAAGTCCCCCCGCCCTAAGGAAACAATATCCCACCTATTGTTCATGGACGACATCGTGTGCCTAGTTAAGGGCTTGGAATCGGATTTGTTGGTGTTAAGGGATGTTTGTGATATTTTTTTGCAAATCAACTGGTATGTGTATTAGCCTAAGAAAATCATGTCTCTATATCAATACTCTCCTTGACCTTGTCTCAAGGGCCATCAAAACGTTTCTCCCTTTTCATGTCAAAAAAATGGACTACAACTTCAAGTACTTAGGATTCCATTTAAGGACGAATGGTTATAGATATGTGGATTGGGTGTGGATTGTCAAAAAAGTTGTACAAAGAATTTCGATATGGGTTAACCAAATACTTTCAAGGGGAGGAAGGCTATTGAAATTAATGATTGAGAGCATCCCTGTCTTTTGGGTTTTTATTGCTTTGATCCCGAAAGGAGTTCTTAATAAGATATGAAGGGAGATTTTCCAATTTCTTTGGTCAGGGGCTCGATGATCAGGTGGCATACCTTTGGTAAAATGGGACAAGATGACTCTTCCCAAAGACCTTGGGGGATGGGGCCTCAAAAAAAAATTCACCTTTGCTCAGGCCCTTGCAATGAGGACCCTATGGTGTTTCTCGTAGAGTAATTCCATATGGGGGAGAATCTTAAATTCCAAATATCTAAACAAGATTTTAGTGGAATTTTGGTTCTTCCTTCCTTCCAAATCATCTAAAGGATCGATATTCTGGAAGGCATTGGTCAATATCTTTCCCTTAGTTGGCCTTTGGATGGATTGGAAAATCGGGGATGGACATTAAGTTTAGATTGGTGAGGAACCTTGGTTGGGAACAAGCGATGAGTTCCAATTCTCTGAGCTTCTCATCCATTCCATCCATTCTTTAAACCTACCTACTTTAGATGGAGCATTCACATTCATTCCTCAGGTTAGTGGAAGAGTGGGTTGGAGATTTGTAGCCTCATTGGGGCTAAAAAATAATGTGGAAATCGAATGGGAGTACTTTACCAGGAAACTTGTCACAAATTACATAGTTTTATAGGATGATGACCCAGATTGTCTCTATTGGTTTGAAAACCTGAAGACGGATGATTTCACTACTAAGTTAGGCTATAAATCTTGGATGGATCATTGCTTCTCTGGTGAAAAGAAGTGTTGGGGGGGGGATATTATTGAAACTCCACGCCCCTCTTAAATCAAAGATATCCATTTAGATATATCTAAACAACAAACTCGTTACCTAGGATGTTGGGTTAAAAAAAGGATGGGTGGGTCCCAGTAGATGTGTTATCTGCAAAAATTATGAAGAAACATCCTCACATTATTTTTCTAATTGTGTATACGTGGACCAAGTTGTTGGGATTGTTTATAAAAAACTAAAATCCACCTCTTCATGGTTTAAAGTATGCATGTAAGATAACTTTAAGGACGGGTTAGCAGATAAGGCAATCAAGCAGTACAAAGGTGTTCCAAGTCTTCTGGTGAACAAATTATGGTGGGTAAGGAAATGGAGCATCTTTAAGGATAAATATATTCCTCTTGAGGTAATTGTTGGTATCGTCTTGAATCTTGCCAATGAATTTATGCCAGAGCTGAAAGTCAAGGACCCTAGGCTTCCTTCCATGCCTGATCTATACTTCAATATTCCATGGAGATTATTTGATGGTGCTTGTCAAGGTTAGCCAAGCATTTGTGGAGTGGGAGTAGTTTTATATATTCAACAAAACCATTACCTTCACGTCCAATACTTTCCTGGTTGGGGCACTGATAACAGACCTGAGTTTCTAGCATTGTGTGTTCTCTTGGAAATTGCATTAAAAAATAGGGTTCACAAGCTTCAAATTATCTGAGAGTCCAATATTTTAATCGATTGGGAAAACAAAAACATAAGAGTGTCGGATGTGATATTAGAACCTTTTCTCAACGACATCTCCAATACTCTCCTTTCTTTTGAATGGCTCTCCTTCAACCATTTATATAGAGAACTAAATACAAAAAATGATCAACTGTCTAAAGAAGCTCTGAATCTTCCGACTGGTGCTTTTGGAATATATGAGTTCCTTGACAACTAAAAAACTAAATCAATGGATTTTGGTAGGTAGCCTTTCATGTGCTTTTTCTATATCTATTTTGTATAGGCGGTGAATAGTTTTTAGACTCGACTATAAATGAATTTTCTAAAATCTTTGGCATTTGTAAAAATCCTTGTTGTTCTACTGTGCTCATAACATTGATTTTTGGAGAGGCAACATGTATACTCTTCTCTAATAAATATAAATATTTTTTTCCAGCTATATATATAATTGTAATTTTTTACCCTTAATATTTTATTATATATAAATTTTATAATATAAAATCCAAATGAAATATAAATTTACTCAATTTTTTATACACATAAATAAAAATAAAACTAAAAAAGACTAAAATAAAGTCAGATAACATATTGGTAAAAATGCATTTGAATATACAATATATTAGTTTTATGTCATCCCATCCCATTCCATTCCAACGGCGGCAGTGGGTACATAGAACACTACAAAAATGGTGAAGGTAACAACTCACCATATCCATAAAGCTATACATCAAACGAGCAATCCTATATATGAAGCGACGAATTCTCTTCATACTCCTACCCTTCACTAATATAACAAGGGAACATAAGGTAGAAGAGAAAAGGAAGCAAAAAAAATAATTTCCGAAGCTAAATAAAAAGAAACCATATAATAATGGAAAAATAATGTTTGAATCAACATCTCAAATCCTCTCAAGTAGCGGGACTAATCTATAAAGAATATCCTTCCTTCTATAAACTCTATTTTAATGAAAAGGACAGGAGTGTAGCCTATTTATTAGCCATCCTTCCTCCTGCCAATCTAACCAAACACATCAGTCAGAAATAGAGGTAGGGCTCATATACATACTAGGAGACCCAATAACCAGAACCACCAAGGAAAGGGTTCAATGGACGGGTCCATATTATTACATATATAACACACTATTGTATATTGAAGAAATCTATCTAAGACACCCCTGATATTATGAGATAAGCCAGTCATTGAAGAAAACTCAGAGAATGACATCTTTCTTATCAATGTTCTCAGTAGACATGGGCACCAAGAGGAGGGCACATAGAGAACCACCATTTCAACCCCACCTAGATCCGTCATGTTATCACAAGAAGTCACACCTACACTATTGTAGGTGTAAGACTAGTACCCATTAGAATATAAACAGATTAAATGGTCTGAGTAGGTAGATGAAAAAGACTAGGAAAGAAAGGGAGAGGGCAACAAAACGTTCACAGAGGCATTCCATTGGGCATGGAGTCATAACATTCTACAGATCAAAGGAAATCAAATTATGTATTAGATAAAGAGATATATAATGATGAGTAGAATCATGGTGAATACGACAAAATGAAGAACATCCATTATACAAAAATCATTTATGCAAACAGATAAATATTGCTTAAACAATGAACAATGATTTAATGGGCAAGCTACAATAGATCCTCTTATGTTCATGAATTCATCAATCGATGGCAACTATGATCCTCAGAACCTGCAATATATTCAAGAAAGAAGATGAAAAAGAAATGAGAAAACAAATAAGACAATCTAATAACCTCTCTCATGATTATTTAATGGAAGAAAAAGTCATTACAAACAGGCCCCCAAGCTTACAAATGAGCAACTAAAACTGCTCCTCCATCTCTCTCCTCTCTTGGATCATGACTCCAACAATTTTCTCATAAAAAAACCTTCCATTTATAGTGAATAATATATATCTAACCTAAGGAGTTTGAAACCAAAGGATTACATAGGATCCTCCTCCATTTAGGAGTCTTGTTACAAAATATTCCAACAAAATCCTAACAAATTCTTATTTTTCGGGATTTCTTCTATGATGATAAATGCCTTTTGAAACAGGTCATCCTGATTGATATGGAGATGGACCACATTTCACTCATGTCCAACTAAATCCTAGGAGACCATTTAAACCTTCCTTGATAGGTGGTAACTTCCAAACAAGGCGAATATCCAACAAGTATGCAAAACAAAGAGTTTGCAGTGCACTAGTGTTTTAATTATATCTCTTGAATTACAAACTGGGTTAGGCTCAAATTTGGTCAGCTAGTTAATGCCAATATCATTCTCCTCCACAAAAAATTTCAAAAAACCCACATCACCTTTTTGGAGTTATGATCAAATGCTTAAAAGTAGCTGTTAAAGGAAATGAGTTCGCAACGCCCCTGTCTGCCAGTTCGTAGCACCAAAAGGAAAAAAATGTCCAAAACCACTTTCTTGACCTTCAAAGAGGATGAAAACCATCATGGAGTACCTGATGGTCCTAAGGTTGTTGTGGATGTTGATAAGTCCAAATGTGAGTGCCTGCAACCTATCCAAGCTACAACGCTCCTCCTTAACTAGTTCGCAACTCAAGTTCCTAGTGCCAACTCAAATATAGCTTGCACAGTTGGAGGAGGCTGTTAGTTGATGGTATGGCATAATCCCTGGAGAAATGGTTAAATTGTAGGCTCTGAAAACCATAAATCCTCCTTGACATGATCAATCTTATATGTTAACATCTGGCTCCACAGGGGATGGCATGCTCCCTATGAGTTGCCAAGAACATGCACTTCCAGTGCCTTATCCATTCCATATCTGTCCAAAAAACCTGTATGTCTGAGAGAACCTTCGCTCCTTATTGAAAACATAGAAAATTATCACACTGAAAACAAAAAACACTTCAAACCAAATGCAAATTGAAGGTTTCATTCAAACTGAAAACCAAATGCTTGCATGACAAACTTATTTGTATACATTCCTACTCCTAACTGCTGAAAAACAAAACTTTCAAATATATACAAATTTCTCCAATACCATACAATTAACTTTGTGACTGAATGATCTTCATCCTCATCTTGACAACTGAGCACTAAGTAACAATAGAGACATAATGACGACCACACATACTTCCTTGAAAAGTCATACTTACAATCCAAAAACTTTGTTCTTATGATGACAACAACTGAAAATCTATTGTTGCAAAACATCTCCATATAGATAGCAAAAAGATCTTGAAATTCGTACAAAACTTGTTGTGCCTCATCAATGAATTCCTCCTTGGTTGATTCAAGCATGGGCTGGCTTGAAAATTGTTTCAATATATTTCCACTCTTTTCACCAATTTCCAATGAATAAGGGTGAATATGAAATGGGATCTCAAGATCTATAGTTGGGACTAGCTCATTTTTACATTTTTAATAATCAAGTTGAAAATGAGAGTTGTAAACAAGTAGTGTATCAGAGACATGTCTATCTGATTCTAGCCCATCTTCTTGTGAAGGAATATCATAATGAATATCATTCAAAACCTCTTGATCATCATGAAAAGTACTTTCTTCTATGGAAAATTATTCATCACAAGTATGCTTTCCATGACAAGCAAATTCTTTACAAAGTAAAGAAAACTCATCACAACATTTTTCATAAATATGTTCAGTAGAAAAATACTCCTTATAAAAAAAGTTAAAAGCGGCATGGAAACATGTCAAAGAGTTGATACTGGAAACTGGAAGATATCGACACTAGTCACGAGTTATTCCCTCTAATGAGTACCTGAAAATATTGATCTGAACATCCTCATGCACGATTTGAAATCGATGAATAAAATCATGGAAATCTAGCAAGTGTTCAGCTGGTACTTCCCAATCTTCTCCTTTAAATATGGGAAGGAAATCTTCCCATTCATCTCTACTAGGCACTGGATTTGGAAAACCAACTATCTTTGAAAAATCACAAAAATAATACCTCTGAGATAGGATCTTGTCCATTTCAAAATAGTGGAGTTGTCAATAGATATCTAAACAGTGGAGTCGCCACGGTGAAAGATAAGCAGTCTAAAAGTGTCTAGCTTCAGTTCACCATCCAAATCTAGATTTGATCATCATAGTTCACCTAGGGAAGGTGTTTTCATTGTTGTCCCTGACAACGATGCCAAACATGTTAGCACTAGAAGTCACACCTAGAATGTTGTAGGTGTAAGCCTAGTACCCATCAGAATATAAATGGATTAAATGGTTTGACTAGGTGGATCAACAAGACTAGGAAAGAAAGAGAGAGGGGAACAAAATGTCTGCAGAGGCATTCCACCATGGATGCTTTTAGGGGCTAAATTTCGCTCATGGTCTAATTTTCCATGGTTTTTACAAAAACGAGATTCACTATTTTAAAAATGATTCACCCAAATTCTATAGGATAAAATTATTTTACCTTAAAAATTGCCAAAAAATTATAAAAGCTATATAAAATCCTAAAAAATTTAAATATTTTTACAAAAATATCGCCAAACATTTATAGTTGGCATATGAAGGATTAGTAAGATTCGCCAAGGTTTCTATATTTTAAAATAAATGTCCATCCTTAAAATCATCCCTGCATTCCACTGTGCATGGAGTCATAACATCTTACAAATCAAAGGCAACCAAACTGTATATTAGAAAAAGAGATATATAATGATGAGTAGAAGCATGGTGAATATGATAAAAGGGAGAACAACCATTGTACAAAAATTATTTATGCAAACATATAAATATTGCTTAAACAATGAACAATGATTTAATGGGAAAGTTACAACAAATCCTTTATTGTTCATGAATCCATCAATCAGTGGCATATATGATCCTCAGAACCTACAATATATTGAAGCAAGAAGATGACAAAGAAATGGGAAAACAAAAAAGACAATCTGATAACATCTCTCATGAATCTTTAATGGAAGAAAATATCATTAGAAACATGCCCTCAGGTTTACAAATGAGCAAATAAAACTACTCCTCCAGCTCTCTCCTCTCTTGGATCATGGATCCAACCCTTTTCTCATCAAAAAAACTTTCATATATAGTGAGTAATATCTATCTAACCTAAGAAGGTCGAAACCAAGGAGTTACATACGATCCTCCTCCATTTAGGAGTCTTGTTACAAAAGATTCCAACAAAATTCCTAACAAATTCCTATTTTTTTGGGATTTTTTCTATGATGATAAATGTCTTTTGAAACATGTCATCCTAATTGATATGGAGGTGGAACACATGTCCCTCATGTCCAACTAACTCCTAGGAGACCAGTCAAACCTTCCTTAACAGGTGGAAACCTCCAAACAAGGAGAATATCCAACAACTATGCAAAACAAAGAGTTTGCAGCGCCATTTTGCAGCGCAATGGTGTTTTAATTATATCTCCCGAATTAAAAACTGGGTTAGGTTGAACTTCGGTCAACAAGTCAACGCCATTATCATTCTCCTCCACACAAAATTTCAAAAAAACCCACATCACTGTTTTGGATTTATGATCAAATGGTTATAAGCAACTGCTACAGGAAATGAGTTCGCAGTGCCCCTATCTGCTAGTTTGCAGAGCCAAAAGGAAAACAAATCCAAAAATACTTTTTCGACCTTCAAAGAGGATGAAAACATTATGGTCCTAAGGTTGTTGTGTATGTTGATAAGTCCGAACGTGAGTGTCTGCAACCTATCCAAGCTACAATGCTCCTCCTTAACTAGTTCACAACGCCAACTCAAATATAGCTTGCACACTTTGAGGAGGTTGTTAGTTGATGGTATGACATAATCCTTGGAGAAATGGTTAAATTGTAGGCTCTGAAAACCATAAATCCTCCTTGAAATGATCAATATTATGTGTTAACACGTCAGACCCCAGGAGACAACAAGACCTCTACGAAAATACCCCTACGAAGTTGTTGACATAAATCTCAGGGCAGTGTACACTAGACCAACAGAAAAACCTCCTCCTCTAATTCCTAGAAGTGGGCGACCTATTCTAGACAAAGAGACATACCCGAGCCAAATCCAGCCAATGCTTCTAGACATCCTCTAGCCATTGGTTTTAACAACGCAACTGCAATGGTTCTATAGAAGGGAAAATGGGGTCTCTGGTAAGTGAACTACGATGCTAAAACATAGCTTTTGAAAGTATTGCAGATCCAAATAGCCCACTCCCAAAAAAAGACATGGGTTTAAGAAGGCAGGTCTTTAGGAATTTATTACTGACCAAAACTTGGATTTAAGAAGCTAATGACTCTAAAATACCTAATATTGGCAATTCATTGAAACACAATTTATGACTTGACAAAACCCTAATTTATTGTGGGATTTTCAGGACCCTGAAACCACCACCCATTTGGATAGGACTTAGCAATTCAATTCTTCGTTCCATGCCTTGAAGTTCTTCCCACAGATTTACAAAGAGGAACTAATACACTAATCCCAGGTAAACATGATTTTAAGCAATGTTGAAGCCCGTCCTACCCTGCTATCTATCTTTCGAATGGTCATGCCTCTAAGTTGAGGTAATATAGGTTTGTTTGTAAATACACCAGCGAGATGGTTGGTTGTTGTATGACATAAAGTAATAAAGTAGGCATAGGTATAATATAACAGGTCAAAGTGTGTACCCAACCAAGTCCAATCACATAAGTAGAGAAGGGTGGTAAAAAGGAAGGGTTGGCAGGTCATCGTACGTAAGTAATGATAGAGTGATTCCCATTAGTTTACCTATGATATTATAGATACCATATTCAAGTTTAACTCCTACCCTATAACTACTTATCTATTACTAGTATAATGTGCTAAATTGGAGCAATGGTGCTTACCTAGTTTCAACATAACCAAATGGATTCAATTCCCATAACATTCATGCTTACTTACTCTATGACTTTACTACTTGTTAAGTTGATCTACTAGTATGTATACACTATTAATGGGGTAAGTATCTCCATAATAGTGAGGCAGGCAGTAAAGGTAGGTGAAGCGGGTGATTTGTTGTTAAGTTATTAATGAAAGAAAAATAGGGCTCTTCCTAGAAATGTTATTTTGGCATATTCTGGCAATGAATGCTGGCTGTTAGGCATATAAAAGATAAATAGTCCAATTCAATTCCAAAACCCAAGCGCTCAAGATATAATAATCCAGTTGTAAATCAAGGATGCCTCTATCCAAGAGGGTTGGATCAAACCCGATATGCAGTATCTAAATATAAATGATATGGAGGACAATAACATATAGGAAGATCCCCTTCAAGCTACTTAATTGACGAGGGAGTGGTTCCTTCCCAACAACCAATTCATTTAGCCAAGAATCAAAGTGAGTAGACACTATCACTATTTACCCTTTACCCTACTACCTTCCCTACCAATAAACCCCCACCTTTCAATTTACCAACCGATATTTACTTATTGACTCCACTTAGTAATGACTTACATTTACATCCTATCATCAGTTTCCCCATAGAGATTTTTGTTGGACCGCCTTCCATGGATACAATATTCACAGGCCTAGAATCACATCACACTTTCTCCTAGATGTTGGTACCACTAGAACTATTACAACCGAGCATTCCCATGATACACGATTTAGAAATTATACCGCATTTCTAGGAAGAGACCTAATAGCTTTTCATTTTAAGACCTTCTAACAACGCTTCTACCCACCCACCGATGGCTCGAAAACCTCTTTCCATAAAGGCCATTTTAGCTTGCTTTCGTGCCACTTTAAACCTGTCTCAAGGGTTGGTACCCACTAAGGCTCAAAAGTCTCTTTATAAGGCCATATTTGCACATTGTAGCGCCAACAACCCATTTAATGTAGGTTCTGTCTCACCCTCCCTCATACCCATCCAACCCTCCTTCCCACCCTTCCATAATTACTCTATATTCCGACATATAGAGCATTAAATGTTTTATAACCAATTATTTTTACTTGCCAATATTACTTCAAGTCATTCAAATTCAATCAAATAAAATATTTTATATACAAATATTTCACTTCACTTAATTTAAATTCAATCTACATGTTACTATATAAATTTATACAAATTATATAACATACAATATTCATCACTTACTTCAAATTCAATCTCACGTGATTAAATTTATACAAATTATAGAACTTACAATGTAATATAAAATTGTACAAATTATATTACTATATAAATTTATACAAATTATATAACATACAATATTCATCACTTACTTCAAATTCAATCTCACGTGATTAAATTTATACAAATTATATAACTTACAATGTAATATAAAATTGTACAAATTATATAACGTACAATGTTCGTGGACATACAATTTATATAAGGTACAATGTACTATAAATTTATATTCCGTACAATGTATTATAAATTTGTATTCCGTACAATGTTCATGGACATTTTAACAATCGAAATCCATTCCTGTGAATAAATATAGCTAATCTAGCTTTTTTGCGGTTCTTGGTACCATTCGAACAAATACACCCCCTTTTTGGTACCGTTGGAACGAACGAATAGCCCGACCACAAGGGAATGAAACAGATCCGAGACACAATGGCACAAGGAAAGCAAGATGTCCGAAACACTCGCAAAAAGTAAAGGGAGGAGAGGGCCTGTCATAAGGTAGTGCGCTACAGTAAGATCATCCTTCATGTTAATTACTGTAACATGGACATCGAAATCAGTAAGAAAGATCAGTTCCGGCTTTGGATGGGACTCAACTCATGAGGTAATGGCCCCTGATGCCCTAAATATGGTACTGGTTGTAGGAGTTAAACCATTGGGTTTCTTGTTAGTTATGAATAAGAGTTGGTTAAATGTTTTATTTTTTGTTTTTTTGTTTATCAGAATTAGGTTATGTAAATTTGGATAAATTATTATTTTTTGTTGTTTAAATTGCATTTTTGAATGTATAAATAGATTCAACATGTTGAAAAAATTTGGAACATTCAAATTATACAAACTTAACCATTCAAACCTTCAGATTCAACCATTCCTCACCATTAGTTCAAACAATAGAGATCCTCCCCGACAAAACTCTGAAAATAAGCAGCATATTCACCCCTGTCCAAGAACAACAATTGTTGGACATTCTCAAACTTCACAGCTTTGCCTTTGTCTGGGCATACAACACAACATGGAAGACAACCATAGGATTTTCACCTTATGAGTTGGTTTATGTAAAGGTAGTTATGCTCCCAGTTGAATTTGAAATAAAAACACTCAGAACAACCCTGGAGTTAGGGCTTGACATCTCTGAAGCACAAATAGAAAGATTAGATCATCTTAATGCCCTATATGAGTTAAGGCAGGAGGATTGATTTCATACAGAGGTTGTTCAGCCCTAGAGAATCAAATGGCATGAGAAATTAATAATAAATAAGAAATGAAAGGAAGAATATTGGGCCTTAGAAGCTAGGGCCATAGAAGCCCTAAGGTACAGGGAATAAGAGCTTAGCAACAATTTCTGGGTGAGGGATGAAGGCACTAAGCCCGAAGATATACTTAGATACCATGCCAGGGTGATTGCAGATCCAGAATTAGTTCCAGTCCTGAGAGAGAGACAACATGAGGATATAATGCACTATTAAAAGACCATGAGGAATTCTGGGAATAGGGTGATACAATTCTGCCAAAGCAGGTGGGAAGAGATCTCTTCTGCCCTCAAAAGAGAAGAACCTCATTCCCCACAGGGCCTGAAATCTGCCATGTACAAGTCACATTTGTATGTGGATACCCTTAAGAGGATGAACCTGCATTGGATTGGGCTCAGATTCATATTGTCGTTGCTCTCGCACCCTACTCCATCATGGAGATCTTCAGGTAAGATTGACCAAGACGCAGAAAGGAGAAGGTGGGGAACAATAGATAGGAATGCAGGGTATAATCATTCAGATGCCATTACACACATAATGGTATATGTCTTTAGAGACATATGCAGGGAGAAACAACCCGAGGATGATGGGTGATCATAGCAGTTTTTGAGCTCCTTTTTGTATGTTGCACAGGGGTGTGCAACCCTCCAGTTGGGGGGGGGTGTATGATGGGCCCTCAGAGTACCCTCCATGACCATCCTTTTTGCTATACATATCACTATTGTATTTGCCTTATTTACTTAAGACCTTCCTAAATACTCTTGCTTAAAGGCCAAACTATACAATGTTGATACATGTTATTTCAAGTTAATATGATTGGCTTATTTCCTAAAGTTATGGTGAACATCTGATGTCTTGAGTATTGCTAGTTGATTATGTGGTTTGAATTATAATGCACTAAGGATGTCTGGTAAGAAAAGGTTCATTGCTGCATTAGCTAAGGGTGTTGGAGTCCATCCCATGACCATGCATAAAAGGGGGCCTCCTTCACCTTCCCCTTTGAACTCCAAACATTCCAATCAAGGGTACAAGAAGGGAGGAATTCTAGGGATCTTGTCTTCCTCAGTTATGAAGAAGAGTACATGAGCTTCTAGCACTAAGGAACAACATTCATATCCTGGAGCAGCTCGATTCCTTCAAATCTACCCACCGTTTGAAAGAAAATCAGTTAAGAAGTAGAATAAGAAAGCTCCAATGCTCAGTTGCGCCTGGGTAAGGGGAATAAGGTAGACAACTTCCAAACAATAAGGGATCTGATTGATTGAAGTAGTCAGAGCCTTCAAGGAGTAGCCACGATTTCGGATGACCAAGCCCACTACAAAAACCAAGGGCTTACGGGAAACACTTAAATAACGGGAAGGTAGGGTAAAGGATTCATAACAATAGTGTCTACCCCTTCAGGATGGAATTCAGGAGAAGAACTCGCTTGAAAGAGATTAGTAGTATGAAATCTACTACCTTCTAGAAGGTAAGGGTAAAAGGAGATTCCTACTGTCTCGTGGGCGAGTAAGGAAGGCGTTTTGCCACAAACACTATCAATTTACTGAGGTAGGGTAGCTTACACCTGCTCTTCATTCTGTGCTTCCATATGTAATGGTTGTTGCAAGCGCTTTTCCTGCAAAGACAGAACTCATCTTCACGCCTCGTAGGAAGCAGGTCGTTGCTGTGTGGAGATACTACAGCTGTTGTCCAACAAAGGTGACACGTTGGCCTCGACCCCGCTGTTTCCTATGGGGTATTTCTACCTTCAAGCTCACAGTCCATTGTTCTTCTGATGGAAGTTGCTTCGTTCTAGCAACTGCACTCATTTCCTTACATCCTCGGATGGAATTGGAAGGGATGCACCTAGAGACAGAAGAAGGGATGCATCTGGGTCTCGATCATAAGGAACTGGATAAAGAACTGGGTCAACCAGATATACTTCTACTAGGTAAACTATGAGTGCTTCTACGGATGCTTCTGGACGGACTATATCTTCTACTGTCACTACTCCAGTGGGGTATGGCTCTTTGACTGAAGCTACTGGTCCTAGATAAACGTGTGCTTCAACGGGCAGTCGTTCAGTTTGAAGAAGTAAAGCTTTGGTAATCCGCTTCGGCACCAGTAAGACTGTTTTCCAACTGTTGAATTCGATCATGGTGGATGTCCAACCGGAATGGGAAAAATGACTGCACCCGACTCGCCGCAAGTGCTCGATCCGAGATGGCTCCATCAAGTAGTTCTCCCGTCCAATCGGGAGGGAGTGAAGTTGTTTCATTGTCATGCCAAAAGGTCCCTCCTCCCATTCAGATCCCGCCTGGAAAGGTTTAATAGACGGGATTCAATCCCATGAGTAGTTGAACGCATGCTTCCTTTCCAACCTTTATACCTGGACGATGGATAGTCGCCCGCGTTTAGCTACTGATGAGAGAAACGACCTACCCGGTGATGGAAATGAGACTCGATCCGATCGAAGATTAGTTATGCTTGGCTTTTCTTCGAGTTGCTCACCGAGCGAACGGGCGGCAACTGCCTCTGTCGGGCATGCCAACAGAGATTAAGGAAAGGAGGGACGGGCTAGCAGTTATTAGTTCTTCACCGGGTGGCAGGGAATTAAACTACTCCTGTGATAGCAAAGTAGAGAGATTAGTTAGAGCTGGGGGCANGCGGCAACTGCCTCTGTCGGGCATGCCAACAGAGATTAAGGAAAGGAGGGACGGGCTAGCAGTTATTAGTTCTTCACCGGGTGGCAGGGAATTAAACTACTCCTGTGATAGCAAAGTAGAGAGATTAGTTAGAGCTGGGGGCATGCCATCTATTCCTGCTTTAGTTTATCCAAGATGCGTTAGATTTGTTCCTCGTTCGAGGTGGGAGTAGGAGTAAACATCCAGTATGCAGAATTCTCCCAAATATGCTAGGAAGGGGATGCCAGCAACTAGCCGAGCAAGGGCATCTGATCTCAATACGAGTTCATGCGGGCATGGCAGTTACTATAGATGGAAATTGATTGCACTCCTCTTAGAGGTGGGTGGGCCAACTAATCTATCTGAGGGATAGGCAGCTTAGCCAATAGGCTAGGTTTATGAGTAGGAAATAGCACCTAGATATATAGGCCATCCTTCCATTCGTTATTTCTGGAAGAAGGCTGAGTTGGCCTTATCAGTCCTTCTTTGATCAATGGTAAGTACGGCGTATCCTCCGGGAGCGAATCAAGCTCAACCATTGGTATTAGAATTAGCAGTTTCTACTCATCGGTCCGATGCAAGGCAATAACAAGATGGGATGGACGGTTTCTTCTTTCTTGGAACTGAGGTTGGACCAGCTCCTCGTTCGATACTCGATCCGGTTCTTCTTCCCGCCTCATCAATAAGTTCAGATGAGTTTATACCCGCGACCAATCCATCCGAGGGAGGGGTTGGGAGCCTCAGTAGCTGAGGTAGGACATTGAATCTTTCTATATGGCTAGCTCAATCTTCTTCGGAATGGAAGGTCCACTGCTGAGGGGAGGTATTGCAAGAAAGAAAACTACTCTCTTCAATAGGAACAGAATCAAGAGCAGAATCAGGTGGATCATCGACTGGATCAATATCAGAATGATAATAAACTACTGAAACTGGATATACTGCTGGATTTACTTCTAGCTATGCTATTGTATCTACTTCTGGGTCTCGATCTGAAAAGGGGTCTTTATATCAAGAATCGAGAGCTTAATCTTCATAATATTCATATCAAAAAAACCTTAATCTTTATCCCGAAAAACATAAGGCTCTTCATACCTATCTCTAAATTAAGAATCTCGATCTCAAAACTCAGGATCTGGATCACTATTATCCGGAACTGGATCTCGTTCTTTGACTGAAATACCAAAGCCCGGTGCAGGCGCATAGCCGGTGGTGAAATAAATGTACCAACCCCTCCACAGTACTAGTAGTATCTAGCTAGCTTTCTGGTAGCTTTGTCTGGCTTGGCTTTGGTGGCTTCGAGCTAGGTGGTGGGTGGCGGCTAGCTGGGCTTGACTTAGATGGCAAGATGGCTGGCCTAGATCTGGCTTCGGGCTAGATGGCTGTAGTAGTATAGCTGTCTTGGCTTTCTGGCTTGGCTGTCTTCCTTGCCTTCGCTCTTGCTGCCTCTACTGCTGATGGATAAAGAACTAGCTCATATGCTTCCCTTGCTCTTCCTCCTACCTTTCCTGCTACTGGTGATGGATCTACTAGGTATAGGTCTGGCTCTGATGCTGCTTATGCTGACTATGGCTCTGAAAGTGGATCATCAGAATAATCATTTGCTGGATCGAGATCAACCGCTTAGTCAACAACTTAATCGACTGGTGTACCTGTCCTTGTAGGATCTGCATCTGGCTCTGCCTTCGCTCTTGCTATTTATGGTTCGGGTGCTGGATATGCTGCTAGCGTAGGGTCTGGCTCTTCACGATCTGAATCACGATCTCTAAATTAAAGCTCTGGATCACGATCTTGGTCACGAACTTCATAATCTTAAGCTCGATCTCGAAGAACAGAATCTGGTTCTCTATCTCTCAAATCCTAATCCCTATCCTTTTCCCTAGCTTCTGGTTCCAGATCAATTGAATGTGCGCCTGGAATGGGATCTAACCCCACCTTTGTTACCATCTTTGATTCTACCTATGATGCCTCTGCTCTTGTTTTCTCCACTCTTTCTTCCACCCGGTCGACTGCTACTGCTTTAACTCGATCTCAAAATGTAACTAGTTATTCTCAAACTCGATACGGGACAGGGAGGTATGCTAGGCGAGATAGTGATTCTAAAAAAGCAGGTTCTTCAACAACATCAACTGGTTCTTTGACTAGGTCAACTTGGTCTCCGACTTATGTAGTTGGATTTGGATTTGTCTATGCTGCTTCCTTTGCTACTTTCACTCGGCCAATGATGGACCTTGGGAAACATGGTAAAAGCCCGAGCCCGAGGATCAAACCTCAAAAGCTCCTATCATATATAAGATCGTAGTGAGGAGAGCCATCCATCGTAGGCATAGGAGGAAGACCATATCATCGCTAGTGGACACTAATCATTATTCATACTTTGCATCATGGAAGACGAAGCGTGGATAGATTAATTTACCCATCATGCTAGACCATGAAATATTCCTCATTTACCCATGCATCATGATTAGGAGGAGCATAGGAGATTAGGATGAATAACACAACATATCAATTATTAGGATGGATGAGAAACACATTTCATCAATTACATGTTCTTCGCTATGAGATGAGAAACACAACCATATAAATTTGTTATATCGCTATGACAAGTTATTGATTTAGCAATGAGAAGTGAGCAAGGTGCATCGTTAATAACATTGCTATATATAGAAACAAATGCATTTTCAATTCTTATACGATGCATTCTCCTAAAGAGACTTTCAACTCCTAAGATATCCTAGATACCCAACTTGACACAACATGAATCCTGGTTCCTAATCTTATTGCTAACATATACTACTTGCATAACCTGGTTGCTAATCTTGTATAGTGATTGAGATACTACTTGTCCTTGCTAGTCTTTCCAACTTGTTAACACACACAACTTGTCCTTGGTCTTGGTTCTTGGTCCTTCTCTTCTTAGCCAAGCTTGATAACAATGATATAGATCTATCCCTAGTAATAACATCAATGGGAGGAAGGATCTCTAAGTGAATATGGAACTGGCAAAAGGGATCTTAAAATGATCGAAATGGAAATGATTAGAATCCTATCTATTGAAAACAACTCATCAACAACTATTCTCCCTTTGACTCTACTACCTCCAGTCTCTAATGAATCAATCCTTCAAGGACATCAAAGACCTTGAAGCTTAATCTGGTTCGGGCTCCGCTGATCAATCATCCCCCCCAGTTCAGTTCTCCGATCAATCATCTTTGCTTGATCAACATTGATTCGAGTGAGCATGATCTCTCTGCTCGCATCTGAACTGGGATGTAGGTCGATATGGTTAGAGCTGATATGCTTAGACTCCTAATCCTTTTTCCTAGATGATTGAAAGACAAATTCGTAGACTGAGATCAACTGCTAGCACAGGATCTTGGTCCTCCTCCGACTGGATTTTCTTGCTCGAGAAAAGAGATCAATCTTCAATCATAGTAGTCTTGAGTGTCTTTTTTGCTTGCTCTCCCTTAGAATTATTCAACATCTCTGCTTGTTGCATTGTTTCCATTTCGCTCATAATGAAGAATCGTTCAAGACCCTTTCTTCCAGTTATTTATATATCGCTCAAGGTTGCGCCCTATCCTTTGTTTATATAGCCTAGTCCATCCAACCAGGTTCTAACCACTCTTCAGATGAGATTGTAGTGAGCATCGAATCGAATCATCCTTATGTTGGATCATCACAAAACGAGAAAGTGCTTTAGGAAGGTATAAGCGCGAGCACCCAAAAATCCATGATTGGAAAGTCGTGGAATTACGAGCAAGCATCAGTGTCTATGCTCCTACCAAGACTGAATTGGTGGTGCCTCCTATTCCTCCTTTGGTCCCTCTACTTACTTAGATGTTTCCCCTACCCCTAATGCTTCCTCCCACACCCGAAAGGTGCCCCACATAGGTTTCCCTCGGAACCCTCCAGTTACTGAGGTCAACAATGTGGAGAAAGCACCTATTTCTATACTGGTTCCGGGAGAGCGGGGAAAAAGGGGATGTTTTGTTAATGAGAGCAATAAATTGCTGATAGCCACTGCAATATGAACAGGTATACTCATCCGAGCTGCAGGAACATGTACATGGGTGATTCGATGATTTTCACCTTGTTGAGAATCTGATGGTGCCACCCGAATACTCAAATGAATAGTCATCGCTGTTAAGAACCACCGGAATCCAATGGGGATTTGCACGTAGCTTCTGGTCTTTGAAATAAAGAAATAAGGTTGTAATAACGGGACGAACATGTTAGAATTTGATCCTAGCTAGTGGAACGAAAGATACATGCATGTATATGGAATACAGAATCTATCTAAGGTTATACCGCAAGGTTATACTCGACTGACTATAGGGGGGAGGTATAACCGATAGGATTCCGCATGGGATACGTATAAAATCGCGTAAAAGCAATCCATATTTTTTGGTCAAAGGTATAGTAGTACTTACATTATCGGTCCTCACATATCACTTCAATTATAAAAGTAGTATGATTGATAGAAAAAATTTCTATCTGATGAAACTATTTCCTATACATATAAACGTTATGGAACTTGGAAATGAAACATC